>JAODUO010000786.1:20000-170000 GCA_025642075.2 Ridgeia piscesae
CGAATGGTGTCGCACATTTCAGCTGTGTAGAAACAAGAAAACAAGAAGAGTATCTCCACTGATAATTACACACAACAATCAAGTGAGTCTCAGTTACACATGCATTGTTTCCCCTGAGTAAAATGATGAGCGAGGTGGTAGGATGGGCTGAGAGAGCATTGAATGCGCGATGTGCACTATGTGGGCCCAGGGGCATGACCATCCCGAATTATTTTTTTAAACTACCTTTTAAATGGTGCATACAGAAGGGTGTTTTACCCTATTCCCTGGGAAATACAGAGGAAACTTAGGTGGCAACATGTAGACAAACAGCAAGAAGTAGCTATGAGGTGGCAATTCTGGCATATATTTTGCGAGGTCACTTAAAAAACAGTGAGATGGACCACCTTGCTCATCATATAGAAGGGGAAACACTGCATATATGCAACGTAAACGCAATGTTAGTACAACAGCTTTTTTAGTTTATAAATAATTGTCCAACTACACTGGGTGTTTGCTATGTTGTATAAACTAAGCAAAGCCCAGGAGGCTCTGGCATACACAACATTGCGAGTTCCATTTGACCTCTTGCAGTGAAGACAGTTCAAGACACTGGACCAATACACGACATTCAACCGAGGCATTACAGCACACCAGTGCCCCTGGCACACTCCTTTGCAAAACTCGACTTTTAAACTCAGCCAATTAAATTGCTCGTGAGGAGAGTGGTTGGCCTCTGGTCATGTGATAAAATTGTGTGTGATTTCAGCCACAAATTGCTTGTGTTATGTACAATGATTAGGATACAAATGGGTCATTATATTGGGTGATTTCAGCCACATGCAGGATTTAGGACATGAATGGGTCACTATATTGGGATTCCCATCAATGGTGTATCTGCCTTCAAATTGGGGCAGGTATTTGCACTGTTCCCACGGTTGATGCAGTAGCGACTGGCGAAGTCAACAGTTGTAATTTTATAGTTCGACTCAGCTCACTTCCCTGGGGTATAGTAGTGCACCACGAGTAGTAGTGCACCACGAGTAGTAGTGCACCACGAGTAGTAGTGCACCACGAGTAGTAGTGCACCACGAGTAGTAGTGCACCACGAGTAGTAGAGCACCACGAGTAGTAGTGCACCACGAGTAGTAGTGCACCACGAGTAGTAGTGCACCACGAGTAGTAGTGCACCACGAGTAGTAGTGCACCACGAGTAGTAGTGCACCACGAGTAGTAGTGCACCATGACTACTCTGACTCATGAGGATAGAGGCAAGTTACTATAGCGACAACTGTGGCTCTTTGCTCAGGATCCGGTTTTCTGGAGCGACTTAATACACAGAAAACAATAGGTAATAATTAAAGGATTCATAACAAACAATTAATAGCTTAGTTTCTGTCGACATCAGGTTTTACATTTCTTTGGTGGATGTTACTAATCAAGATGTCTTCAGTACCAGGAGTCATCCAGGAATAGGTTCCAGGAGTAAAACACATGATGCTGTCTTTGAGTCATGATCCTGTAGCATGCAACTATGTTGTCAATCATGACAAGAGCCAAGTCATAAATGTCATGACTACATAATCCATGTCACTCAGATTAATACTGTAATACAACTTAATCAACTACATGAAAAACGTTTGCTGCAGGCCATTGTCCATGTCTTAACTATTATGAATACCACTGATTGATGAGAGTATCAAATGTCAAAGTGCCAATTATTATGAATGTTTTGCATGTCTACCTGTCTGTCTGTCTGTCTGTCTGTCTGGGGTGTGTATGCGTGTATGCGTGTATGCGTGTATGCGTGTATGCGTGTATGCGTGTATGCGTGTATGCGTGTATGCGTGTATGCGTGTATGCGTGTATGCGTGTATGCGTGTATGCGTGTATGCGTGTATGCGTGTATGCGTGTATGCGTGTATATGCGTGTATGCATGCCTGCATGCATGTATATCTGCTGTATGTCTGCTGTATGTCTGTATGAATAATATCATTTCCCTTTGTACTACTAGAACATTTGCTTTATGCATCCTCACAGCCAGGGATCGTCGCTGAAAAACAAACTATGACCCTGGCTGATTGCCTCCACAAAGCTGGGGACTGAGTGGAGTCGAACTAAACAATAATAGCAATTACTCTGGCCAGTCGTTATTGCGTCAGCTGCGGAAACAGACAAATACCCGTGCCAATATGAAGACGGACACATGACTGGCAGAATCCCAATATAACGACCTTCTATCAGCTAGCTGGCACAATACTCTACCATGACACAGTTTCACCTACAAATGGTGACACTCATGACACAGTTTCACCTACAAATGGTGACACTCATGACACAGTTTCACCTACAAATGGTGACTCTCTACCATGACAGTTTCACGCTACAAATGGTGACACTCATGACACAGTTTCACCTGCAAATGGTGATATTCTACCGTGACAGTTTCACACTACAAATGGTGACACTCTACCATGACACAGTTTCATGCTACAAATGGTGACACTCATGACACAGTTTCACCTGCAAATGGTGATATTCTACCATGACACAGTTTCACGCTACAAATGGTGACACTCATGACACAGTTTCACCTGCAAATGGTGATATTCTACCGTGACAGTTTCACACTACAAATGGTGACACTCTACCATGACACAGTTTCACGCTACAAATGGTGACACTCTACCATGACACAGTTTCACGCTACAAATGGTGACACTCTACCATGACACAGTTTCACCTACAAATAGTGACACTCTACCATGACAGTTTCACCCTACAAATGGTGACACTCTACCATGACAGTTTCACTCTACAAAAGGTGACACAGTTTGGCTTTGCATTAATCAACGGCAAGTTTATTGTTAATGACTTTGTTGTTAATGACTTTCTAACTGTCTCAAGTATCACATTTGGAGCCATCTGTATAGGGTAGTGTTAATCAAGGCAAGCCGTTCTCTACTTCATCTGGGAACAGTGGACTGTAGTTGGTTTCTGACCACAGCATTCATTCAAAGAGACGAAACTGCAGACACAGGGGGCTAATGAAGTGCTGCGTTGAAGACGGCAAAGAACGTTGGTTGTGAGCTTATTCATGTCCTGTGCAAGCCACCGAACCATTTCTGTTCACTTTACCAGTCTCCAACATTTCTGTTCACTTTACCAGTCTCCAACATTTCTGTTCACTTTACCAGTCTCCAACATTTCTGTTCACTTTACCAGTCTCCAACATTTCTGTTCACTTTACCAGTCTCCAACATTTCTGTTCACTTTACCAGTCTCCAACATTCTGTTGCTTTAAGTTCCACATATCAGGTTCACTTTACAGTAAGAAACGTGACTGCACTTTACCAGTCACACTTGGCATTTGGCATCTGGCAATAACCACCCACCTTACCAGTCTCCAACATTTCTGTTCACTTTACCAGTCTCCAACATTTCTGCTCACTTTCACGAAATCTGTTCTATGGTGAAACCGGGCATAACATTAACTTTCCCAAAACAGAACCATACCTTAATATTAAAACTTCACATGGAAATCTGAATAACATTATAACGGTTTTAGGTTTCAAAATATAGTTGTTTAATTTTAAGTCCTTTAAAATGACCAATATGCCTCAATAATCCGTAAATGCACCGAGGCCTACTTACATAGTCTGCTACTACATTCAACAGCAGCGTTAAACATAGTCAAATTTTTGATTATTCTGAGTTATATGTAAATCATTTATATATACGGGAAACAAAAACAAGTTTCTTGAGAAGCCGAACCAAGAAACTGTATCACTGAATTTGAGGATTATATGTAAACTGTCCTGTGAATGATACTTTATAATCCTCTAGGATAAAAGTACTTCTAGTGTAATCTACACTGTTCCTCCCCTAATGTCACCTAAGTGCTCTAGTCCTATTTTTCAGTGAAAATAATACTTCTAACAATATTTTCAGAACCACTCTATTTAACATTTTGCAAGCAATATCCCCTGACTTATCAAGTAATAATAATGACTTCTTTTGCGCCAATATCCTCGAAGATCAAGCTCAGTGGCGCGAGAAAACCAAGGGATTAAGCAAACTCGTAATCGTAAAATGATTAGTAAGTGACAAGTTGACAAGGAACTGAAGGAAGTGATCGCATTATCCAGAGTACAACATCCATTGCACTCATCCTGACCAAGTCACTGGACATGAATGAAGGCTAATATATCAATAAGATAAGACAATAAACAGTTGCCAACTTTACAATCAAAACATCCACTTGATCTCAATCTTTATTAATCTCCTTAGCTGGAGTGCAATCCCAAACTATAATGCTAGAGCACTCCTGGTCATGACCGCCTGACCATAACACTCCACATACCACCTGCCCAGTTGATCAGTATCGAAATTGTCAACACCACAGGTGACAAGAGCTGCTAATCACCTGTGAATGGTCTCACTGGACAGAATGACCACCAGAAGGATACTCTGCTTTGGTAATTGCTGAGAGCCTACAACAGGGGAAATTGTTGCCACTCAAAGCCTAAGGAGGGAAAGTGTTAGCTAATAATCACCATCTCCTTAATTGCTCTGACAGCCAGTCAGCTATTTCACCATCACCAGCCTGTGGTAAACAGCTGTGGACAAGTCACAGAGTGAAATTACTGACCAGGTCAAGTAAATATTCACCTTCAGCACCTGTGATTTACACAAATCTGTTCACTCTCAATGACTTACCATTTCTGCTATTTTGTATCCCCTATTGCCAACTAAAATACTTATTGATAGTGATTGACATACCTCAGTTCTCTGAAACAATTGGGTCCTTACTTCAAGACTAATTTTCAATCTCTTATTTTAAGCAAGATTTATACATTTTATTTCTGTGCTTTTTATGTGGTTGTTAATGGTCGCCATTCACAATTTGATGCACAATTTTTAGTATTAATCTTAATGAATAGTATGCACTAGCAAATCACATTTGAAACGTGTACTTTTTGTGTGTTTTCATGTGTCATCCTCTGTATTATTATATATTCTTCTGCTTCATTTGCTTTTGCATCTTAATATGTTTATTTGCTGTGTATAAGTTTTACCAAATAAACTTAGCCGACCAATCAATCAATCAATCAATCAATCAATCAATCAATCAATCAATCAATCAATCAATCAATCAATCAATCAATCAATCAATCAATCAATCAATCAATCAATCAATCAACCAACCAACCAACCAACCAACCAACCAACCAACCAACCAACCAACCAACCAACCAACCAACCAACCAACCAATCAATCAATCAATCAACCAACCAACCAACCAACCAACCAATCAATCAATCAATCAACCAACCAACCAACCAACCAATCAATCAGCAAGATTGATGGTATTCTAAGCTTGATCTCATATTAAGTGAATTCACCAGTAAATAATTTAATTATTATCATTTTCAGAACATTTTTGACAGAGCCACATCAAAATATTACTAGTGTGTATATGAACCTAATCAATATTTCTGACAGATATTGGACATGTGATAAGCCGTCTTCTTTCTTGTCGACTGTTTTTGCTCTGAATGACAATCTTGTTCAATTATACCGTTCTAGTATGGTGATGGATACTCACATTAACACCATATAAATCCTGACCTTGACATGTTATACCTGCAATCAATCTGATTAGGGCAATTCTAGAGTCTGAAGTGGCTATTTCCATGCTTCAGCATGCGTCCAATATAAAACCATGCTGCCTCCAGAATGCAAAGGGCCCTTTACCAAACCAAGACAAAAAGTGAGAGTTGAATCAGGGACAGTTGCCCATAAACGGCACGCAGAAATAGGTAACAGCTGCACCTATGGATTCTGTTTCAGTAAAAATTATAACGATACCCTTCTTTTACAATGTCCACCCAAATAAATATTCTGGTATATTACACTGTGTTTCATAAAATGTTAAACTATTTCAAACACCAACATTTAAATTAATTGCTCAGCAAATGTAAATAGATCAATGCATGATATATAAATTAAGTTATTAGTTTAAAACAGTTGACAGTCATATGGCAATAAAAAGACTATTTTGTGACCATGTGTGTATGTGGTTATGTATGTGCATAAGTGTGTGCATGTGTGTGTCATGTCAGGTGGCACTAGGTGTTCAGTGTCTGGGCCCACAGCTGAACCACTGTCATATTAAGTTGTTGGGACGGTGTGGGGTAATGTTAGTAAATGAAAATTACAACTGGCTTGACCTACACCGATACATTATTAAGGCAACTTGTCAGGTGAGTATTATAGCCAGCAAATGACCTTGATAATTTGACTAACTGACCCTTATAATTAAGTTAATTATTAGTGTTAAAATACGGCTTTCACATGACTATATTAGACACTTCTTTTAAATTCAGACAAAAAAAGTGATTTCAAACACTATCTAAGTATGATGCTCATATAACATACTAAAAATATTGAAAAACGTATTACTTCACTAACATATTTCCACCATAACAAAGTGTCTTAGACAGTCCAATTACAAAGTGTATGCCCGCAATTATCGACTAGGTATTCTCGCCCTGTCCCCAAAATGCATTGTGTGAGTTATAACGTGCACTGATAACAGAAACCACCAGGTTAGTCCACTGGACAAATATTCACGCACTCAGCAATTAGCTATCCATGAAACTTACACGGATAGTCAGCAGACACCAGTTCCCAGATTACTGTGTTAACACGTCTCATATTCTGCTACACATACACTGTCATTAACTGTTTCTAGGGACACGGGTCAGCGACCGTCCAGTTGCCGTCATCTTCCAGCACAATTACTACAATATGGCGAAGGAATATTGAATGGCCACCAATTTGCTGGATCCAACGTCGCGTTACAACCAATTTCAGAACACACCTGGTTGAAAACATTCGAAAATGATTACTGATGCCGACACATGAGCGTGGCGGCTATGATTACATGATGATTTTCTCGTGGAAAAATAAACGGATGTTTGGCAAAGAGGCTAAAGTACACAACACGGCCTTGAGGCGGACTCGATGTTACTGAAACATTTCGCAGATAAGTGGAGATATTCATGGAAGCCACCGTCATCTCAGACATACCCAGATGGAACAGCTGTGACAAAACAAAACCGAGGTGCTCTTGAAAGCTTTGATGACAACAACTGAAGATTTATTTTGGGAGTTGGTCACCAAATCGCAGGCACAATGGAATGTGCATGTTTTGATGAGGTGGACCAAGACTGGGATGGTTAGTTAGCCTTAGTCTCATTATTTCCGCCTCAAGTCAGAGCACGGAAGATTGCGATGCGTCCTGAACTAATTTGTGGGCATCACTACTGGTGCAACTTTATGCAGAAGCCATCGAAGCGGAATATTACATGCCATTGCCACCGTTGTCATAGCAGTACCGCAGCAACCATGAAGTGGCTGTTGACTGGTTCAGTCATATGATTGACCAAGATTGCCACCCAGAACAAAATTGATCAAAAATCTTTAAATGAATAACAAGACAAAGACATAAGCATTTACAGCATGCAGTACACTATAGAAAACAAATAGAAAGTGCCACTGATGTCCAGTATCAAGTGTCTACTTCACCAGTAATTATGTATAAAGGCAAATTGTTATATTGCAATGTATTTTTAGGGCTGTTCACAGCTCTGTAATTGTTATTCCCCGGCAGACCAGTGTTCAATCAAACAAAATGTCCTGACTTCTCCAGAACACATTCAGCCTTTCACCATTAAATACCAAGAAATGTTCAATGTTTCTCTCTTAATTCCTCTCACTCTTTCTCTATGTATAACAAATAGCAAGAACATTTAACAGCCAAAGCGACATGAATACAGCACAACACCCTATGGAAGAGACAGAAAATATAAGACAAAACAAAGACATAAAATATAAGACAAAACACAACACCTAGAATACAGCACCTTAACCAACAACGACAAAGCCAGAGACACATGAGAAACTCATTCTACTTACTTTGCGACATCTCCAAGTTCACTGATTGCAACAAATGGATTAAAAAGGAATGTAAATAAATATGTTTTATATATATACATATAATATATATATATATATATATATATATATATATATATATATATACATACATAAATATCTTCATATTTTCGAACATATATAATTATATTATATATATATACATAATTATATATATAATATATATATTATATATATATATATATATATATATATATATATATATATATATACTATATACAGACGTGAGAGAGGCAAGTCACTTCCGTGAAGTACTGTGATGAAAATGAAATATAAATCAACATTATGGATGGTAGCAGACAAGTACCCCTCGTTCGACAGGCGACATCGAGCGATCATCTTCATTACTAGTTCACATGCCATCTAAAGAATCGTGCTACCGCCATATAGTTTTCGCAAACTATTACTATAATTATTTTGTTTATGTTCGCCACTATTCTATTTGACGTTCATGAAAGAATTCTGCCGTTCAGCAGAACTCTCGTGTCTGATAAACAGCGAACACTTGCAGGAAACTAAACTAAACATAAATGATGTAATGATTAAGTTATTCAAACTAGAATAGATTATAATGTCATAAAAATCTTTCAGCAATGATTTATTGTTCTTGGAGTCCATATATAAATCCCTGGTAGTGTAAATGCAGTAAAACATTCCAGGGCCTAAGTAAATGTCCCGTAATATGTTCCAGGGTCCAATGCCCACGAATATAAAATACTGGACTAATAAAAGGTGCATAACATTCTAGGGTCCCTATAAATGTGAGGTAATGTTCCAGGGCCTATATAAATGCGAGGTAATGTGACGGGGCCTCACACATAAAATGATGATCAGCAAATATATCTAACCAGTGCATACATAACATAATAAAACATTATCCCTGCATCAGCACCCATAAAAAGTGGCAGCTGGTGGGGGTCTTTATATGTTCCATGGAAGTCTGACTGACTTCCCGGGATGAATCATCCCCAGCCTCATTATCACTTATCAAGACACTGGCGACATTCCTGTCGACAGCCACACGAAATACGATGCCGGTAGGTAATAAAGCAGTAATTTTGCACACCAACTGGAATGGAAATGGCAAACCAAATATGATTAAGACAAAATCAATGAACAAAACATTAACCGTGCAGTGGTGGACATAACCACCAATGCCCCTGCCTCCCCCCGTCTAAGGGAGTGTTAGTTTATTGACGGAGTGGAGACAGTCTCCGGGAGATTAGTGCCACGATCGTTGATCGGGTGTAGCCTCCTGGTGGATCGCTGCGACGTTATGATGAAAACAAAGATACAAACGACAATAATCGGACTTTTAATGTCGACATTATCTAACAAGTATTGATAACCACATTTGTACCTCTGTCGTGGTTAATGACACACACTCACCATGCAGTGTGGTCCATTAAATCAGTACCAGTGTAAATGTTGTTCAGTTTGTTTAACAGGCAGACACAATAATGCACCAATTCACCTGCGAGTTGTTTAGTTGATTGAAACTGATATGATTTGTACATCTTCTCTGTCATTGGTTGCTTAGTAATGTAACACCTGTTGATGTAATCGCGCAACATACAAATCTGCCATGTTTTATTATATCTGTTGCCAAAGAGATTTTTTGCTTTGCGTAAACATAAAATTGACGTTATGCTGCACATAATATTGCTCTCACAGAATATGCATGAGACACATGTCCAATTAGGCTATAAAGTCTGTGATATTCTATGCAAAACAGCTTCACCTGTGACAGCTGTGTAGAACGGTCATTGCTCAAATGAACCATCAATGGAAATTTCAGTTTATCTAACAAGTATTCGCACATTCAAGCAAATCCTTACCAAGCTATTTAAACTTGAACGCAACTGTATATATGCATGTTCACATGGGCATTCATGCCGAAATTACAGGGCATTAAAAAACCAAACAATTCTGAAAAGGCAATGATGGATTATTCATGCAAATATCATAGAGGAATTACAAATTTGACAACTACAATCTGCCTTAATCAGTTGGCTGTGCAGTGTGCCTACTGCTGTGTGACAACTCTCATGGTTTAGTATTGGACATCCACTAAAAATAAATTTGAAATCATCACCAACAAGATCAAAGGAAACTATTTGTGTTTTATGTCGGATTCAATGAATATGTGAGGTAGTAATAACAGCATCATTGTGAGACGCTCCAGTGATCAAGTGAATACTCCATTTGACATCTGACCACTGGCAAGATATATATGTCTCTTGTTCTGTTGCAGACATTTAATTAAAGGAGAGTATTCTAAGAAGATTAGACAATGCAAAGATGCAGAGGTGTTAACGGGAGACTAAAACCATGCAATAACAGACTGGCAGTTCCAACGACATGTGGGATTGGATGATTATGCGAGCTTTGGTCTTTGGACTCCACACAGCCCCTTCTGGGGCTAACATAGGAGTAGTGCGGTTCTGTGCGCATTTCTTGGGTGCATGACATGAAAGTGAATTTAGAAGAATGATAAAAATTGAAACGTACAAATAACTGTGTAAACCAGTGTAGTAATTTGAGTCGCTTTGTAGTATCACATACCTGCTGCCTTTGTCCGAGTTCGAGTACCACACTTCCCGATCAACGCCGCTGTCTGTCAACAGGTGGAGCCTCAGGTGGCCGACGTTTGTGCCGTACATGTTGACAGTGAAATTGATGTGGCATTGTGGCCCACTGGAGAAGAGACAGAGAGCGAGAAGATCAGGGACATCTCATAGAAAAGGACATGTCTGCAATTGAGCGATGTCGGGGATGTTTTATAGTCTACTTTTTTGGTTTCGGAGAAGAACAATATGTGGTGCTGGGTTCTGAAGATGGCAAGTATAGATGACAAATGCAGATGTTTGTGAATGTGTCCCCATGTGCTCTGCATGAATAAAAAATCAAGGCAGACAGAAAGACACAAAGGGTTACGACAGAAATAATGGAAAAACGTTCCTTGTATCATTTCTTATTCCATTACTCATGAATATGAAGTGATGAACGGGACCGATGAACGAATCCAGATGTTATGTAACATGCCTGTGGGATTAACTGATAGTTGTAACTATTTCAGTGAGAAGCCTTGCTTTCGTAAAGAACAGTAACTATTTGTTATTATGTATAATCCACTGTATTTATGTTGTTATTATAATAAATGCTTCAATAGTATTTAATACCATAACAGTATGTAGATTACTTCTGTACTTGCAATGATTCTTTAAGTCATTCATTGGTATAAGCATCAGTAACTGAACTGTTTACCCTTATCACAATCTCTCTCAACATGTCCTCCTCATTCTAATTGTGGTCTTCCACTTCTCCATCTGCCCCTCTTTCTGTTTCCCATCCTCTCCTACTCCACCCCCTTTCTTGGGTCCAGGGAACATGCCCTGGGAAAAACTAAACTGGTACTTGTTGCCTATCGTGTAATTAAACTCTCAGACATTTCTCCATCTAGACTATCCTCATTCAAGGACATGTCCATGCCATCACCAAAGGCCAGCTTTAATTGGATGAGTCTGAGGACATTACTTTATGCGTGGCCGCACATGGCCATTCATGCGTGAAACACCACAGAACAGAATAATGCAGTAAATATAATGCCACATTTCACGGAATCCGTATAGATCCCACAAATAAACTAAAATGTCAAACAATTACCCTGTGAAATGAAGATGATAATAATAATATGATTCTGGGAAATGGTGTTGGGACATGGGAGCATAAGAAAATAAAACTTTAAAAATCCAAATGAAACAATTGTAAACTGCAAAATTGCAAAACTTTGACATATACTCTAATATAAATAGTGCCATTTGTGTGTATTTCAGACGTAGCACTAGTACACTACAGTTGACTGTAGACCTCAAGAAATCACAGATAGAATGCTGCATGTTTTCATTTTGTTACATAATGAAGAGTGGAAATGGCACAAACAAATCACTCAGTGTACATCACATGACCAGGTTATTAGGACACATGCTTAGAATCTTCTGGAAAGTCTATATCATGCCCGCATGCCACAAACTCATTGGGAGGTTCTAGACTTTGTGCTAAATGGTCGGATTGCTTTAACTACATACTGAAATAAATTTGGTAAAAATAAACACTATTTATTAGATTTACCATGACTAAAAAACTAAATGATTGATTTTCAACATGATTTATAAATTAATTAAACCCAAGAATTCATCATGTTAGGTCTGCTTCCGTTTTTCTGCGTTGTCGTGGACTTACGATTCCACAATTTGAGGCGATTCCAATCAAAAACAAAAATAATTTATGACAGGCCCTTTTAATAAATTTAAAATCTCATTCAGTGTTTTGTCTCTTAACTTATATTTGACATGAAAATTATTATTTTTTGGAAATTGTAGTTTGTGAACAAGCATTGTGAAACATGTTGTTATTCACATGTCACACTTTCTAGCCCCATTTTTAGTACAAACTTTGAAGGGAAAATAGTTCAAAAATCAAGCTAACTGACATTTTTGCACACAAGTCCTTCATTTATTTCATACAAGCACACACATTTATATAATATATATATATATATATATATATATATATATATATATATATATATATATATATATATATATATATATATATGTGTGTGTGTGTATATATATATATATTGTTAATATGATGTGTCACATATATGACACATGATATCATATTCACAAAAGCATCATACACAGTGTAGTGAATGTTGTGTCACTGCCCAAGATGAGCAACAGTCAAATATCCGTTTTATCCTACACCACGGATGTGCACATAGAATTAATTCTTCACTGCCACTATTCCCTTTAATCTTTGTTCATTGTTCTGTAATTACCAGTGTCTTCATGATCGGAATATATAAACAAGTAACACATACCTGGACCCGAACCATGGGCTTCCGAGAGTGGCCTTTGACCCCATCTTGTGATCGTGATTGACAAACAAAGCATACCGTCCTACAACACACAGAACCAAATTAATGTGAAATTACAAAAAAAATGTCATGAATGAACCAATGTTCTACTTTCATTTGGCACCTTCAATGTGCACATTACACAGGTTTTCTCTGGTTTCATCCCCCCCTTGCTGACAGACTGGCCCACTGGGTGGTCTCAATTAGCCTATTACCCACTATCTGAGGAGGCCAAAAACATCTCAGCCTGTTAATTGCATCTATTGTTCCAAGTGCTGCCTTTCGATTCTGCTCACATTTCTGCTTATTTTCCAAACAACTGCCAGCGTCATTGGAGAGTGGAGAGACACAGTCTGACAATGACTGGTAATTACTCATAGACGCTGGGGATCAAGTGCAGTCACATCCAAATCTGTAATGCAGAAGCCAGGCGCTTGTTTAAACCGTTTCAGACTCCCAGCAAAAATTTGAATGTTATGCCATTTGCTCTAAACTTGTATTTTATTTATTTATAAACATAATAATCTTTTAACAGAGGTAAATAATTTATTTAGTTTTGAATACGTAATCAGGAGACATGATACCATAATTCACTTTCTCAAGATATAATCACGCAGACCGATATGGAAAGACATGTGCTGGTTAGGTTTTTGGTTATGACTGTTTTTGACAATGACTTAGCGGCCAGCATACGTAAAAACAAATTCAGCAAATTCAGTGGCGTGCCATTATCGTGTGATTAAAAATATATATCGGCAAACCTGGCATGGTGGAACTGAAATGGTTCACCACAGGCACCGTGCTGTGTTGTGCATACTCACAGACAAAGAGACCACTAATTTTGTGGGCAGACAGTAGACCTCACATTTACCACCACTGTCTGGACTTGCCATGACTGGATAGAATAGGTGTCCAGTGTACACTGTATCAGTAAGCAACTAGTTAACATTAACCCATCCTTGTGTGCCCGGGGCACTGCAGCTGATTACACCAGCACCCCTGACACATCCCTTTGCAACTCCTCTTTTAACCTCAGCCAATGAAATCGCTCACGACATGAGGAGTGTGGTCAAGTGATATAGTTTTCGGTGATAGCAGCCACACACTGCTTGTGTTACATGCAATGTTTAGGATGTGAATGGGTCATTATATTGGGATTCCCACCAATCATGTATCCATCTTCAAATAGGGGCGAGTATTTGCACTGTTCCCATGGCTAATGCAGTAGCAACTGGCAAAGTTAATTACTACAATTTTATAGTTAAACTTTGCTCACTTCCACGGTTTGCAGAGACAACCAGCCAGGGGTACTGTAGCATAGCACAACAACCTCTGGTTTGCGAGGATGCATTAACCCACTGAGTATTTAAGGCAGCAAACATCACCAATGCACTTTGTTCTTTCAAAGCTATTTCCCACAGTGGCACCTCTAAAGCAGACTGGTTCACCATTCGATTCTCTCTGGTGGGAGAAAAACGTTCTAGATAGGCAAAAACATGCATACCAACATGTTACGTCTTATTACTGTCTTTTTCATGCACCACAAGTTGTTAGATCAGACACCAATGGTCTAAGCAGATTGTGGTGCATGAAAAAGACAGTAATATGACGTAGTATGTTGGTATGCATTTTGTGCCTATCTAGAACGTTTTTCTCCCACCTGAGTGGAGATATGCCTACAAAGCCCCATACTTAGCACATCACTAAATGTATGATGTTTCTTCATTTTTGCATCTGATACACGTATGCTCCTGAAATATAAATATTTCTTTTTGACAGATGAACAAATGGATAGCCAGATGAACAAATAGCAAAAAGAACAAATAGCAAAAATGAACGGCAGAATTAAAAACAAACAGCCAGACAAATGGACAGTCAGCCAGGTCAACAGATGGTCAGCACAACAAATGGATGAGGAACCAGACAGACAATAAGACAATCAGTCTGGTTGACACTAAGAGACACTGACAGACACATCTATGGGTCATATATGGACAGATTAATTGCCAATAAAACAGCAGCCTAATTACTGGCCAATCAGAGGATCAGACTGCCAGGTAAAAAATCAGATCAGCCAGACACACACTGAAGCGGCCAGACACAATGACGGCCATTCCTATGTCGGTTTGATCTGGATTTACAGCATGGTATGAATTTCTTTGTTACTTTTACTGTTCCCAGACAGCTAAACTGGCGTCCGGTCACACTTTGACAGTCATTTCATCGGACAATCATCGAGACAGATGGCCAATCATCTTGCAATATGTCCCCAGCTGTACATATTTAGACAGGTCATAGGTTAAATACATTACACAACAGCCACGTAAGAGGCAGAGAAAGGCAGTGATGACCGAACACACAACCCCCTTCTCCTGCGTTCTATCCTATCAGCAGCCTGTCACATGTCGCTGATGTCACCAAGTCAGGTCATCCCTCAACGGCAACTGCAGCGCTTCCGCAATGATGAATCAATATTCAATATTTGGCGTTAGGCGTCAGAGCAACCGTGCTTGCTTGACCGTCCAAGGGCTTGACTGTGCTAGGGTTCCGACTCACATTATTGTAATTCGTGCAATCAGCCAGTCATGCAATGATCATAAACCAATTGCTCCCAGGACTCATGACATCTGTATCTGTGGGCCATCCGTGCACATCCCGTACAAGTGCCACTTAGCTCTACTGTCCATGGTCATTACAGCGTTAGTCACGCCTCGTCTGTAATCTTTCCTACAGGTTCACCAATGACTTGTAAAACGTTTCCTATAGATTAACTGACTACTTTTATAGTACAATTTTTTTAGATTTACTTTCAGCTTGTACAATAGTTTCTGTAGTTTTACTCACTACTTACAAGTACAATATTTTCTAATGGTTCCCTAAAGGCTTGTACAATACATGTAGTGTCCACTGTATCACTGATTGCTTGCACAATCCCGGTCTATAGTTTCACTGACTGTGAGATTTAGGTTCGGGGCCTCACTCTGCCACTCTGTTTATGGGACTGTGAAATTTGAGTTCAAGATCTCACTTAAACTGATACAATCATGGATTGAGACAATGAAGAATGGATAAAGAGCCTGACTCTAACATTGCTTCGGGCATTGAACTTTAGGTTCAGGGCCTCATCCGCATGAATCTGGAAGTAACATCCAGCTTAGAACTGAAAAAAGTGGTAATGGTCAGCTTAAATTAAACTGGTAACCAGCCCTTAACACGGCTTGGGCTACCTTACAATTTACATTTTCAATCAAACACCATTTCTTCCCTTCTCTGGTAAGCATTTTAGCCACACACCCCATGACAGAGGGAGTCCAAATTGGGGTCCAAATTCTGAGATTTGTTCGGGGACAAATATTTCGCTGTCGTGGACACTCCTTGACCATAGTTGTCATAGCCACACGACATCCAAGCATCCGCATCAGTTACTAAGCAGCGACTGACCATGGATGCACACTCCCATATTGACTTCCTACGGAGTTATTACTTAGCTGCAGGGGCACCTCTGATGGCAGCCTTCAGCTAGATCTTCATTACCTGCACTTCACTATATTGCACTTAACGGCTCTGCTCATAAGCTTAGCAGGTGTGCTAGCTCACACCAGTTGTGTAGCTGAGCCGTCCATCTTCTCCTCACACTTCTCTTTCTATACAATCCAATCAATTTAATTTGGAACAATTTTAACAATTGATCAATTTATGATAGTAAATGACGTATACAGTTATTTCTTTAAATCCTTTTATTTCTTTGTAGAGCGCAGTGGCTCAGAGGTAGAGCTTCGGACTTTCAACTAAGAGGACCCAGGTTCAAATCCTGTGCTGTGGTGTTAAAACCTTGGGCAAGTTTTTCACTCTACATTGCTCCAGTTCAGTCAGCTGTATAAATGAGTACCTGGCTATAGAGAGTGGTGGATATGTGTGCAAGCAGCCTTCACGCATTAATTGTACCATATGGCTGGATGCTTCCAGAGAAATTGAAATGCTGTTTGATTGAACATGTCTGCCAGAGAAGTAAAGTGTAAAGCACGCAGTATCCAATCCTGAGGATTGGATACTGCGCTATATAAGAACTTACCTTTACCTTTTTTAAATCTCGGCTGTTGTTTTTCATGCATGAGGCAAATTTATGATCTACCTACATGCTGGTTAATTGTTAGGAAGAGTTTTCTCCAAGGTTGCGAAACAATAATAAAATAAACATTATTTATTCATGTACATTTTAAAATGTACATGAATGTACATTATAAAATGTACATGAATGTACATTATAAAATGTACATTTGATCTTCCTAAGGGTCATGAACTGTACATAAACTAAACAACTGACAACCTAATAAATTGTGTAATGTGTTAAAATATAGTGAATAATTAAACAAATAAAAGTAGAATAAAAACAGATAAATAAATAAGTTATAAAACAGGATAAATAACATTAACAAATATAATAAAACGTTTAGTAAAAATGGTCATTGCATCATGCGTCACAGTTACAAGTCCCCTCCAACATTAGACCAGGTTCTTCTGCTCAAAATGCTTCAAGACCGATTTGAACAATGCACAGCATAGTCTGGAGGGTGGGAACTAACCCATTCATTGCTTTGTATACAAATTATGACTGTCTGTATTTCAAGCACTCTGGTAGTGGCAGCCAGTTTAATTGTTTCAACAGTGGATCACTTGGGGCTGTGTATTCAGAGTCTGTTATTATTCTGACAGCACATCTTTGCTTTGTAGTTTGTAAATGCGCTCTGATGAGTTTGCATTGCCCCAGAGCATGCTACAGTAGTCCATGTGTGGTAGAACGTAGCTGTTGTAGAATGTTTTCCTTGCTTCATATGGAGAGTATTTTTTATCCTGCACAGAAGTGTGAGTTTTCTGGCAAAACTACTCCAAATGCTGGTGCTGAGCATGAATTACCTTGATTAATTGTGGCTAGACCTTGCGGAACATCTATAACTGACAACTTTATCAGATCTGAAGTTTAATAACATTTTAGAGCTAATATGTTTTATCAGTTTCTAATGATGAAAGTAAATTATGCCAATGATTTTATCAAACGTATTGTGTCCTTTACTATTAAACTGTCTGTACATTTCACCTAATCTACTGACACAACACAGAATGGTAAATTGACCAACGCAACTCACGATAAGCCAAATCGTTTTCCTTCAACTTTAACATTTCTTCTCATGTAAGTCATCATATATTTGTTCCCAATATCCCATTTGGTATTTAAATATTGGATGCTTGGTGACAACATCTGATATGTCATATCAAACTGACCACTTAGAAAATAAAAGAAATAACATGTCGTATCACAGAAGCCATCCATCAAATTAAACCAATCAGATCTGATCTTCAACTTTTCTCTTATCTCATACTCCGCCCATACTACCTTCCATTCCTTATTCCACACTCCTCTCGTCTGACAAGATGATTGCTTCAAAAGCAGGTTCTGAGAGGGCAAACAGTCGAAACGCCATAATAACCAATTCGGTTCTCCTTGGCATTTCATCAGATTGATTTGGGTTCCAGATTTGTTTTCGATGCCACATCGTATCGTCTCGAGGTTTATCTGTTGTATTATTGCTCATATAACTTGTTTCAAATGACATGTTTGTGCTGACGTAATCGTAATGGTTCCTAGCTCACATCGATATGTAAAGCAAATTGTTGTTATTGTGGTATTTTGAATATCACATCACCCATATCTTCTTCTTCTTCGCCTTTTCCCACTAGGTGGGGTCAGCGGCCCGAATTCTTGATTTCCAGAATGTTCTGTCCTGGGCATCCTCCGGGGTGATCGCAGTGCCTGCATATCCCGTCGGACACAATCCATCCATCTCCCCCTTGGTCTTTTTCCTGGCACTATCATGTCAACAACTGCTCTCACTTCGTTGTTTTCTTCCATTCTCTGCATGTGTCCATACCAGCGTAGTCTCATTTCTCATACTTTCTCTTGTATACTAGTCACTCCTAGCTCCTTTCTGATGTCCACACTCTTTACTTTGTCTCTCAGTGTTACACCTTTAATTCTTCGCAACATCCTCATCTGTTTCCTCGAGAATCTGTTCCTCTTTCTTTCTAACTGTCCAACATTCTGCTCCATACAGAAGTACTGGTTTATTGACAGTCACCCATGACTATTTAATTACTGCTAACATCCAACACTGCGCTACATGCAGCACCTGTAGAATAACTGAAGAAAGCTACATTTGTCCATTAAATAACAAATAACTAAATAACAACATTTGTTTTTGTATCACCAAAGGTGGACCACCAACCAGTAGTCCAAAGCAGTGAATGAACAGACAGGGGATACAAAGGTTTAGTGGGGCCCACTGTTCCTACATTCCATGGCTGACAAAACATTGTAATGTAATACAATATTGCTGGAAAGACTGTATCCTTGTGCTTTCATTGTCTCCTTGTTATTGGAAACAATTGTAGTGAATTGTCACTCACATAAAGACACTGTTTAACTACAGCTGGGAAGGTCAGCTCGTAATGTTCTGAAACAAATGAATGTTGCCACTGGTTACATCCAGCCACTGTCTAATTATAGTTCTGAAGATCTGATCACACTTGTAGTACTCTGAAATAATTGTTGGCACTTGTCACATCAAAGCACCATCTAACCACAGGTGGGAAGAACCTCTCAAGGCTAGTGCCTTGGAACAACACAGTGCACTCAAGCCAATCACTTGCCCCAGTTCACACCTTCTCTCACCTGGCACAGTGGCCCCCTGATTACTTACAAGGTTGCAGACTTCAAGTCATTTGGCTGGTCTTTGGGGAGGGAAATGTCAACCTTCTGACAAACAATTTGTACGCGATTTACAAAATCATTTGCTCAGAATGATTGGTAGACTTTGTTGAGGAAATGTTTCTGAATAATTGATATTATTAAATAACACATATTTGAAATCCTCTATTTTTAAACCGGAATGATGTGGACAGACAGGGAAGACAGATTGAGGGAAAGAGGGAGAAGTAGGGAGTGGAGACATAGGGAGAGGCAACGAGGAGGAATGATAGGAAAAGGCAGGGGAAAAAGAGGGAGAGGCAGGAGGAAGGAGGAAGGAGAGATAGGGAGGCAGAAGGAGGGGGAGGAGAGAGGGAGATGATAAGTAGGGAGAAAAGGAGATAAGGGGATAGAGAATGAGGTGGGAAGGAGATATAAGGAGAGCAGAGGAGATGGGGGAGAATGAGAGATAGGGAAAGATAAGGGAGAGGAGAGATGGTGAGAGACAAGGAGAGATCAATGATCAAAAGGGGTGGGAGTGGGAATGGAGACTAGGGGAATTGTGAAGGTATATTGCTGAGAAGAAAGAAACAGGTAGGTGTTTGGTCCCTGTCCTCACGAGGCAAGATGTAAACGGAATGGCATCTGGTCTTTAGAATGAAACTAATCAGGTTTTTCTGCTAA
Source organism: Ridgeia piscesae (assembly GCA_025642075.2). Classification (NCBI taxonomy): domain Eukaryota; kingdom Metazoa; phylum Annelida; class Polychaeta; order Sabellida; family Siboglinidae; genus Ridgeia; species Ridgeia piscesae. The sequence continues at coordinate 40,351 of JAODUO010000786.1, forward strand.
CAAACATCTCCCTGCATCACAACAGGACAGCTTCATAAAGAGGTTCTGTGATAGAAATAACATATGGCGTAAGTAATTACGTCTGCCTTTGATTTCTGTCGAACTGATCTATGTATGGCCAGGGAAAATATCGTCAATTGTTCATGTCTCAACCACTCATGTCTGTCTGTCATTACCACCAAATTAAACACTCGCTGGTTGTTTCAGATGTGTTGTGTAGAATTTTTTTTAAAGATAATAGACTATATTAAAACAGGAAATACCATAATGACTTTGTATCAAGATATTTGAAAATAATAAGATGCTCAGCCTTCTGTCTCAGAAAGCATACCATACAAACAACTAGTCTATGTGTATGGAAACATGTTCATTGTGCATTTACTTATCGAAGTACAGGAAAATAACAGGTATCTACAACATTCTGTTGTGAATAAATATAATTTTGTACATTCATAGCATGTTTCAGGACTCACATTGTCCAAATAAATCGTTCATACAGTATATTGTTTAAGTTTCAAAAAGTGCAAACTAATGGAAATCAATACAGTTCACTTTATCCAGGTTAGTTCATGTTTATTACAGGAAATGGGATTTGATGTTGTTGTTGTTCGTTTAGAAACCATGGGAATACAAGTCAGCACCACAGCACTGCACTAAATTAATCAACTAACAGTTTTTGGTGTCTAAAGTCCAAAATGGCTGATACAATTTTAATTAAATGAACTGATACAAATAACAAATTATGATGACTCTTTTTAGAGCACTGAAAACACCACATTTCAATGCCAATGTATGCAATAGAAATTATTGAACTATTGAGCTCGACCTATTTGTTTCCCTTTCTAAAGTTTGTGTCTTTTGGTGGAAATATAAAATATGTAGGCAGTTTGATTATTTGTTGAATTTTTAAAAATTATTTTGTGTGTTATCACTGTCACGGACACAATACACAGTATAATTTAAAGTATGAAATGTCATGTTGTATATCGATCGATAATTCTATGACAATTACCTCTATACCTTTAGAGGTAGTAGAGATGACACTAAGAATCTGTAGATTTACAATGTTATACTTTGCATCAGACCAAAGACTTGAAAAGTTACACCAAGTAACATCAACTTACAAACTTACAATAGACCTTTTATATGTGCATACAACGGCTAATATGCCGGATATTCCAACTTCGTACAACAGGCGACTAGGCCAAATCCAAGGACACAGACTGTATTAAATATTTCCAAAAATAATAATTACATTATTTTCACAAATGTCACACAAGAGTTCAATAAATGGATGTCTGACATTTGGTAGCATTTTAAGAAAATCACACATTTTCTAAAGAGCCCAGATAATACAATATCTACAGTATTGCATAACTGTGATCTGTCCCGCAGGAATCTTGTCTCCATGTCGTGTCCAGTGTCTACGAATCTCCCTGACACGGCCGTCACAAGGAATGATCCGCCATCCAAGTTAGTGTCATTACAATCCACAGTGACATTTGTGACACTACCTGGGTGTGACAAGCTAGAATGCTGACACGTTTGCCAATCTTACTGACATGACCTGGCATGAAGGCAGTGACAATGACTTGACACTGTCAGCGTCATCTGTCATGCAAGTCAGGAACACAAAACAGAGAGTCTGACGGTGAAGACACCAGTTATTACATGTGTGACAATACAATAAGTTATTTAAGCATCACAGTAGTTGATGTGATTCTGCACTAGCAATAGTCATAGTTAATATAAGAATCGATCACTGATAATGCATAGATCTATCAATGGTACTCACAGTACATATGCTGTTAAGAACTCTTAAACCCTATTTTCTACTTTTTTTTATCCTTAACAGTGAGCTGAAAAACATTGTCCTCAGTAATACGGCAATGAATATTTGCTTTTTGAAAAAGCTCATTTAATTTAACAACAGATTTTGTTTAATGATGAATTTTCCATAAGAGCTCTTTATCTTAGAGAAACAAACCCCAGGTGTGTTTGCAACAATGACATTCTGCTATGCACTCTGATAACAGGTGTCATGTGACACTACGACACAAGTAATTGACACATTAACGGCTACACTAAAATATTAAGAGAAAAAACAACAAAATGTCATGTACATAACCCAGACGTAATACAACAAGTAAAAGGCCACCAAACTGTTTATAACTTGCCGATGTCCGCCTGAATGCCACATTAATGTTATTTTGGTCATCCGCAGCTCGAAACAGGAGAATGTCTTTGAAGAGGAGAAATGGAATTAGCAGGCAGGTGGCACTTGGGGTAGGCTACATACAGGCGTGGGCGACACCCGTGATCTCACATACAGGCGTGGGCGACACCCATGATCTCACATACAGGCGTGGGCGACACCCATGATCTCACATACAGGCGTGGGCGACACCCATGATCTCACATACAGGCGTGGGCGACACCCATGATCTCACATACAGGCGTGGGCGACACCCATGATCTCACATACAGGCGTGGGCGACACCCATGATCTGACATACAGGCGTGGGCGACACCCATGATCTCACATACAGGCGTGGGCGACACCCATGATCTGACATACAGGCGTGGGCGACACCCATGATCTCACATACAGGCGTGGGCGACACCCATGATCTGACATACAGGCGTGGGCGACACCCATGATCTGACATACAGGCTTCGGGGACACCCATGATCTGACATACAGGCGTGGGTGACACTCATGATCTGACATACAGGCGTGGGTGACACCCATGATCTCACATACAGGCGTGGGTGACACCCATGATCTGACATACAGGCGTGGGTGACACTCATGATCTGACATACAGGCTTCGGGGACACCCATGATCTGACATACAGGCGTGGGTGACACCCATGATCTGACATACAGGCTTCGGGGACACCCATGATCTGACATACAGGTGTGGGTGACACCCATGATCTGACATACAGGCGTGGGTGACACCCATGATCTGACATACAGGCATGGGTGACACCCATGATCTGACATACAGACGTGGGTGACACTCATGATGTGACATACAGACGTGGGTGACACTCATGATCTCACATACAGGCGTGGGTGACACCCATGATCTGACATACAGGCTTCGGGGACACCCATGATTTCATATACAGACATGGGTGACACCCATGATCTCACATACAGATGTGGGTGACACCCATGATCTCACATACAGGCGTGGGTGACACTCATGATCTCACATACAGGCGTGGGTGACACCCATGATCTGACATACAGACGTGGGTGACACTCATGATCTCACATACAGGCGTGGGTGACACCCATGATCTGACATACAGGTGTGGGTGACACTCATGATCTCACATACAGGCGTGGGTGACACCCATGATCTGACATACAGACGTGGGTGACACTCATGATCTGACATACAGGCGTGGGTGACACCCATGATCTGACATACAGGTGTGGGTGACACTCATGATCTCACATACAGGCGTGGGTGACACCCATGATCTCACATACAGGTGTGGGTGACACTCATGATCTCACATACAGGCGTGGGTGACACCCATGATCTCACATTCAGGCGTGGGTGACACCCATGATCTCACATACAGGCGTGGGTGACACCCATGATCTCACATTCAGGCGTGGGTGACACCCATGATCTGACATACAGGTGTGGGTGACACCCATGATCTGACATACAGGTGTGGGTGACACCCATGATCTGACATACAGGTGTGGGTGACACCCATGATCTCACATACAGGTGTGGGTGACACCCATGATCTGACATACAGGTGTGGGTGACACCCATGATCTCACATACAGGCGTGGGTGACACCCATGATCTCACATACAGGCGTGGGTGACACCCATGATCTCACATACAGGTGTGGGTGACACCCATGATCTCACATACAGGCGTGGGTGACACCCATGATCTCACATACAGGCGTGGGTGACACCCATGATCTGACATACAGGCGTGGGTGACACCCATGATCTCACATACAGGCGTGGGTGACACTCATGATCTCACATACAGGCGTGGGTGACACCCATGATCTCACATACAGGCGTGGGTGACACCCATGATCTCACATACAGGCGTGGGTGACACCCATGATCTCACATACAGGCGTGGGTGACACCCATGATCTGACATACAGGTGTGGGTGACACCCATGATCTGACATACAGGCGTGGGTGACAACCATGATCTCACATACAGGTGTGGGTGACACCCATGATCTCACATTCAGGCGTGGGTGACACCCATGATCTCACATACAGGTGTGGGTGACACTCATGATCTGACATACAGGTGTGGGTGACACCCATGATCTCACATACAGGTGTGGGTGACACCCATGATCTCACATTCAGGCGTGGGTGACACCCATGATCTCACATACAGGTGTGGGTGACACCCATGATCTCACATTCAGGTGTGGGTGACACCCATGATCTCACATACAGGTGTGGGTGACACCCATGATCTCACATTCAGGCGTGGGTGACACCCATGATCTGACATACAGGTGTGGGTGACACCCATGATCTGACATACAGGTGTGGGTGACACCCATGATCTGACATACAGGTGTGGGTGACACCCATGATCTCACATACAGGTGTGGGTGACACCCATGATCTCACATTCAGGCGTGGGTGACACCCATGATCTCACATACAGGTGTGGGTGACACCCATGATCTGACATACAGGTGTGGTTGACACCCATGATCTCACATACAGGTGTGGGTGACACCCATGATCTCACATTCAGGCGTGGGTGACACCCATGATCTCACATACAGGTGTGGGTGACACCCATGATCTCACATACAGGCGTGGGTGACACCCATGATCTGACATACAGGCTTCGGGGACACCCATGATCTGACATACAGGCGTGGGTGACACCCATGATCTCACATACAGGTGTGGGTGACACCCATGATCTCACATACAGGTGTGGGTGACACCCATGATCTCACATACAGGCGTGGGTGACACCCATGATCTGACATACAGGTGTGGGTGACACTCATGATCTCACATACAGGCGTGGGTGACACCCATGATCTGACATACAGGCGTGGGTGACACCCATGATCTGACATACAGGCGTGGGTGACACCCATGATCTGACATACAGGCGTGGGTGACACTCATGATCTCACATACAGGCGTGGGTGACACCCATGATCTGACATACAGGCGTGGGTGACACCCATGATCTCACATACAGGCGTGGGTGACACTCATGATCTCACATACAGGCGTGGGTGACACCCATGATCTGACATACAGGCGTGGGTGACACCCATGATCTGACATACAGGCGTGGGTGACACCCATGATCTCACATACAGGCGTGGGTGACACTCATGATCTCACATACAGGCGTGGGTGACACCCATGATCTCACATACAGGCGTGGGTGACACCCATGATCTCACATACAGACTGTGGGTGACACCCATGATCTCACATACAGGCGTGGGTGACACCCATGATCTCACATACAGGTGTGGGTGACACCCATGATCTCACATACAGGTGTGGGTGACACCCATGATCTCACATACAGGCGTGGGTGACACCCATGATCTCACATACAGGCGTGGGTGACACCCATGATCTCACATACAGATGTGGGTGACACCCATGATCTCACATACAGGCGTGGGTGACACCCATGATATCACATTCAGGCGTGGGTGACATCCATGATCTCAGTCACATACAGGCGTGGGTGACACCCATGATCTCATATACAGGCAGGGGTGACACCCATGATCTCACATACAGGCGTGGGTGAAACCCATGATCTCATTGGCCAGGCTTCATTTAGAAGTATCGCAGGTAAAGATGGCTGAACAGCAAATGCACCATAAGTGTAACCATGCGCGGACATTGTGACAAGGTTGCAGTGGTCAAGTGGATTAATGCATTGGTCAATCAAGAGAATGGTGGTTTGATTCAACTTGGATCGATCTGGTGTCCGTGCTATATGAAGTAAAACGATTCCAAGCAGAGAAATGGACACCCTTTCTTGAATGCACAGTGGTGTGGTATCTCTCTCCCACCAACCAACACTGGTCTCAACAGTTATTCTGACCAAGATAGTTCAGAGGTTCGAAAGACTATTGTCCACTTTAAAGATGACATTAAGAACAGACATTTTTAGCCAGTTAAACATTAAAATATCAGGAATAAGATTCATGATCCAGATGCAGTTAATATGACACATTAAAATAATAGTCATCTATGTTGGAATTCCAGCAAATGTAAAGTAAAAGGTACAGGAAAGCGCAATAGTAAATCCTTACATCTGCTCTATGAGCTATTTTAATGACAGGTTAAATGGAACATCCAATCAACTCCTCTGTGAAGTATTCAGCCACTGAATAATTACTGCAATATGACTATTCATGTATACATACCTACTACTGCCACTGCTTCAGTGCTCATTTATGCAGTTGGATGAACTAGAGCAACCTATTGTGACTAAATTTGCTCACATGGATCAAAGCCATGTTTGTGGAATGTCGATATAATGTGACTGCCAGGCCACTTCATGTCACTGTTTATTCAAAGTAGACAGTCACGCTGAATTATGACACGCTCTTCTGCACATAAGAATTCAGCACGCATTTATAAAAACAAAACTAGATCCACTAACATGGAAACAAGCAATATTATTTTAAGGGGGAAATTCAATATAGATCAAATGTTAATTGTACTAGTGCAAATGCTACTGTCAATATTAACTGTACTTAAAAAAAAACTGTACTGCTTCAACTGTTTCATTGTTCCACATCTCCTCAGGCAGATTGATAAAAATGTTACTATCAACCGAAAGTGAAACAAGAGTGACATCTGATTAATCTTGTTCACTCCATATTGCTCTAGTTCAGTGGTGTAACTTGATACCTTGTGGTTGTCACTCCAGCGTAGTCATAAAAGTTGCATGATCCATTAGTAACAAGCATTCTTCACACCTTTCAAGGGACGTCTTAGCAGAGTGTTGTCTCTGTGTGGACTCTGTGTGCTTGAGCTATGATACCCAGTCTTCCTGGGATGTTTCAAATGTCATCAGCCATTGCGTACTCCATGTGCGTCCCACTGAGACTACGCTGAGAGAATTAAGTTGCTTATGGAGTGTGAGTCTCTGGATCATAGCAAAATGAATGCGTATCAGATCTAGCGGGAACAAATCACTGGCATTGACAGACAGCTGGCGATGAACCACAGAAATGCTCAACTCACAACGTTGACCTAAACTTGTGTAATGCATTTATAAAGTACACAGAAAGCCACTGGCTGGAGTTATCATTCATGGAGATGTTGAGCCAGATAAACAAGCAGAATTTAACTGGGTGCCACCTGCCAAGAAAATGAACAGCTTTTGGCTCACGTAGTGTCAAACCTGGGGTAATTAACCAATGCTGAAGAGATTGCATGTGAGAGACAAGGGGGGAGGAGGGAGGGAGAGGCAGAGGCAGAGGGGAGAGGGAGGGAGAGGCAGAGGGGAGAGGGAGAGGGGAGAGGGAGGAGAGGAGAGGGAGAGGGAGAGGGAGGGAGAGGGCAGAGGGAGAGGGAGAGAGAGGCAGAGGGGAGAGGGAGGCAGAGGGAGGCAGATGGGAGAGGGAGAGGGAGAGGCAGAGGGAGGCAGAGGGAGGCAGAGGGAGGCAGAGGGAGGCAGAGGGAGGCAGAGGGAGGCAGAGGGAGGCAGAGGGAGAGGGAGAGGGAGAGGGAGAGGGAGAGGGAGAGGGAGAGGGAGAGGGAGAGGGAGAGGGAGAGGGAGAGGGAGAGGGAGAGGGAGAGGGAGAGGGAGAGGGAGAGGGAGAGGGAGAGGGAGAGGGAGAGGGAGAGGGAGAGGGAGAGGGAGCTAGGCAATCATTGTATAGCTAATCCAGTAAAACAAATCATGAGAATTCTACATGTGGCAACATCACATCTGATGGAGCACAGGCAGAGCAGACGAAGCACATGCGGAGCACATGCGGAGCACAGGCTGAGCAGTGTCTTGAAGGCATTCACAAGTTCACATACAGCACTGATAGAGCTACTAAAGACATGTCATAATTTAAACCAGCGGATATCTTTCGACTGCCATTGACAAAAAGCGACAAGGACATGCAGTTATTGTGCAAATTAATGTTATCGTTACCTGGACTATACTGTCATGTAATTGTGTGTGTGTGTGTGTGTGTGTGTGTGTGTGGGTGTGTGTGTGTGCGTGCGTGCGCGTGCGTGCGCGTGCGTGCGTGTGCGTGCGTGCGTGCATGCTTGCGTGTGGCTGACCTTTTGCATAAGAACTCAGTTGGTTAGACATGGAACTGTCTTCAGATTTCAATAATGTACTTTCCAAACAAGAATTAGCTGTGATAAATCATTCCATCCCTGCCTTGAGTCATTGCTAGCAAACTTCACGCCATTTATGCTGCCGTTTATCTCAATGCAAATGTTTCAGCCAATATATCGCCAGACATTATATTCAATCGCAGACTGCAGGAGGGTTATAAAGTGTCATTGTTTAGGGTTTATGACCGGGGTCTTAATGACCTGCAGTGATTGACAACTTCCTGCCAATTTTCTAATACATTTGTTGCAATAAGCCGCCAACCATCATTTGGAAAATTGATCCTAACAAATTCTCAGGGGCAATGTAATAAATTTTTTTTTGAAATCTGTAATCCTTGAAGTTGAGTGGCATTTTGCCAATAAGCTGTAGTCTGACATGTCATTTAGCTATGATGAACGAGCCCCACAGGTAAATCATTTGGACAGTGTGAACTGATACGCAAGTAAGTTTTGTTCAACTGACTGCATTTATTAAATATATGCAATTCACTTGTTACAGATACAAACATCATCAACAAACACAATTCAAGACATAAACTGAGATACATTTTTAAAGGGTTTATTTATTGTGTATCCTTAAATAAGAGGCACACAACACAAGACAATTATTAATTTGTTATATTTAGACACTGTATGTGTCCCGATTAATTAATTAACAACTTTTCTGGATTAACAAAATACATTAGCATTTGATAGTTACCATTCTGTGGAATTGATGACCTGACGAAGAGTTTACAGGAGTATTTTGTTGTACATTAAGTTGGGATAGCACATATATCCACTCAATCAATCAATTTCATAACATTTCTTTGACCTGAAAAAGTTATTCAGCCATTCGATATGCCACCATTTTTATACACTGCCATTACGATAAATCTTGTCTATGACAAACATAAAAATATTCCAATTTGGAGTTAAGGTTATGAAACTAATAAAAATGATGAGAATAAGCCAAATTTTGACCTTTGTTCTTAAATACATTATATGATATTTATAGAACATCTCACGGGTCCTCAACAAAGTATTTGATGTGGTTATGTAGTTTGTGGAAAGAGAATTAAGAGAGCAACCTCCACAGTGACCCTTGAGTTGACAACATAACATAACGTCAATCACTTCAGACACTGATCAATAGACTATAAATAGATCTGGACTGTACCACGTAGAACGGCAATATCAGAACACATCCAACTATACTTATTCTCCAGCTGGATTCTGGAGTTTTCCTTCCAGAATTATAATAATTTTGCCTCTCCTGGTCACCATTTTATTGTGGCTATTGGGAGGTATCAGTGTCATTGGTGTTAAAAAGAAATTGACAAATATCTCAGAGGGGCATGCTGCACATAGACTCAGCTTCCTAATGTCCAATTGCCAGCTGGGTTTGTTTTCTCTGGAAAGCAATTTTGTTAAATCCTCTTGCAAAGTCATGTTGGCGGTGACAGCTATGAAGCAATGCCTTCCACGAGTGTCCCACTGTCTGACTGAAGCCTGTTTGGATGATCCCAGCATTGCATGGGCATTGGTTTGACTTTCGTGATCGACCATTGGATTGACAAACCCAATCAATGATCAACTATATGATTAGTTTGGGTGCAGACTAAGAGTTCTGATCTAAGTGGCAGTTATACGGTGTCCAATCAATGGCAGTCAAAAAATATATGAAACATTTGATGAAAAGATAAATAATTGTTTGCAAAAAATGTCTAAGTGCTGGAAACTCATCAGATGGTCCCCAATGTCTGAATATTTACTGTTGTCTTCTCATCTCTCTTGATCTGGTGAATGTTGCAGTCTTCAACACTGTTTATGGGATCTTTTTATGAAACTAAAATGGGTTTTGGTCATTCAATGGCATTCAATTAACTCAAAACAAATCATACAATCAAAACGATAATAATTTGATATTTTTAGTATTAAAAGAAGAGAAGAGACTCAGTGATTGGATGGGGTGGTGGGAGCTGTGGGGATAGGTCATTTTTTCATTTTATTAATTATGGCGAGCAACTTGGACGCGGCCAAATCTATTGCACCTTGTGAAGCGACAGAGCCAGGCTAAGCCTATGTTAGGCAATAAATAATGAGAACACTTCTATTGCACCAAAATCCATGGAAACCAAGGTCAGAGGTGCATCAAGACAAAAGGGTTAGTCAGTCTCAGTCCATGTACAGTGTATGTATGTTTGTATGTATCAATCCATCTGTGGACAACTGGACAATGGTCCAGTTGTCCACAGCTGGATTGATATATCAGGGAGCTGTGGTGGACAGGCAAGGTTACAATGGTAGGTTCTTTTAAATGATAGCAGAACTATGTAATAGTTTCAACTGACAGTCTAACAGGAAAGAGTAGGTGCACCTACAAAAAGCCATGGTTCCTCCAAAGTTAGTATTTACTCTACGGATAAAATGTCAATCAGAACCAGATGATGGAATCGGATTGGTTTTCTTACAGGAACCCTGATAATAAATGATGGTTACTTACAACTGCCAAGTATATCACAGTTGATCTTAACAATGATACTGATCACATAAGATTGCAGTCAGTTAACTGACCAGACGAATGAATGAACCATTATCAGTCGGTTAACAAAACTGGGGCATCAATAGTGATTGTTATGGTGTAATAATAATGATGATGACAATAATGTGCAATATGGTACACTGATAACTATGTGACATTTAAACTGGTTGTCACATAGCAGTCTTTATAATCACTGGTCAGCCAGGGCTGAAACATGGACGAGCTGTTTCCACATGGGTAACAGTACATCATTTACGTGATTTGACATGTAATGAGACAGGCATACAACTGTGTTTGACTGGGTGAGGTGACAACAGGAGGCGTCCAGAACCAAGGACAACATCGGGCCAGATTAGAGTGCCTCTCTGTTGAATCAATACCATCCAATGAAGACCCTATTTACCATAGATCACCAATAAATACCTATCACAATGTCTTGGGTTGCTTTGCTGTCTACCGCTTATATTTGTCGTTTATCAGTACAACCATCAAATGGATTCATTTCAATGGAATTGCCGGAATGTTTATGAGCTGTCTGGCCACATTTTGACAGACAGATCGAACGAAAACATGTTATGTACAATTGCCTGTTTCTTGTGTTATGCCATGTTTTCTGGTGGACCTATTTGCGTATCTAAAACATATTTTTGTCAAACATAACGTTATCCAGGCATTCAGCTATATATGTCACAGCACGTATCACTATACTTGGTTTTACCTGGATATTAAATCCACCCAGGAGTGCTCAGTAGAATGCACACTGCGTACATCCGCCTCTGTCTGGGCACTTACAAAAGCATAAACAACGAAATCTGCATAACCTACGGGAAAACCTTGCTAATGGCGCAGCAACACTAAGCATGCAAATGTACCCAGTGGGTTTTACTTTCATTTTCAAAATAACACTGACCTTCAATTAGGATTCTATTATCACTTTCACTATGAGGATAATGTAGGACAAAATTAGCTGTAATTATTTACTAAAGTTGGCAGGGTTAACTATTACTTATTGAGTACAACTCTTTATTTACTTGAATCTTATACAAAGAAAGAACCAGAATTTTACAAAGAAGTAATCAAAATCAAAACTGATGCTGAACATCGTGTTTTATGTAACAAAGTATGTGAACAAAATCAATAAATATCAATAACCATAAACTTTATCCAGTCATTATGCTACATGTAAGCACCCTAAGTTCGATTTTACCAAAATGCAGTTAATAGCATGACATCAATAAAATAGCACATTTGTTACAAATTGTAAAAAAATTCAATATAAATTTGCAGAAAAACACATAATTTTTTATTATGTGCAGATAATATCAAATTTATCTAAATTTTACCTGCAATATATATCGGTTTTGTAGTCTCCAAATGTTGTGATGCTTTAATTCCAACTGTAAAACGTTAATGCACGATTTTCAGCACAATGAACCCAGGCATTAAAAAATAGTCAAACATCCCTTTGCAGCACAACCAGGTGTTACACTCAAGGTATAAACGATATTATGGTATGGTTTAAATGGGCATTTAATGTAGATACATCACGGCTGTTTACGACATCGCCTTGAGTGTTTATTACTTTTTCACCAGCCACAAAATGGATATGTTTCACACAACTGTTCTACTCCATAGATAATGCTAGGCACGTCTGTGACAAAAAGCTGTAAGCCGCTGATGCAACAATCACCGTTAGTCATGCAGAACAATTTCTTGTAAACTGACATGGTCATTTTATGAAAATTATTAAGTGTTATTAAATTGATGTCTCATGTTTTCACTGCCTTTTCCGTCCCACCAGAGACTCCCTCAGTCTTCATTCTAGCCCCTACACCCACAACCCTCTGGCAGCCCCCAATATTCCACCCCCCATAGACTCCCACAATCTTCATTCTACCCCCTACACCTACAACCCTCTGGCAGCCCCCAATATCCCACCCCAGAGACTCCCACAGTCTTCATTCTACCCTCTACACCCACAACCCTCTGGCAGCCCCCCAAAGCCCACCCCCAGAGACTCCCACATTCTTCATTCTACCCCCTACACCCACAATCATCTGGCAGCCCCCAATATTCCACCCCCAGATACTGCCACAGTCTTCAATCTACCCCCAACACCCACAACCCTCTGGCAGCCCCCAATATTCCACCCCCAGACCAGAGACTCCCACAGTCTTCATTCTACCCCCTACACCCACAATCCTCTGGCAGCCCCCAATATTCCACCCCCAGGGACCCCCACAGTCTTCATTCTACCCCCTACACCCACAACCCTCTGGCAGCCCCCAATATTCCACCCCCAGAGACTGCAACAGTCTTCATTCTACCCCCTACACCCACAACCCTCTGGCAGCCCCCAATAGCCCACCCCCAGAGACTCTCACATTCTTCATTATACCCCTACACCCACAATCCTCTGGCAGCCCCCAATATTCCACCCCCAGAGACTCCCACAGTCTTCATTCTACCCCCTACACCCACAACCCTCTGGCAGCCCCAATATTCCACCCCCAGAGACTCCCACAGTCTTCATTCTACCCCCTACACCCACAACCCTCTGGCAGCCCCAATATTCCACCCCCAGAGACCCCACAGTCTTATTCTACCCCCTACACCCACAACCCTCTGGCAGCCCCAATATTCCACCCCCAGAGACCCCCACAGTCTTCATTCTACCCCCTACACCCACAACCCTCTGGCAACCCCCAATGTTCCACCCCAGAGATTCTCACAGTCTTCATTCTACCCCCAACACCCACAACCCTCTGGCAGCCCCCGATATTCCACCCCCAGTCTTCATTCTACCCCCTACACCCACAAACCTCTGGCAGCCCCCAATATTCCAACCCCAGAGACTCCCACATTATTCATTCTACCCCCACACACACAACCCTCTGGCAGCCCCCAATATTCCAACCCCAGAGACTCCCACAGTCTTCATTCTACCCCCTACACCCACAACCCTCTGGCAGCCCCCAATATTCCACCCCAGAGACTCCCACAGTCTTCAATCTACCCACAACACCCACAACCCTCTGGCAGCCCCCAATATTCCACCCCCATAGACTCCCACAGTCTTCATTCTACCCCCTACACCCACAACCCTGTGGCAGCCCCCAATATTTCACCCCAGAGACTCCCACAGTCTTCATTCTACCCCCTTCACCCACAACCCTCTGGCAGCCCCCAATATTTCACCCCAGAGACTCACACAGTCTTCATTCTACCCCCTTCACCCACAACCCTCTGGCAGCCCCCAATATTTCACCCCAGAGACCCCCACAGTCTTCATTCTACCCCCTACACCCACAACCCTCTGGCAGCCCCCAATATTTCACCCCAGAGACTCCCACAGTCTTCATTCTACCCCCTACACCCACAACCCTCTGGCAGCCCCCAATATTTCACCCCAGAGACTCACACAGTCTTCATTCTAACCCCAACACCCACAACCCTCTGGAAGCCCCCAATATTCCACCTTCCAGAGACTCCCGCAGTCTATGTGAAGCCCCTAACACCCACAAACCAGCAGCCACATCATCAAATCGCTACCTTCCTGCACACAAGCCGACTTGCAACATTTATGGATCTGCAAAAAGAGTTAATCTCGAGTTTCCTCTGAAATACTATAACCTAATGGGTGTGTTATGAGCCAGTCGAGTTGGGCGGATTATTGACGTTCCGTCTACGACCAACGCTTCTGTATTGCTCAGGTATTGACCGGCAACGTCTTAGCAGACCAGGACGGGGAAACAGCAGCCCTTCACACCACTTACCGGGTAAATCGCTCATGCGGAACGCACTTGCCGAGTCATTAACTTCTACCGTTTCTCATATAATGCACAGAGAAAAACGAACCAAATTATCCTGACCACCAACGTTGATACGTAGTTACAACAGATCGTCATCCCACATGCCAATGGAGGCCGATTTAAATTGTATCAGATTAAAAATTATATAAAGCATTATAGTGTCCTTTCACACTACAGCAATCGTATTTGATCACTTTTATCAAGGAGAATTAACAATTTCCCCTTTTGTGTACCCTCTACCAGATTTATTAATTACGCAAGAGCTCAACATCTGTCTCCGTACCTAATCAACCACGAACATAAGGACATTTGTATACGAATGTTTCAGGAAGATTTATTATTGAAATTATGCCATATGCTAATTCAGATAATGACATTTGCTACTTAATCTAGGTGATAATCTCGCTAAGTTGTCACAGGTTCTTAATCTAGGTGACAATCTCGCTAAGTTGTCACAGGTTCTTAATCTAGGTGATAATCTTGCGAAATATTATCAATCCTAATAATCAGCTAAAGAAACTGGAGCGAAGGATGTCTTCTATTTTTACATGGTTATTTTTTACAATCATAGGAAACAACAGCTGATGCCAAGACTTTAATTACGATCTCATTTCTAGTCAGTGGACTGGTAGTAATCCAATGATATGCGCTTGATTTATATTTGATATTCCATCATATATGAAAGCCACATCTGAAGAGTCTATCGATGCGACTGTAAATTAACAGTGGGAAAAAAGTGAAAACATAAATTCAAATGAACATTTCGCATTCGCGGAGTATCAAGTTCAAATAAAGTCTGCAGATAGTCAGTTTGATCATCTGTGATCTGTGAATGTTCTCTTTAATGATGTCTACAAAAATACCACCCTCATACATGCAAAACTGATGCAGGATGAGCAGGTAGATAGGACACAGACCCACTCTGTTTTATAATACAGATGTCATGTTTACATGCTCAAAGAATGTAATCATTGGATAACGGACATGTTTTTTTTATAAAGCTTGTCCTCAATCTAGGACAAAGGTACATTTGAACTTCATCGCAGGTGAATTTGTTCTCTATGAAACGAACTTAATTCCCATAATTTGAACAATGACGTCTCATCCAAGGGGCATTTTGTACTTCCCAGGCTGTGTTCCCTGTCTTCACCTTCCACCCTCAGCAGCTTGACACCCTCTCTTCAGCAGTCTTTCTTCACCCCTTCTTCATACACGCCCGCCCATCTCCTTCTGATTGAACCAATGTCCTCTTTGTTTGATGTCAATCTCCCTCATGGCAACATAACTTGCTGATGACCATTGCAAATAAATCTAATCAATGCTAATTTACCATGTAAACAAGTAGTTGGATTTTATCTCCTGTGTATCCAATAACCAATTTGTTGCCATACAATCAGCGCCCACCTATTCTGTGCAGTAATCTGACATTTCTGATCTGCCACAATTACTGCTAATGGAGGTGTTAATCACTAATAACACTCACCAAGCCCAGACAACCAGCTCAACTCCTTCATGTTTCTGCTGTGGTCGTATTACAAAGGTTGTCAGCAGGATACCGGATACAGACACTAGACAGGCTTTGGTCATTGCATAACTCTAATCTGGATTTGTTGATGCCTGTATAAGGCAATTTGCATTTCTGTTAGCCACAAAATGAATGTATCAAATGTACAATAAATGTCAGGTAACATACAATGTATCAGAGGTGTCAGGTAAGATATAATGTATCGGAGGTGTTGGGTAAGAGACAATGTATCGGAGGTGTTGGGTAAGAGACAATGTATGGAGGTGTTGGGTAAGAGACAATGTATCAGAGGTGTTGGGAAGAGACAATGTATCGGAGGTGTTGGGAAGAGACAATGTATCAGAGGTGTTGGGAAGAGACAATGTATCGGAGGTGTTGGGTAAGAGACAATGTATCAGAGGTGTTGGGAAGAGACAATGTATCGGAGGTGTTGGGTAAGAGACAATGTATCGGAGGTGTTGGGTAAGAGACAATGTATCGGAGGTGTTGGGTAAGAGACAATGTATCAGAGGTGTTGGGAAGAGACAATGTATCGGAGGTGTTGGGAAGAGACAATGTATCGGAGGTGTTGGGTAAGAGACAATGTATCGGAGGTGTTGGGTAAGAGACAATGTATCGGAGGTGTTGGGTAAGAGACAATGTATCGGAGGTGTTGGGAAGAGACAATGTATCAGAGGTGTTGGGAAGAGACAATGTATCAGAGGTGTTGGGAAGAGACAATGTATCAGAGGTGTTGGGAAGAGACAATGTATCAGAGGTGTTGGGTAAGAGACAATGTATCGGAGGTGTTGGGTAAGAGACAATGTATCGGAGGTGTTGGGTAAGAGACAATGTATCAGAGGTGTTGGGAAGAGACAATGTATCGGAGGTGTTGGGTAAGAGACAATGTATCGGAGGTGTTGGGAAGAGACAATGTATCGGAGGTGTTGGGTAAGAGACAATGTATCGGAGGTGTTGGGTAAGAGACAATGTATCGGAGGTGTTGGGTAAGAGACAATGTATCGGAGGTGTTAGGTAAGAGACAATGTATCAGAGGTGTTAGGTAAGAGACAATGTATCAGAGGTGTCAGGTAAGAACAATGTATCGGAGGTGTCAGGTAAGATACAATGTATCGGAGGTGTTGGGTAAGATACAATGTATCAGAGGTGTCAGGTAAGAAACAATGTATCAAAGGTGTCAGGTAAGATACAATGTATTGGAGGTGTCCGGTAAGATACAATGTATTGGAGGTGTCAGGTAAGATACAAAATGTATCAGAGGTGTCAGGTAAGAACAATGTATCGGAGGTGTCGGTAAGAACAATGTATTGGAGGTGTCAGGTAAGATACAATGTATCAGAGGTGTTGGGTAAGAACAATGTATCAGAGGTGTTAGGTAAGATACAATGTATGGAGGTGTTGGGTAAGAACAATGTATTGGAGGTGTTGGGTAAGATACAATGTATCAGAGGTGTTAGGTAAGAACAATGTATCGAAGGTGTTAGGTAAGAACAATGTATGGAGGTGTTAGGTAAGATACAATGTATGGAGGTGTCAGGTAAGAACAATGTATCGAGGTGTTAGGTAAGATACAATGTATGGAGGTGTTAGGTAAGATACAATGTATCGGAGGTGTTAGGTAAGAACAATGTATCGGAGGTGTCGGGTAAGAACAATGTATCAGAGGTGTCAGGTAAGATACAATGTATTGGAGGTGTCAGGTAAGATACAATGTATTGGAGGTGTCAGGGTAAGAACAATGTATCGGAGGTGTCAGGTAAGAACAATGTATCGGAGGTGTCAGGTAAGATACAATGTATTGGAGGTGTCAGGTAAGATACAATGTATTGGAGGTGTCAGGTAAGAAACAATGTATCAGGTGTCAGGTAAGATACAATGTATTGGAGGTGTCAGGTAAGAACAATGTATCAGAGGTGTCAGGTAAGATACAATGTATTGGAGGTGTTAGGTAAGAACAATGTATCGGAGGTGTCGGTAAGAACAATGTATCGGAGGTGTCAGGTAAGATACAATGTATCGGAGGTGTTAGGTAAGAACAATGTATCGGAGGTGTCGGTAAGATACAATGTATTGGAGGTGTCAGGTAAGAACAATGTATCAAGGAAGGGTGTCAGGTAAGATACAATGTATTGGAGGTATTAGGCAAGATACAATGTATCGGAGGTGTCCGGTAAGATACAATGTATTGGAGGTGTTAGGTAAGATACAATGTATCAGAGGTGTCAGGTAAGAAACAATGTATCAAAGGTGTCAGGTAAGATACAATGTATTGGAGGTGTCAGGTAAGAAACAATGTATTGGAGGTGTCAGGTAAGATACAATGTATCGGAGGTGTCAGGTAAGAAACAATGTATCAAAGGTGTCAGGTAAGATACAATGTATTGGAGGTGTCAGGTAAGATACAATGTATTGAGGTGTCAGGTAAGATACAATGTATTGGAGGTGTCAGGTAAGATACAATGTATAAGGTGTCAGGTAAGATACAATGTATTGGAGGTGTCAGGTAAGATACAATGTATTGGAGGTGTCAGGTAAGATACAATGTATTGAAGGTGTCAGGTAAGATACAATGTATTGGAGGTGTCAGGTAAGAAACAATGTATTGGAGGTGTCAGGTAAGATACAATGTATCAATGGTGTCAGGTAAGATACAATGTATTGGAGGTGTCAGGTAAGATACAATGTATTGGAGGTGTCAGGTAAGAAACAATGTATCAAGGTGTCAGGTAAGATACAATGTATTGGAGGTGTCAGGTAAGATACAATGTATTGGAGGTGTCAGGTAAGATACAATGTATTGGAGGTGTCAGGTAAGATACAATGTATTGGAGGTGTAGGTAAGATACAATGTATTGGAGGTGTCAGGTAAGATACAATGTATTGGAGGTGTCAGGTAAGATACAATGTATTGGAGGTGTCAGGTAAGAAACAATGTATCAAAACAATGTATCAGAGGTGTCAGGTAAGATACAATGTATTGGAGGTGTCAGGTAAGATACAATGTATTGGACGGTGTCAGGTAAGATACAATGTATTGGAGGTGTCAGGTAAGATACAATGTATCAACGGTGTCAGGTAATATACAATGTATCAAGGTGTCAGGTAAGATACAATGTATTGGAGGTGTCAGGTAAGATACAATGTATTGGAGGTGTTAGGCAAGATACAATGTGTTGGAGGTGTCAGGTAAGAAACAATGTATCAAAGGTGTCAGGTAAGATACAATGTATCATAGCTGTCAGATAAGATACAATGTATTGGAGGTGTCGGGTAAGATACAGTGTATCATAGCTGTCAGAGAAATATATATAAAATTCAAAGTTTCATAATAAAAACAAACAAGCTAAACTAATATATTGTCATTAGATTTGCAGCAGATGCAAAATTTGACAAACTGTTTATGAATGACAACAACACAGAGAGGTTTCCAGCCTTCTTCGGTGTATTCTCCAGACTCTGTGAGTGACACTTTGAAGAACATGCAAACTGGACTGGTGTACTACTTTTTGCCTAACAACGTTTGGTCTAATGGGACAATTGGTCTGCTACAACATTTGGTCTAACAGGACAATTTGTCAAATATGTCATTTGCTCGAGTAGGACAATTTAGGAAAGCCAAATGTCGAATGGGAAATGGGTAATGAAGTTTCACTTCATTGTTTCAACAAAAGCATGAATGGCTATAGATCCTTAAACGAGACAAACATCATTGTCATCTTCTGCACCAAACTCTGCGATGCTCCCTGATCATACAGTATTTGCTGTAGGAGGTAGCAGAGATGTGCATGTAGGTTTTAATTTTTTTATCAGTAACTACGTAATGTGTTTATAGTCGATCCACCATAAGACACGTGTACATCACATGATCTACTCAAGTGGCCAGTTAAATGGTATATATACGTTAATTTTACTAACCTATCTCATACGTAGTATCCTGTCCAGTTTTAGAAATGTGAAAATATCAGATAAATGACCTCTTCAATTGTAGTACACGAATTATATCATTAGACCAAATGTCGTTAGACGAAAAGTCGGACATCTGATTGGACACATCGTTTGTCAACTAGCCCCGAGGACAACTGTATGAAACAAATCAGGCTGACCGCCGTCCATTTAACTTGGTCCACATCACGGGTGGTCGAGTAATCTGGACACTAAATGAATGTAACGCCATGTTGCAGACGTGTAATGCAATGTTATGCATGTCATATTATTCGGCAGCTTGAATAAATACATCCTGTTCGTTTGTGCTTGGACCTCCGGGGAATGCATTTCTCACAAACACAATGTTACATGGCAAGCCCAGATAAAACTTATGTAGATGGCTACTTAACAGCACCACCAGTGTATCTATCATACATGATTGGCTGTATGGATCCCAAGTAAATTAACACAAGTTTGGCTACATGTTTTCGCCAGGCTAATAGCCTATAGAATTATCCATCAACACTGGTGGAATTGCATCATGGATACGTTATTAACCACATGATGGCATGACACTCCCACGGGTCACTATTGGGAATATGTAATCAATGGCAGTCATGTGTCTCTGGTGTCCTTGACTGGCGATGACAAGAGATGTCATCTCATTGTTCCACATGTAGTGCTAGTAATTCGTTCCCAGCAGGTCATTTAACACTGTCAATATCTCCCCCCTCTCCAGCTGCCCAATTGTCTCCCTAGCTTTATATCGTCATCCCCATTTGGATTTTTGCTTGTCTTGTTTCAAAGTAATTTGCCAAAAGCTCACCCAGAGCAGTGGAGCAGTACAGGGCTGGAGCTTTGGACCCTCAACTAAGGGAACCTGAGTTCAACCCCTACGCTGCTGTGGCAGTTGTTTTTCATTCTACATTGCTACAGTTCACTCGGCTGTATGAACGAATACCTGGCTATAGACAGTGGCGGATATTTGCATACAAATAGTCTTTGTGCATTATTTGCAGTGTGGCTGGGTGCTTCCCATAGAAGCCGAGATGGTGTTCAATTGGACAGGTGTGCCATGTAGTAGAGTGTGAAGTGCCTTCAGCAACCCTCTGAGAATTGAATACTGCGCATTGTAAGAACTAACATTTACCTTTTTACCTGATCTCTACTCCATAACACAGCTTGTTTGCCCAACTTTGTAGTTTGTAGTTTGGGAAAGTCATTGCAGACCATGAAACTGTTTAATAGCCAGGAATCGATTGAAGTAACTTTTAAAATTGGAATCCTCGTGTGAATGCTAAATTATCCACATGTATAACTCTGGAAATATCGACAACTTTGATACATCCAGGCCTAAGTAAACGTGGGACATATGCTATATTTTATTTCTTGAAATTTATATTACCCACTTCAAGATCTTTACAGTTGTTGGCAACCGATCCAGCATATTAATATTCGTTGCTTATTCCTGCATAGTAAGCATATCTAGTCATTATTTACTTCTTGTTCCTGGAGTTTTACACAACTTTAGAAACTAGAGCTTTCTCAGTTGCTGTGCAAACTCTTTGCAGCTTGTTCAATTTCAGTATTAGATCATCTGGCAGGCTACAAGATATATCCTTGTTTGTAATTATCTTTTTCACTTGCATGATGAATATATGTATGAAAATACACACATTACCAATAGTTTTCAATATGAAAGAAATATAAATTAATGTGGGACTGTATTCCTGTCAATGTTCCACAGTCTAGACAATCTGCATAAGCCACAGGTGCCAGTTTGATCACAGATTTGTACGCGAGTCTGGAAATGAACCACCCTGGAAACAGGCCTAACATTACTAGCTTACAGCCATCTGGTTACACTACTCATAAAACATTCTCGTGGGAATACTATCACATGTTAAATTACCTGGAGAATTTTGCGTAGGTGTATACTGCCAGGAAGTTGTCTAGTGCACTTAGGGTTGTGCCCTGTGGAATTAGCCAGGGAGCACTGCCCTCTGGAGACAAGGGGTTGTGTAATCATAACCCCCACATGTCCAGGAGTCTCAGTGTACACAGATACAAGCATATATAGTCATACAGCCGTGAAATGTGTGTGTGCACATTACGCGATTCACAGGAGATGCTGCTAATGTTGTCTTATCCCACACGAAAAGTCACACTGAAGCCACAGACACGCAAACACACAGACACAGTAAACATAGACTCACCGTCTGTTGGAGCAGGAGGGTTGTGTACGGGGGGTGGTCCATTCCTCACCATATCCGCCCAATTCGTTGGCAAGACCGCGTCCGATCCCTCCACAATGCGGAACCCTGGCTTCCCGTCGCTGCACAAGGAAAGGTTCCACGCTGAGCACGGCCGGTCCTCATATGCCCACTTCACGTCAAAATCACACGATGAACCTACGTGTGGGAAAAAACACAGAAAAATGACTGTCATGAAGGCAAAGACGGCACGGCCACCATGTCTGCGTGGTCCTGGCGGCACCACCATCACCATATCTCCCACTACATCCACTGGTCCGTTCACGTGTGCGACAATGCCACGCCGGCACGTCGCTGAAGGTAACCCACTAATGAACTGTGAAAGCTATGCAAGAAAGTTAGCCAATGTGACGCAGGCACAGCCGTCCGTCCGAGTCACCGGTCACTTGTGGATGTGTCAGTCACTGGTGACGACGACGCTGTCGACACGACACGGCTACTGACACATGCCACGTGCGTAAATCAATGTGGGATGAGAGTGACACGGAGAGACGGAGACGGGGTGGGTACGGCGGCCAACAGCAGCTTACAGGCTCACACACATATCCAGCTGTGTTTGCGTCCCTCGTGGTCCTCCTGCGGCCGATGCTGTGAGGAGGTATTGTTACCAGCGGAATATCAAATAAAGCACCTTGATTACACTAACACGGCTCGTAATGGTTCAGCTGTTCACAGGTGATAATGGCTCAGTCATTATCTCTATTTCAAGGGGTCTGTTGTATCATGTCACCACAGACTGGCCCGATATAGAAGTGAAGGTACATAGATACGTGACTGTCCTCAGGAACCAGTGTCCCTTGTAGCCAGTGTCCCCTGTAACCAGTGACCTTTGTAACCAGTGTCCCCTGTAACATATGCCCCCTATAAACAGTCTCCAATGAAACCAGTGTACCCAATGACCACTGTCCACTGTACCACTGTAGTGTCCACTGTAAACAGTGTCCACTGTAAACAGTGTCCACTGTAATCAGTGTCCTCAGTGTCCAATGTCCCCAGTAAGGACAGCTACTAGCTAGTCTTCAGTAACAAGTGTCCCCAGAGAGAGTGTCCTCAGAACAAATGTCCCCAGTAGCTACTAGCTAGTGTCTTCAGCAAGAAGTGTTCTCAGAACAAGTGTCCCCACTAGTAGCTACTAGCCAGTGTCCTCAGTAACGAGTGTCCTCTGCAGCAAGTAGCTGATGTAGCCAGTGTCATCAGTAATCAGTTTCCTATGTAACCAGTACAACTTTGTGTCCAGTGTCCAATGTTACAAGTATGTGACCTACTGAACTACTGCCCACAGTAATCATTAGGGTGGTTAGTTTACTGGTTACTGAAGTCTTCATAACAATTAAGTGTCCACATTTAACATAATAACGGTATACATAAGCCAGCCACAGACCATGGCCAGGACACATACACGAGAGTAGTTAACTACCCGTTACATCTACTACAGTGAGTGTCAACAGTCAGCCAGGAACTCAATCTAAGCTTTGTTGACGCAACACCTGCAGTTTGACTGGTCAGTACACTGAGGGCACCTGCATAAAATACACTGAAATTGTCATTCGAAAACCTGACTATCCTGAGATGTCTCTTAAATAAGCTCGTCCCCATGATCGCGTCAGGTTCTTATTGCACACTGTGCAGCTGTGATTTAGCTGCTGCACCAGAAGCACACATTATGTTGTGTGCTATTACTGTACTAACTTGTGTGTGTGTGTGTGTGTGTGTGTTGTGTGTGTGTGTGTGTGTGTGTGTGTGTGTGTGTGTGTGTGTGTGTGTGTGTGTGTGTGTGTGTGTGTGTGTGTGTGTGTGTGTGTGTGTGTGTGTGTGTGTGTGTGTGTGTGTGTGTGTGTGTGTGTGTGTGTGTGTGTGTGTGTGTGTGTGTGTGTGTGTGTGTGTGTGTGTGGTGTGTGTGTGGTGTTGTGTGTGTGTGTGTGTGTGTGGGGTGGTGTGGGTGTGTGGTGTGTGGTGTGTGTGGTGTGTGTGTGTGTGTGTGGTGTGTGTGGTGTGTGGTGGTGTGTGTGTGTGTGTGTGTGGTGTGTGGTGTGTGTGTGTGTGTGTGTGTGTTGTGTGTGTGTGTGTGTGGTGTGTGTGTGTGTGTTGTGTGTTGGGTTGGTTTGGTGTTGTTGGTGTGGTGTGTTTTGGTGTGTGTGTGTGTGTGTGTTGTGTGTGGTTGGTGTGTGTGTGGTGTGGTGTGTGTGTGTGTGTGTGTGTGTGTGTGTTGTGTGTTGTGTGTGTGTGTGTGTGTGTGTGTGTGTGTGTGTGTGTGTGTGGTGTGTGTGTGTGTGTGTGTGTGTGTGTGTGTATATACTATGGCACCATCTAGGGGATTGGAAGTTTCCTAGCAAAGTCAGTTCCTGTTGAGTAGTGAGTTCCACAAGAAATACAAGTCTTTGGGTTAGTTGCCTTGGACAGTATCACTTAGTGCATGAAGCAGTTGTTAAAATAAGTTGCTTGCACAGTCTTACTATAATAATGATAATAAACTTTATTTATTCAAAATAACCTTATCAAATATACATTTTTATCTTCCCATGAGTTGTGATTGCTAACGCAACTGTACATAGAACATAATGTAATAAATTTATAAATAAATAATGCCCACCAACTGCAGACACTAGTCTGGCTATTATGAACAAAGTACCTGGGCAATGTTGTAGTTATATGAGTGAAGCGTAGAGAGACAGCAAGACAGTTAAACAGGAATGAGACGACTCCTCAAAAGGTTAGAACAAAACAAATAACACAATATGCCATATAACTTACTGGTTTAAAGTACCCATGACATGGGTTGTTACTGGTTTAAAGTACCTATAGCATAGGTTGTTACTAGTTTAAAATATCCATGGCATGGGTTGTTACTGGTTTAAAGTACCCATAGCATGGGTTGTTACTGGTTTAAAGTACCCATGTCATGGGTTGTTACTGGTTTAAAGTACCTATGGCATGGGTTGTTAATGGTTTAAAGTACCCGTGGCATGGGTTGTTACTGGTTTAAAGTACCTGTGGCATGGGTTGTTACTGGGTTAAAGTACCTGTGGCATGGGTTGTTACTGGTTTAAAGTACCTATGGCATGGGTTGTTAATGGCTTAAAGTACCCGTGGCATGGGTTGTTACTGGTTTAAAGTACCTGTGGCATGGGTTGTTACTGGGTTAAAGTACCCGTGGCATGGGTTGTTACTGGTTTAAAGTACCCATGGCTTGGGTTGTTATCTTTGCCCATATTCCAAGCGACCACAGATAAATTTCAAAAATGTTTGTGAACTGAGGTAAGTAAATAGTTATATTTTAAAAAGTTTACAATTTCCGCCATGAAATGATAGCTTTGGGTTTGAGTGAGAAAGAGAATGTGGGGATGTATTATATATGTTTTTGCTGCACTTTGCACATTTTCCGCAACTGTTTTAAATCTGTGTCATACATCAGCATAGACTGTTTTGTACGAGGTGATTGTTTCGAGACAATGTGCCCCCTGGGGGACATTGACCCATACATAAAAAATTGGCACAACAAGAGGATAATAACTAGCCGTGAAATCACAGTGAATGATCACAGTTATTGACTAATATGTCCACTCTATCATTCAGGGCTTTCAATCTAATACAGTGAATGATTTTTACAGCTAAAAAAGAACTGCACCTAAATTGCACTAACTGCGCTATAGACATTTTTATGGCTAAATCCTTTGACATTATCTCTCATTTAATTTAAGAATGCAATTAAGTGAATCGTTGTTTGTAATTAATCCAAAGTGGGTGTATGCCAAAGAACAAGTTACGACCCTGTACTCCAGTGTGCATACTGTAAGCTGATTGCCAGAACACAGGATATTACCGTTGGGAATTTCTAAATATGGAAATTGTCATATTTGGTTGATTGCCAATAAGCAGTGTAATTTGTAAAATTCCCAATGCTCATTATGAGGTTAAGTCTACTGGGTAATGATCCATTACAAAACTTGTCATATCATATTATCACACAAAGAAAGACCCCCTTAGGGTGTTTATTTTAAAAGGCATCACCTAATTGCAACAAAAAGGAAATTGTTTCATATGATGCACTTAAAAGAGCTAATATAAACTAACCATTTGCAACCATAACCACACTGTTCATAACATTGGTTTTACTCAGAATATAATGTCCCAAAGGGGGAAATTCTACTGAAATGTCCACAATCATGAAGGCTGACATCTTTGAGGTGAGACCGTGACAATTAAACGACCAATGAGTGAATAGTGTCATTTTCCTTCAAATGTCTCACCATGTTGCAAACACATCATAGCATAAGTTTGTTAGAATGATACAAGGTCGTTTTGCAACAAAATCATGATTTTGTGATGTGGCACACTATTCTGTGTTTGTTTGTAGCAACATGACTACAATGAAAGAGTTCTCTTGGTTCAGTTTCTGTTGGCATAAACTGGAAGAGAAAGAACAGATTCGACTGTGAATGGGTTGGTTGGAAATCTTTGCAATATAGTGGACTTTGTTTAGCTCATTTGAAAGAAATGTGCTTTGAAACAGACATAATATCATGAGTTAATTGGAAAAGATCCAAAGGAATGTTGGTGATGGTGACTTTCGAAGCATTACTGTTGACCTCAGCTGACCCTTCAGGTTGAAGCAATGGTGCTTCGTGAGAAAATGTAATGTCTACGACTCTACGTACGTTACTCACAATCTTGACTTTGACTATTTGAAAAATTGCTGGATCTGATATTACATAACAGGTATATATTATTTAAATGACTGGTGTTATCGTGAAGACAAATATGATTAAGTTTTGATCCCTGTCGTATGATGCCTAATCCTGGCCTGCCTTTGGGCCTGGCTTGGGCATTCCGGTGGGCCTGGTAGGTGCAGCTGTAATCTAGGGCCTATTTAATAGTGCTGATCTTCAGCTTAGTGAATTATCATTACTACAGTATATCAGTGCAGGTGTCAAATCTTGGAGGAAGACATTGAGAGGGTAAAGGGAAGGATGAAGAGACCGAGCGGGGTGAGGGGGGAGGAAGAGACTGGGAAAGGGGTGAGGGAGGAAGAGACTGAAAGTGGAGAAGGAGAAAGAGACTGAGAGAGAAAAAGTCTGAGAGGGGAGAAAGGGAAGGAAGGAGAGACTGAGGGGCAAGGGGGGTGGAGTGAGAGAGTGAGATGGAAGAAAGGTGGGGAGGGATTTTACGTGAGAGAATATAGTGACTGCATTAATATCAAATAGCAGTTAAGTCAGCCATTTGTAGAGGCAATATCTGTGTTTATAACCTGATCATTTTTTAATATTTCTATTGGCTTAAAATTGAATTGGTGAGCAAAGTTTTGGGGTTATTAAATGCAATTTGACAGACAGGGACCCCAACATATGCTGTCCATACTCTTGTAATTCTTCACATCTCAACCCACTCCCTTCCTTACTATATGCACATATAGCTTCGTCTTCTCATAATTCCAAAGCTTCCTTTTACCTTTTTCATATCTACCTTTTCATCTCTACCTTTTTCATATCTACCATCTCGTATCTACCTTCTCGTATCTACCTTCTCATATCTACCTTCTTGTATCTACCTTCTCATATCTACCTTCTCATATCTACCATATCATATGTACCTTCTCATATCTACCTTCTCGTATGACATATTCTACTACATATTCGACTTAGATACAGACCACCAATTGATGCTCATAAAATGTCAGTGATCTCGGTAACGTGTGAACAACAGTGTTGAAAGCGCTAATGCAATGTTTCATATTACTGACATTTGGAAGACAGCGCCGGGTCACTGACAGATCTACATCATTAATCATTTTCTGCAAACGACCAGGTATTGTCTTAATGTGTTCTATTTAGGTCTGCTGCTACATCTCACACAGAGCGACAAAATCTACGAGGACCGGAGGATGAAATATCGCAATGATTAACAGTGCCAGAGACTTACTTCATCTTCACGGATCAATAATATTCACCACTAATAACAAAGTGTTTGTCTCCTATTAAAGACTTGAAATACTATTACTTGTGACTTTTACTCTTATTCGTTACTTGCATGTTCTTTGTACTGTTATTTATAACTTATGTACAGTTACTTGTGTACAGTCACTTGTGACCTGTGTACAATTACTTGTGTGACTTGTGTACAGTCACTTGTGACCTATGTACAGTCACTTGTGACTTATGTACAATCACTAGTGTATAGTTACTTGTGACTTATGTACAGTCACTTGTGATTTGTGTACAATTACTTGTTACTTATGTATAGTCACTTGTGTACAATTACTTGTGACTTGTGCACAATTATTTGTAACTTGTGTACACTTACTTGTGACTTGTGTACAATTACTTGTAACTTGTGTACAATTATTGTGACTTGTGTACAGTCACTTGTGACTTGTGTACAATTACTTGTGACTCGTGTACAATTAATTGTGACTCGTGTACAATTACTTGTGATGTGTGTACAATTACTTGACTCGTGCTGCTACTTGTGACTAACCAAATGTTACTTGCACACTGTGTATTATTATATATCACATAAATATAATTATTTATTACTTACATACCATGACTTGTGTACAGAAAGAAATTCTTATATAATTATAGCAAAATCCAATAACCAGGATTGCTCAAAGCAACAAACTTTACTCCCGGCATACGTGTTCAATCAAAGACCATCTCAGCTTCTCTGGAAAGCATCCAGCCCCGCTGCAGATAATACACACAAATATCCACATCTGTCTATAGTCAGGTACTCATTCATACAGCGGACTGAACTAGAGCAACGTAGAGTGAAAAACATGCCCAAGATTTGACACAGCAGCGCAGGATTCGAACCTGGGTTTTCTTATTAAAGCGACATGATCAGTTTGTGGCTTTTTATGTTTATTTCAAAATCATGTTAATCAGTATAAGTTATTACTATTGTAGCGTCCTGACCGCCAATAAATGTTTTATCAAAAGAGAACTGACTTTGTAATGTTAAACGTCGAATGTTTATAAGAATCCCGACGCTGTCACTCAAATCGCCGCAAGTAACACCCACCCTTTGACCTTTACCAACTGGGCGCCGTGCACCTGGCTGGGTGTGGCGTTAGTGGTGTCAACTTGAGTTCACATGATACTGCATCGCGTGATCATGCATTTCCTTCTGGGCTTTTAGCCACGTCTACAACGGTTTCGAAAACGCCTCGTGGTCGATGTGTACACAGAGTTAAGCGCCCTTACTGCATCTATTTTCAACCCCTAAATGGTACATGAAAACATATTTTGACTGTCTTTACGCTATAATATGTATAATTTATACTGTATAACATGATTTTGCAATAAAAATAACAAACCACGAATGGACCATGTCGCTTTAAGCTCTAGTGACCCCGTCACAGTGCTTGCTACAGCAGCATTCTTAAGTTATGTAATGTCACTTGTCATTTCCTTCACATGACATCTAAATGCAATCAATCCTGTCATACACACTGCATTACATCACACCTCACACGAACCACCAATCTGCATCTCAGCATCGAATATTCTCACATCAAACCACAAACCATAGAACCTCCTAATCAGTTTAACTGCGATGTACTCAAACTGGTCACGCTATGCTGTTTTGGCATACACCAACCACCCTGTACAAAAATCAATTTGACCAGCACACTTATTGTCCACTGAAAGACTAGGGGACCATTTCACCTATGTTGTTAAGAGCTCTTAATCCCGATTTTGTACTTTAAAATCAGTTTTGCCCCTTAACTGTGGTCATGAATACCTGAAAACTGTCAACACCATGACGCGCCAGTGGGACATTGTCATTGGTGTGTCATGGGAATAGTGTTCTCTGTAATAACACAATGGGAATTTTACTTTTGACAAACTCATTCAAGTTAGCAACACATTTTTTTAATGATGAATTTTGCTTAAGAGCTCTTTATCTTAGTGAAGTGGTCCGAGGCCACGATCAGTGCTCAACGAATGCGGTTAATGTCTAAACCATATCCGCTGGATGCGGGGATAATACCCAATTAATATCTTTGCCTGGAAATTACACAGCTTGAGATATTCCATACATTTGAAATATGGGCTTTTGTGGCATTATCCAGAGTAGCAAACGGTATAAATTAATCGTTTCTGATGAAAGC
Organism: Ridgeia piscesae; assembly: GCA_025642075.2. Taxonomy (NCBI): domain Eukaryota; kingdom Metazoa; phylum Annelida; class Polychaeta; order Sabellida; family Siboglinidae; genus Ridgeia; species Ridgeia piscesae. The sequence continues at coordinate 70,887 of JAODUO010000786.1, forward strand.
GTCAACCCACTGACATTTATCTCATACTGAGCATATCGTCTAACTTAAGTGTTATCTATCTTTCAAGCATGGCAAAACCCAGAAATATCACTTATTTGACTACTAAAATTGGTCTTAATTCTGATTGGTTCTTAATTCTGAAGTAGGCTTAGAACAGGAATGAGTGGTCATAATACTTGGGTGATACTGTTATATACTCAGGTGGTCTTAATTCATAAGTACTCTTTATTTCAAGGTGGACTTTATTCAAGTTGTTTTAATTTTGTGGTTTTATATCTTTGGTTGTCTTAATTCTTAGGTGGTCTTAATTCCAAGATTTCTAGATTTAAGTCTACAGTGTGCTTGATTCTAGTGTAGTCTTACATCATTAGAAATGTCTAAATCATGCTAAAGAGTTGTTATAGACTTTGTATGTGACAAGACAAGGATGAAGTGGTTTGACACAAATTTGCGGGAGAAAAAGAGTACAGTTTGAATAGACAGGTGTAAGAAGAAACCGCTAAATGTGAGATAACATCTGGAAGTGGGATCCAGACATTGAAAACAATGGGGAATTAGCTGTAGAGCCTTAGGATATGACATTGTGTACAAGTAGCCATCGCGCATTAATTGTAGCATATGGCTGGATGCTTCCCAGAGAAGTTGAGATGGTGTCTGATTGAACAGGTCTGTCAGTGAAGTAAAGTGTAAAAGTGCTTTGAGCAATTCTGAGGACCGGATACTGCGCTATATAAGAACTTACATATTACCTTTACTTATCCCAGACTTTAGGACCAAAGATGAGAGCAACAACACCAGAGACGTCCCTGTAGAGTTGTACAAGTGAGGCAAGCAACATTTCCGAGTCCTGTGCCATACGATCTGACAGCCTTATGAATAAACATCTTGACAATAAATCTCAACACCAGCAAAGATGCTCGCCAATTTCTGGAAACCATCATTTTCAATCATAAACACATTCTTCAACAAGGCTGGAAAGGTCAGGCACGACTCGCTTCTGCTAATGAAAAGAACTACGACCATTCTCGTCTTCAAGAGGCCAACAGATCTAATGCACACCTACTGTGCATATGAATAGGCTAATTTCTAAGCAAACCTGCTGATGAAACCCCATCTTCACGCTACGTCAGTGAGGAAAAACCCATCACCAGTCTCACAATGCAGAAAGACATCTTCCTGAACAATAACCATAGCAGCATCCATCTTCATCTGAGAAACTGTATCCGATGTTAGTTTGTGTAAATGTTAACTTCGTCAATCTTGCAACAAAAAGACACGCCTTCTAGCGCCATGTCCAGGCACTGATTTTCATGGAAGGTTTTAAGGCTCTCTATGACAGCACAGTGATTATCTATAAACAGACCTTCCTAGAAATAGTAAAAGTAAAACTATAGGGAACATTATATTACAAGTTCTTTTCTTCAATTTGTAATCAACATGTAATTCAATGAGAGAAAATAATCAATAGGCTGAACAAAAATGCTAAAATATCTAACTTTTAGAAAATAATGGTTTAGTTGTGAGGGTCGACGATACAGGGAGGCATAAACAAATCTTCAATTTAATTTGTAATTTGGAAAGTAACACACTTTAGCATCCAATACCAATTATAATTTCCATTCTTCAGAGCAAATCAGAAGAAATTATTTGAATAGTGTAGGAAAGTACAGTAGCGTTGGCACTGTTTGGCAGTTCATAAACATCTTATGTTTGTCATGTTAGACAGGTAGGTGACATCAAGAAGAGGACAGACGTATATCTACATAAAGGTGAATGTTCATACAGCTTTACCAATTCCTTAGGACAACTCAAAGTGATGTACATTATGCTCCCTGGCAGATACCATCCCGACTTTCATATAACTGAGTGAGAAACTTGCCCAATATTCAATGAGGCAGCAAAGAATCTGAACCTGCGTTCTCCAGCTCGATATTCTGGCCCCTGCTCTGCAACTGCTGTGGAACCCTGTAAGGACACTCGAATTCTATTGTGTCACTCTCTGAAGCAACTCACGCCACAAGTAGCAAGAACCAGTAAGTTGGAGACAGAGGTCACGCCTCAGTAATTCCATGACAGGGTACATATTTACACCCTTCCAGGTCACGCCGCAGTAATTCCATGACAGGATACCTATTTACACCCTTCCAGGTCATGCCTCAGTAATTCAAGGGTACCTATTTACACCCTTCCAGGTCATGCCTCAGTAATTCAAGGGTACCTATTTACACCCTTCCAGGTCACGCCTCAGTAATTCCATGACAGGGTACCTATTTACACCCTTCCAGGTCACGCCTCAGTAATTCCATGACAGGGTACCTATTTACACCCTTCCAGGTCACGCCTCAGTAATTCCATGACAGGGTACCTATTTACACCCTTCAAGGTCACGCCTCAGTAATTCCATGACAGGGTACCTATTTACACCCTTCCAGGTCATGCCTCAGTAATTCCATGACAGGGTACATATTTACACCCTTCCAGGTCACGCCTCAGTAATTCCATGACAGGGTACCTATTTACACCCTTCCAGGTCATGCCTCAGTAATTCCATGACAGGGTACCTATTTACACCCTTCCAGGTCATGCCTCAGTAATTCCATGACAGGGTACCTATTTACACCCTTCAAGGTCACGCCTCAGTAATTCCATGACAGGGTACCTATTTACACCCTTCCAGGTCACGCCTCAGTAATTCCATGACAGGGTACATATTTACACCCTTCCAGGTCACGCCGCAGTAATTCCATGACAGGATACCTATTTACACCCTTCCAGGTCATGCCTCAGTAATTCAAGGGTACCTATTTACACCCTTCCAGGTCATGCCTCAGTAATTCAAGGGTACCTATTTACACCCTTCCAGGTCACGCCTCAGTAATTCCATGACAGGGTACCTATTTACACCCTTCCAGGTCACGCCTCAGTAATTCCATGACAGGGTACCTATTTACACCCTTCCAGGTCACGCCTCAGTAATTCCATGACAGGGTACCTATTTACACCCTTCAGGTCACGCCTCAGTAATTCCATGACAGGGTACCTATTTACACCCTTCCAGGTCACGCCTCAGTAATTCCATGACAGGGTACCTATTTACACCCTTCCAGGTCACGCCTCAGTAATTCCATGACAGGGTACCTATTTACACCCTTCCAGGTCACGCCTCAGTAATTCCATGACAGGGTACCTATTTACACCCTTCCAGGTCACGCCTCAGTAATTCCATGACAGGTACCTATTTACACCCTTCCAGGTCACGCCTCAGTAATTCCATGACAGGGTACCTATTTACACCCTTCCAGGTCACGCCTCAGTAATTCCATGACAGGGTACCTATTTACACCCTTCAAGGTCACGCCTCAGTAATTCCATGACAGGGTACCTATTTACACCCTTCAAGGTCACGCCTCAGTAATTCCATACAGGGTACCTATTTACACCCTTCAAGGTCACGCCTCAGTAATTCCATGACAGGTACCTATTTACACCCTTCAAGGTCACGCCTCAGTAATTCCATCACAGGGTACCTATTTACACCCTTCAAGGTCACGCCTCAGTAATTCCATCACAGGGTACCTATTTACACCCTTCAAGGTCACGCCTCAGTAATTCCATGACAGGGTACCTATTTACACCCTTCAAGGTCACGCCTCAGTAATTCCATGACAGGGTATTATGCCAGCAGTCACTGCAGCTGATTAAATCGGTACCAGCTCTTCTCTACCCCTGGGACATCCCTTTCAAAATACCCTCTTTTAACAACAGCCAATGAAATCGCCCAAGAGGGGTGTGATCAGCCATTGAGTGTGATATAATATATTGGGTGATTTCAGCCTCATGCTACTCATGTTATATGCAATGTTTAGGGTGTGAATGGGACATTATATTGGGACTCCCATTATTTATTTATCTGTCATAAAACTGAGGTGCGTATTTCTGCTGTTCCCATGGCTGATGCAGTTACGAATGACGCAGTCAATGCTATAATTTATAGTTTAACTCTGCAAACTCCCCATCTTTTGGGAAATGATCAGCCAGGGGTAGCAACACAGTGCTGACCCCTGGCTTGAGAGGGTGCCTACCCGGTATTTACCCCTTGTAGCCAACTGTCTACTCCTGACACAGGTGCATGTCAGCTATTGGTGTGTCTTCCAAAAGTCACATGGGCAAAGTGGGGTGAATAATTAACATCTCCCAAGTCAGACTAACGTTTTGACTGACTCCACTGATGCATTACCTACCAAGAAGCTGCCTTACCAGAGACAGACAGGATGAAGTGATCTGATGAACGTCTACCTTTTGGTATTTAGTGTGTTATGAGTTCTCAGCTCTAATGACACTAATCAGTCTCTTGTAATAGTCGTATAGGCATTACTGTCTTTCTCAGAATCAAGTCAAAGGATCACTGCATTTGATGCGTTTGCAGTGATTGGAACATGATGGAATATCAAATGTGTCATCTTTTAATAATAAAGCAACTTCCTTGGTATATTTGCCTATATTGAAACCAGTTGTTATATAATCCAGTAGTCTATGGCACTAGTTAAGTAACGTGTGCAGTCTACTTAAGACATAAGATTATACAAATTTATATGAATATATTTATTTCAGGTAAAAGCCTTTACACTGTAGTTATATGTCATACATAGCCTATGTGTTATATACACATAAATAGCCTTTAAAAAGTAAATATCTTACAAAAGATTAAAGATTACATAATGTAGGTGTAGTATGACTGAAAATAATCAGTTCAGCTGATTGAACAATTGAAAAATGTGCAGTTATTCATGTCAATAAAAACAACTAAAAAACTAATAATTAACCTAAATAAATAAATAAGTTGTATAAGTTATAAAATATATGTATCACTGTTATAATATTATCCATTACCGTCTATAGAAATGATGTTGATCATTACATTTGGTAGTATTTATGTGAGCCAGGGTTCGAATCCTGTGGCAGTGGGTTAATGTGGGTACCCGTGAGTTTGTTCACTCTACATTGCCTGGCTGACATTTAGCACAACTCCACTGGACTTGGAGAGAATTAGAGAGAGACCAAGTTATGGAACTCTACAGAAAACACATACATGTGTATTATCCACTGAGAGGAAGCTATTCCCAAACACATCTGACTGGTACATTATTAGGCAAATTAATTCAATTGGTTAATGAGTTTAAACTGACTACAATTTACTGAGCACATAAGTGTAAAACCCATCATATCTTACCAAGATTCTTAAAAAAACTACTCCTAATTCAATACTAACAGGCCCTGCTCTGCTAGTTTTTAAAGCCCATAAATAGATGATGAAGTAATCGTAGTCAGGTTTGCAATTAATGAGAGCTTTTGGAAAGTGAGCAAAGTGTGTTAAAAAAGAAAGTTGACAAGCGTGAGGAGACAGTAAGTAGCAGACGGCCACTGTCTGGTCATTTTATTCTTGTGGCTTTCGGTAAATAAAATAATTGATTAAATTCACATCTCTTGCGTCAGTGACATCTATTGTTGCAGCCTATTTTACCTGCCCACAGCTCCTTATAAACTGGCAGCATTGTCTCTGATTACTTTATTCACCAGTGATTTCTGAATGCCACCATCCACACCAGTTTCCTGGAACTGCCTGGCCCCAGGAGAGAGGAGGTTACTTGACGTGTCTGCACAAGACTTCTGCGTAAAAACATGCGGTGTTTGTTCCATGGAGTCGTGCATGGTTGTCATGCGGTAGAGTGCTAGTCTGTTGATCGAGGGAGCATTTGTTTATATTCACCTGCTGTTGAGTTGAAACGTAAGCAATTTCATTCACTAGTTACCTTGTCTGTATTTTGGTAGAAACACTACAAGTCGTTGGTGTCTTCCATCTAGCAACTATTGCAGGGGAAGTAAAAGACCCAATGGGGGTGATAATTTATAATGCACCAAGAACAGAATGTTGGTCTGTCTATATGTATATGTACAATACAATAACCGTTGATGGTCTCACATGGGAAATTCATGTGGTAGAAATTCACATTGACGCAGCACAGTGATATTAGTATATTTACATAGAATTGAATAGTGCAGTGAGTGAGATGGGTATGTATATTGTATTTCCAGTGGTACTGAATTCTTATGATCAGCAGTAACACAACCCATGAGGATGGCTTTGGCTAATAAAACAGCTGTAAACAATTACTGAAACACAGTTTAATTATAATTACAATAAGGAGTATATTCCAAATTGCATGGTTTTCTTGATATCAACTTGAAAGTTTTTAATACAAGAGCAAATTACATAAAATGATCAACGATCATTGCAACCTAGGTACAATCAAAGAAAATAGGTGATACGTTATCAACAAACATTCACCAAACATATGGTAAAAGTTCAAGACTTGTAGAAAGGATAATAGAGAATATATATCTGTTAATTTTAAGCTTCATGTACTGCCAAGATGTTTTAAAACATACACTGAAAACTCACGGTAGCTTTGTTTTCATACAGGTGTGGATTCAAGCCACCAATTAACATGTCCTCACTAATGCTCTTAATCACCAATCGGATCTGATGAACGTCAGTAACAGCGCTATCTATGTTGCTGGTTAACCAGAATAGGCAACTCAAATTTAATTAGCATGTTGTTCACCAGGTGATGCCACCTTCAGGGGCCATAATGTTTAATGTCTACTAGCCACCAGGTGGCAGCTCCATATCATTGCTTCTGTTATACTTCTTCTGTTACCCAGCCAGCCAGCCAGCCAGCCAGCCAGCCAGCCAGCCAGCCAGCCAGCCAGCCAGCCAGCCAGCCAGCCAGCCAGCCAGCCAGCCAGCCAGCCAGCCAGCCAGCCAGCCAGCCAGCCAGCCAGCCAGCCAGCCAGCCAGCCAGCCAGCCAGCCAGCCAGCCAGCCAGCCAGCAGCCAGCCAGCCAGCAGCCAGCCAGCCAGCCAGCCAGCCAGCCACAGCCAGCCAAGACAGAGCCAGCCAGCCAGCCAGCCAGCCAGCCAGCCAGCCAGCCAGCCAGCCAGCCAGCCAGCCAGCCAGCCAGATTCTTATTGCATATTGCAGTGGCTGTGACCTATCAGCTGTAGGGGCCCGAGTGCTGCGCTTTGTGTGCATACATGCATGCGTGTCTGTGTATTCAGACAAGAGTACTACATTACGTGTATTATTTAAGCACTGATTAACACTTAAATAATTTATTTTTTATTTTTGAACATGTAAAGAATTGTTCAATGAATATTACAATCTGTGTATAATGGAATCGCTTATCCACACAGGAATTACTACACACAAATCATTTTTGTAAATCCAAAGCATCACAATTTAACTGTACAATTGTAGTTTATGCAATTATTGTTTTTATTTTCTTTCACATTTATGCCCCACATTGCACAAAGCAATTAATCAAAAAGTCCTATATTATCTTCCTATCACAAGTACACACATGATACAGATGTTAGCAAACAATGTGACATGCAGGCTTTCTGTAGTCATGAACATGTTATGCTCTTGGTGTTAACATTACATTCACTAGGTGGCAGTACCAAAGCATATCAATCTGTATATTTGACTCTCACAGTAGTCACCAGGTGGCAGCTCTGCTATTCAATGGAGAGTTGATGTATCAAGACTATGAAATTAATGAAAGAAAGAAAGCATGAATGAATGAATGCCAAAGATCTAGGAAATATACACAAATATTTTAGCAAAATCAACTTCTAATTGTAATATCCAAGTCGGTCACATATGGGGTGTCGTGGTGGCGTAGTGACCTCCACCGATATGGTGTCAATGTTAAATATAGTGTACGGATATAGTTAGCGTTCGTGATTGTTAATGTGTCTAGGTCATGTAGGTATTGAGTACCAATACCGTTCGGGCCGGCATGCTTGCTGTGACAATGTACTGATGTACCTGTGGTGTTGTTTACATCAGGTGTAAATAAATAAAACTAAATGTCAATAAGTTGGCCTATTTCAATCTACATTGGTCTCGCATTGTTGCTTTGCACAGGAGAGTGTATGTGACAGTTGGCGCATACATATATATATATTGGACTGAAATCTAAGGTGACACAACTGCACATGCAGACATTCTATGAAATCGCTACTAAGCCAACTGTCGAGATCAGAGTTCAACATGCTGATCCTAACAGATGTATAATGCATTGGAACATGTATCTCCATTGCCTGAAGTCAGTCCACTGGGGAGCTGTGATCCATCAAGCACAGACTCCAAGCTAAGCTCTACTGGCTTGACCACTTAGCATTCAGCAAGGTGAAACAACTGGCACCCACTGCATCTAACGACATTGATCATTGTCCATCCATCTGTCAGAGAACAACACAGTCGTCCTGTTCTGCTCTCCTGATGACACTTCACTTCTACAATCTCCTCATGTTTGTGACTTCGCCTCTGCTTTTCAACATCTCGTCACACTGCCTCTCCTCCTAGACTTCACCTGTCGTCACACTGCCTCTCCCCCTAGACTTCACCTGTCGTCACACTGCCTCTCCCCCTAGACTTCACCTGTCGTCACACTGCCTCTCCCCCTAGACTTCACCTGTCGTCACACTGCCTCTCCCCCTAGACTTCACCTGTCGTCACAATGCCTCTCCCCCTAGACTTCACCTGTCGTCACAATGCCTCTCCCCCTAGATTTCACCTGTCGTCACACTGCCTCTCCCCCTAGACTTCACCTGTCGTCACACTGCCTCTCCCCCTAGACTTCACCTGTCATCACACTGCCTCTCCCCCTAGACTTCACCTGTCGTCACACTGCCTCTCCCCCTAGACTTCACCTGTCATCACACTGCCTCTCCCCCTAGACCTCACCTGTCGTCACACTGCCTCTCCCCCTAGACTTCACCTGTCGTCACACAGCCTCTCCCCCTAGACTTCACCTGTCGTCACACTGCCTCTCCCCCTAAACTTCACCTGTCGTCACACTGCCTCTCCCCCTAGATTTCACCTGTCGTCACACTGCCTCTCCCCGAAGACTTCACCTGTCGTCACACCGCCTCTCCCCCAAGACTTCACCTGTCATCACACTGCCTCTCCCCCTAGACTTCACCTGTCGTCACACTGCCTCTCCCCCTAGACTTCACCTGTCGTTACACTGCCTCTCCCCCTAGACTTCACCTGTCGTCACACTGCCTCTCCCCCTAGACTTCACCTGTCGTCACACTGCCTCTCCCCCAGACTTCACCTGTCGTCACACTGCCTCTCCCCCTAGACTTCACCTGTCGTCACACTGCCTCTCCCCCTAGCGTACGCTTCCCTAGTCGTCACACTGCCTCTCCCCCTAGACTTCACCTGTCGTCACACTGCCTCTCCCCATAGACTTCACCTGTCATCACACTGCCTCTCCCCCTAGACTTCACCTGTCATCACACTGCCTCTCCCCCAAGACTTCACCTGTCGTCACACTGCCTCTCCCCCTAGACTTCACCTGTCATCACACTGCCTCTCCCCCAAGACTTCACCTGTCATCACACTGCCTCTCCCCCTAGACTTCACCTGTCGTCACACTGCCTCTCCCCAAGACTTCACCTGTCGTCACACTGCCTCTCCCCCTAGACTTCACCTGTCGTCACACTGCCTCTCCCCAAGACTTCACCTGTCGTCACACTGCCTCTCCCCCTAGACTTCACCTGTCGTCACACTGCCTCTCCCCAAGACTTCACCTGTCGTCACACTGCCTCTCCCCCTAGACTTCACCTGTCGTCACACTGCCTCTCCCCAAGACTTCACCTGTCGTCACACTGCCTCTCCCCCTAGACTTCACCTGTCGTCACACTGCCTCTCCCCAAGACTTCACCTGTCGTCACAATGCCTCTCCCCCTAGACTTCACCTGTCGTCACACTGCCTCTCCCCCTAGACTTCACCTGTCGTCACACTGCCTCTCCCCCTAGACTTCACCTGTCATCACACTGCCTCTCCCCCAAGACTTCACCTGTCGTCACACTGCCTCTCCCCCTAGACTTCACCTGTCGTCACACTGCGTCTCCCCAAGACTTCACCTGTCGTCACACTGCCTCTCCCCCTAGACTTCACCTGTCGTCACACTGCCTCTCCCCCTAGACTTCACCTGACATCACACTGCCTCTCCCCCTAGACTTCATCTGACATCACACTGCCTCTCCCCCTAGACTTCACCTGACGTCACACTGCCTCTCCCCCTAGACTTCACCTGTCATCACACTGCCTCTCCCCCTAGACTTCACCTGTCGTCACACTGCCTCTCCTCCTAGACTTCACCTGTCGTCACAATGCCTCTCCCCCTAGACTTCACCTGTCATCACACTGCCTCTCCCCCAGACTTCACCTGTCATCACACTGCCTCTACCCCTAGACTTCACCTGTCGTCACACTGCCTCTCCCCCTAGACTTCACCTGCCTCCATCTGCCACAGTAATATCTCACTTAAATTTTACCTGGCAGTATCCAAATTAACATTGGATGACCTTAAATGTTATGTGACCTTGAACCTGTGGTGGTTGATGTGGGCGATTGGGAGGATCAGTGGCACTGGGTGGCTGAAAATAGCGCCTGTGTAAGTTATACATTTTATTACCTTGTTCGGATAATATTTTATTTGAAAAATATAACTTTACAGTTTCAGTTTTCTTGTTGTTTATTTTAGATATATTTTTGCTATAATATTGTTCTTATTATTCTCCATGTCTGTGTGTTAGCGACAGGGTCGACCTCTACACTGGTCAGTTATAACTAAGTAGTATTATATGTTAAACACAATTATAATTAACAAGTATATGTTCAGCTGCATTGTCTGGAACAATTACATGTAATTGTTGACCTGTTTAGCAATTGTTTTATGTGTTCATTTGTTTTACTAATCCTTTTCCTTACGATATATGTTTGAAACTAGAATAACTGGTTATCATGTGGGTGTTAATCAAGTCATGATCATGTGACCTTAAAGGTATGTTTGATTACTTCAATTGCAAGGCATGGTCATAAAGATCATGCAGTAATTTAACAAGTCGTGTGGGTCGGGTGATGATTGATTGTGACCTTAACGAAAGTTTGGTTACTTTAATTATAAGGTATGACCGTAATGATACCATGCAGCAACTGACTTAGTCATCAGATATGTCCACTTTCCACAGTTACGCGGAATATGAACGATAACTAGTGCCAGAAGACCACAACTATGTAGTAGTAATTTTGTTTTGTGTTTATAACATGACTATAAATAAATTTATGTTTACCTATCATAAAATATGATGATTTCTCATGTGTTTAAAATGTAGGCAATGATTTCTAAAGAAAGTATCCTAGGACAACGCAGGCAGGATTGACAACAGCAAGAAAACAGAATCTACTGTGTGTAGGTCTTTTTGTGAAATCTGGTTCTGCTAAGACAAATGGTCCCAACAGTCACATGCAGCTGAGTTTGCATACACAGAAGCCTGTCTAGGCCTGTGCACAGGCAGTGATGGGCTGTGCACAGGCAGTGACGGGCTGTGCACAGGCAGTGATGGGCTGTGCACAGGCAGTGATGGGCTGTGCACAGGCAGTGACGGGCTGTGCACAGGCAGTGAAGGGCTGTGCACAGGCAGTGACAGCCAGTGGTGGGCTGTGCACAGGCAGTGATGGGCTGTGCACAGGCAGTGACGGGCTGTGCACAGGCAGTGATGGGCTGTGCACAGGCAGTGATGGGCTGTGCACAGGCAGTGATGGGCTGTGCACAATGCACAGGCAGTGATGGGCTGTGCACAATGCACAGGCAGTGATGGGCTGTGCACAATGCACAGGCAGTGATGGGCTGTGCACAATGCACAGGCTGTGAAGGGCTGTGCACAGGCAGTGACAGCCAGTGGTGGGCTGTGCACAGGCAGTGATGGGCTGTGCACAATGCACAGGCAGTGATGGGCTGTGCACAATGCACAGGCAGTGACGGGCTGTGCACAGGCAGTGAAGGGCTGTGCACAGGCAGTGACAGCCAGTGGTGGGCTGTGCACAGGCAGTGATGGGCTGTGCACAGGCAGTGACGGGCTGTGCACAGGCAGTGATGGGCTGTGCACAGGCAGTGATGGGCTGTGCACAGGCAGTGATGGGCTGTGCACAATGCACAGGCAGTGATGGGCTGTGCACAATGCACTGGCAGTGATGGGCTGTGCACAATGCACAGGCAGTGATGGGCTGTGCACAATGCACAGGCAGTGGTGGGCTGTGCACAGGTAGTGATGGGCTGTGCACAGGCAGTGGTGGGCTGTGCACAATGCACAGGCAGTGATGGGCTGTCAAGAAATGGAAGTCATACTTATATAGCACGATTTCAATACAGAACATTTCTTGGTTTGGTTATTGCTGATAACATGACTGTCAATAAATGTAAAGGTAACAATAATAAAACATGAGTTTTTCACTAGAATTTTGCTTATTTTCATAAAACGTGACGACAGTTTCTAATTACGACATTCTTTCCCCCTAGTTTCCCATTACAGAAGCCTCTGGGGATTTCCCATGAGACGTACAAGATCAATATTTTTTACTGTGTAACTTGATTGTTTACATGTGAAAGTGCCAAATTATTGCTGCTGATAAAGAAATGTGATTAATTGTAGAAGTTTCCAGTCAACAAGTCCCACCTCAGAGTTCATTTACAAAACAACAAATCAACCACAAAACTGCACCAGTCCAAGCAATAAAGATAACACCTGACATCTTCCCCTTTTAACTCCACAGTTGCCATGGTTACCATTGCTGCATTCCTTCGTTGGAAACGGAACCAGGCCTGACCACTTAATATAACCAATGAGGTTGGAGGACCGCATTGCACCTGAAGAAGGTCACACAATATGCCAGGGCAGAGGACGGCAAAACAAAAGAACCTGGAACCAAGGACAATGAAAATAAAACCTCCCAAGTATTCACTGCAACATCCCAGTTTGTCTGTCCTCGTTCGCTATTGTGTGAATTAATCTGACAACATATACAACACTTACTTCAGACAGGAAACAACAATTTAGTAAACACATCTCATCAGAATAGTGAATATATTGTTCATGGCTCCAAGAATGGTTTATTGTAGTATAATTTAACTTACTTTGGAGCTTAATGTCGAAGATCATTGCCGGGCCACAGGACACTCAGTGTCCATAAAGAACACAAAAATACTGACCCGTGAATCCAACTGGCACAAGAGAAAAGTGAAGGAGGCCATATACATCAAACAGAGAGCCCCTATCATGAACAGAGACCAGGGATACCATCTGCCTGCCATCTACAACCAAATTATCCCGCCGAAATCTGAGGCAACACACGTGACATCAGTACGTGAACAAGGTCCGTAGGTGGCGGATCGAAACGTCGTACTCATCTTCGACATTAAACTCCAAAGTAAGTTAAATTATACTACAACATCTCATCACATTCACATGAACGCGAAAATGCTTGACATCACAGCTAACTTGTTTAGATGACAAGTTCGCTGTGTGTTCTTGTCACTAGTTCAGCTGAAAGGTCAAGGCTAAGCATTGACAGATGCTGATACTCATGTTGACATTTGGGAAAGACCTGAGTGCCACATACAACAACAAGGTAAAATCCTTGTGGAGACCAACTTGAGTGGCAGGCATTCACTGTCAGCCTTGGCAACAGACATTCACATCCAGTCGTCAAGGTGTAATGGACAAAATATTTTTCTGAGAGTCTAGATGTCTTAGAAGAATATGTTTTACTAAGCAAACTGCACATAAACACAAGCTATAAACACACTACATAGGAAGGGCAAAGTTGAAAAAACACTTTAAGGTACACTGTAGACAAAATGCAGGAAATGTGTGGCTGCTAACGTCGATAAAAGTGTGGCGCAATTGCCAGTGCAGCATTGTCCAGTTGTCATGTCCTTGATATACTGGGTTGGTTGAGTATAGAGGTCATAGCTTTATGCCGAGACCCATCCACGTGTATGTATATATATATATATATATATATATATATATATATATATTATTAGCTGGCATAAGTTGTCAGTATTCCAAATGGTAAGAAATTTAGGTAACTTCACGTTTATCAGAACTTGGAATTGACACAAATGCATCACATGCAGCTGTGTTCACTCAGTTTCTATATGTCGTGTGACAAGTGCGCATTCTTCTTCACCATGGCAGTCCTGTCACCAGTAACATATCTACGAGATAGATATATTTATATAAGGGCATAATGCAGACGGCTATCATCATGCAAATGCCAGGCATAACCATTAATATCATTCTTATTTCATGGAATTGAAGAACAACCATGCAATGCCCACACAAAATACCAATTCAAGACATTGGTGGCACCGGCCGAGATTCGACTGAATTAACGACTCTGATTCTGGGCTAAAATGGTGACCAGGCATGACAAGTATGCAGTAGGCAGTATGTCAAATACAAATACATAATTGACAGGTCAGACTAACATTCGTTCTATCTAAGCCAATGAGTCTACTGCTTCGACAAAAACAAAACAAAGTATTTAAAACAATACCAGTGTGCTGAATCTGTAATTCTGTGGATGTTGGGCATGACATATTTCAATTTTTTTTGGGTTTGATCGAATATGGGTCCACGACACCAGGGTGCCTGAAGAAAACTGACTGTACTACCGAGCCTACCAATAATTGGTGAATGAAGGTACGTACGTGTTCCCCACTTTTTAGCTTCGGTGAGTCAGCATAGGAAATGTCCCCCAACCATTTCAGTGCATAAATGTGTTTGGGCATATAATCCCTACGTAGGACTAGTAGCTAAAATGAATAAACTCACAATATGGAGTTCCCACTACCGAGTGGAAAATCAACTAGATAAATTGCTTGGTTGGTTGCAATGTGCAACTTGATCTAAGTCCAGTATACAATCACAATGCCAGGCTCTATCAGTTTGCCTCCTTGTATGCATATATATTAACAGGCACTAGCCATCAAGCACACAGTAGATGATGACACACTTTTTGCTCTGTCATCCTTGTTAGATACTCAACACCTACAGTCAACTGAAGCAGCAGATTTCTGTATTTTGCATAACTTAATCCCATTTGAATCATTGAGTGATGATAAGTTTCTTTGCAGAAAGGTAGGGTCCTTGTTGACACAGCCATCCCTGTGACCTCTGCACATTGCCTCCAGTCCTCACAACAGCATTTATTATGAATCAGACAACCAGTTATTGCTCTGTCTGCCCTTTACATTTTCCGTGATTCGGGTGGGCCATAACGTCCTTGGCTCCCCACTGGCTACTCCACCCTTGACAGGGATTAGGTTAATCTAACTGCACGATTCGCATCTACATGCCCATCAAGGTTCGCCAAAACTCAAATTCTGAGCCTGTTATTTGTGCTTGAATTATGGATTTGATTTCACTTGTGCAAGAGTTTATTGGTTGACTGGACAATGAGAGGCTCATTTTTTTCATTTCACAGGCACATTTTGCATGTTAAACAGATAAATGTGGTCAATAAAGCCCTGCTGTCAGTTTATAAAATAGCAAATCAGTCTCTCAGGTTATTTCATAAATGTTTTTATAAAATATTCATTAGCTTTTGCATTTGATGTTTTTTTAGAACAACGTTGTTCATTTGACGTAGGCCAGGAGTTGAGTCTTCTCGGTGATTGGTATGTGGCACTGTGCCAGTCCGTGCCGTATATACGCAGTCGTCAGCCGCGGTATTGGGCCAGGTGCTGGATGTTGTCGTGTCATTGGTATACATCCAACATCAACACCAAACACAAACTATGTGTGGTAATGACATCGACCTACAGCAACCACTTTCTCAACCAGTTATGGTATACCTGAGTTCTATATAGGTTCTCATTTAGTTGTGTTGATCACATCAGGAGTATAGAAGATGCATCTTCTACAAAGTGCCCCGGTTCACTCTCCTCTGTCTGTATTCATATGCTTCCCTCATCCACTGGCCTCAGTTCAGCCAACTGGCAATGTGTTCAGTTGCATGTGTGCTATTTTGCCGTTTTTCTCTAGGATCAAGTGGTGATCAACTCCCCGAGATGCCACCATAAACGCTTGCTCGACAAGCCAAAACCAATAGTTTTATTCCTATGAAAAGCATGTAACTGGGGTCGTAAACACAAGAAGTATTGCAACTGTTGGTCGTAGACATCAGGTTGATGGCGCCACACTGGGCCCTGCTAGATTAATCGGGATTGCTTTCCCTTTTGTGAGACATTGGTTTGACAGTTTTGTGATGCAACAGTGATGGTGTAAGCAATGACGGAACACCCTGACCGACGAACCAACTGACTTAGAGAAACTGTACAGGAACATGAACGGGAAGGTGAGGCCAGAATAAAAGTGCAGTTGTAATGTTTTTCAGAGACAGAGCAGAAAGGGGGATTTACCCCCAACCTTGCAACATTAATACTATCAATAACATGATTTCTTCAGTAATGGTATTCCTGGAAAACCCTGAGACATGTTTTCAAAAAAATCAAAGACTGTGCATTGACAGTTCGTGTCAAATGAAAACAGATGGACAGGTTGACGTCTGTGGACACAAATGTCACATCTTGAATGTCTCATCTGTAGTGTAGTGTCATATAATATGTCCAACGCTGACCTTTGCTAATATACTTATGGACACAAATAAGCCGATTCCCATAGATAAATACAGAGAGCTGGACTTTTATGGACTCCAAACAGCCTTCTTTGGCGTCATAGACAATAATGTTTTATTACTACAGATAAATATCATGTCTTGTATATATTACCGTAAAATGGGGTAACAATCACGCAGCTTCTTCAGGTAGTTACTCAAGCAGGAATGTTTGCACAAATACTGGTAGGTTCCAAGTCGTTATACCAGAATACAAGATGACAGAAAATCAACTAAATAATAATCTAAAAGCACAATGCCACAATCTGTCATCTTGTATTATGGTATAATGACTTGGAACCTATCAGTATTTGTGCATACATTCCTGCATATGTATGTATATGTATATATATATATATATATATATATATATATATATATCCATATATGATGGGTTCCCATGTGAACTGCTGTTTGCTGACGATCTGGCAGTAGTAACAGATACAGAGGAGATGCAGAGGAGATGGCTTGGTTGGCAGTTTGGGATGGAGAGCAAGGGACAGTCTGAGCACTTGGAAAACGGAAGTGATGGTCAGCAGCAGGAGACGAACAAATGCAAACATCAAAGACAGCCAAGGCACAAGCCTCAGACAGGTGAATAAATTCAAATAGTTAGGTGTCACCATCAGTGAAGAAGGAGGATCAGAGGAAGCAGTAAGAGCAAGAGTTAGTGCAGCGTGGGCAAAGTGGAGAGACATATCCGGAGTTATCAGTGACAAGAAAATGCCAAGGAAATTAAAGGTCAAGCTCTACGTGACTTCATTAGACCAGTACTTCTGTATGGAGCAGAATGTTGGACAGTTGGAAGGAAGGAAGAACAGATTCTCGAGAAAACAGAGATGAGAATGTTGAGAAAAATTAAAGGTGTAACACAAAGAGACAAAGTAAAGAGTGTAGACATCAGAAAGGAGCTAGGAGTGAATAGCATACAAGAGAAAGTCAGAGAAATGAGACTATGCTGGTATGGATATATACAGAGAATGGAAGAAAACAATGAAGTGAGATAAATTGTTGATATGATAGTGCCAGGAAAAAGACCAAGAGGGAGACCAAGAGGGAGATGGATGGATTGCGTCCGAAGGGATATGCAGGCACACCAACCCTCTCTGGTCTGAAGGCCCAAGTCAATACACGTCCTTTTCATGGCCAGAACGTCTGAATACGCCCAAGTACAGAGGCAAAATTAAACTGCATACTGCAAAGCAGTGTTATCAAATAATGGCAATTTATTTTGGCAGGTCGCAGGTAATAACACTGACGTGTCACTGGTAAGTGTCAACATTTCAAAACGCAGGCAATTTCCATGGCTATATCAGCGTCAATTGCCATATGGTTTTGTAGTCAAACTCAGCATCGAGTTCTATTTCCAGTTCTGCTTGTCATGATCATCATGCAGTGAATATATTTTCAGTCAGTAAGATTAATTTCTAACATTTGCTGCGGGGATGAAACACATGGAAGTACACACAAATTGTCTAAAACAATGTGCCTGGCGATTTATATGATGAAATGCTAAATTTTGAGTGGTCTATTTTGTTATAAACAAATATTAATGTGCTGTTTTTAACTCCATTGTAATTATTGACATTGTTGTTACGTCTAACTTCAGTAATTCAGACTTTGATGGAATTTTTTTGATCGAGTTTGTAACGAATGCTGTCATCAAAGGGGATCGTTTTGTAGTACGGTTTGAAATATAACACCGACTTAATTATCCTGATATGATGACAGTTAACAAATGGAAAATACACGCACTCACAACAAAATGAAATAATTTCAGTTTTGTTTACCATAGACATATAATCATCCCAGGGTAATTGTACATTTTATAATATAGTAATTTATTAATATTTCATATGCAACAAGTATCCATACATTATTACTAATAACTATTTGATTAAAACAAGTTGTTGAAAAATGTTTTTAATTTTGTTAAAATGATAATTCATGTTTGGGTAACAAATTTACATATCTGGCACAAACTTGGCTGTTTACACAAGGATTTAGTACTATAGATGTAGTGAAAAGTTTATTTAATTCGGACCAGAATTTATTTATTTATTTGCATTTATGCAACTCAAGTGTATAGCACATGATTTGGTGACAACATACTCTCAATTGGATTGAATAGAATTCAATTATAAGCAGGTATATATTTCCATTAATCTGGCCTTGAGAGGGTTAAAGGCTACGCGGGAGTGTTCACTTATGACTCGAATCATTAATCAAGATATCAGCACGAGTAAGATCAAAAGCTCACATTCTCCTTCAGATTCCTAAGTATGAGAGTCACAGATAATGTAGTACATAGTTAGGACATCTGCCTGGTGTGCCACCGGCCCAGGTACAATACCCAGTCCTGGCAGGCATGGTATATTTGGTGTTAAAACCTGGCTCTCAACATTGGGGACTGTTTATCCACTATCCATCGTGATTCAGAGAATATCCAGTCAACATTGTAAAAATTGTATAATTTGGTGTGGGGATTGTGTATTTCTTGTGAATCGAAGAATCACATTAATGTCGGTCTGTCCGTCTCAATTTGTGAAATAAAAGAACCACTGAGGACGAAAACACCCTGGCGGTGACCACCCTCAGTGCCAGCATAGTAAAGGTTGGCATGGCGTAAATGTTCTGACGAAGACTGACTAGTTGAATGAGCCCTCGTCAGACGATAACATTGTAACCAGCAATAAATACAGAGTAGTCAGTACAACCCTGCCGAATGCTGGAAACAACTGGATTGTGTAAATGCCAGCAGTGTAAATGTTTAAAAATAAAATTGACAATTATCTGGCAAGGGCAAGCTATACCTAGGTTGAACACTTAAACTGTTTAGAAATTATTTTAATACTGATTAAATTATTTATTCATATATTTATCTTTATTTATTTATTATTATAACAAATTGATATTATTGTAGGACATTTGATGTATTTTTATCGTACTAATTTTATTTTTACTTACCAGGTATGTATTTTTAGAACAAGTGTTATACTTATTTATTTTACTTAAATCTATTTTTAGAGACAACATATCATTTTTATTTTACTTATGTATTTTTAGAGACAACATATTTTAATTAGTAGCATTTTATAATTTTATATATTTATAATTTTAAGTATAATACTAATTTATGTACACTTTTATAATTTAGTGAACACTCGATAAGCCGTAGGCTTCCTTGTTCACATGCCGTCTGGAGCTTGGCTCTGGACGGCAACTTGTTAAACTAAGACTAGAGTGAGCAGAACTTGCACCCACTAATGCCTGGAGGCGAGGCTGTACTTCTAATCAGAAAAGTGTTTGCTTACGACATTTCTCCTCGTCCTGCCCGTCCTCACAGTCCAGCGAGAAGTTGCATCGTTGTGACTTCTGGAGGCACTCATCCTGCCCTGGGCACTTAAACTGTCCGTCCATGAGGCATTTTGTCTCAGGATCAATCTCTGCAACAATAGATGTAATTACATATTTCTCTCAAGCTTCACATACATGGAATCGCAACATAATATGTAATCCACTAATAACATAGTAAAGAACAGACACGTCATAACTATATTAACGGAACGTTCAGATGCAGTATATAATCGAGTATTTTAGGACGGTTCAAACTACCTAAATAGATGTTATTTTCTTGCAGAATAGAATAATATCTCTCAGGAAGCATTTAGTTGTGGTGCAATTAATAAATTATTAATTATAGCTACCATTGTCTAATCAGTTATTCATTTATTCACCAGAGCAAAATCGAGTACGTGAATTTGGCCAATGTGTGAAAAGGCAAAAAGAGGATTCCAGTATATAGACTCCAAAGCTCTACTCACTAAACCCTGGTATATCATTCCATTAGTTGACAACTGGAGCAGACCTTGACATTAAGGTTTTGCATCCAAATGCAAGTTCAATAATAAAACACCTACCTGGGTATGCTCCAAAAACGGACACCCCTGTCATTATTCCAAATCTGACCAAGTTTTCTGAAGAACCAGGGGCTTTACATAAAACAGTGCTGAGGTGTAAAGGGTTAAGTGAGACTAAACCGGCAAAAATTGTAAACCAAATAAATCTAATAAAATGTGACATTTAAACAAATTAATAACATATTATTAAATAAATAATTGAAAAAATCATACAGTAGTGTAATAGTAAACACCCAAATAACTAGACATTAAAAGCAGATTTGATACGTGAATGATAACACATGATTTAGATATGTTCACGCGCTCCGTTACACGTTGGTGTTGATCATCAAACGTCGATTAAGATAATCCATTACACATTAATAGCTAGTTTAAAATAGTGCACTTTGAAATGTGCTTTGAAAGCGTCTAGTGATGTGGTCAGCTACATTGATGTGGTCAGCAGCCATTGAACACCAAGGTAGTCAGAAAAGCACAGTCTGCGTGACTGACGTGGCTTTCACAATGTGCTGTGTGTACAAGAATAAGTATTTTGTATTGAATTTGCA
This sequence comes from Ridgeia piscesae, assembly GCA_025642075.2. Taxonomy (NCBI): domain Eukaryota; kingdom Metazoa; phylum Annelida; class Polychaeta; order Sabellida; family Siboglinidae; genus Ridgeia; species Ridgeia piscesae. Next base: position 91,956 of record JAODUO010000786.1, read on the forward strand.
TCATCCCCGGGGGCCAGTGCAGTTGTTATAAAGCAGGTATTGATTGCGATAGTATCGTCGAATTTTCGTAACAACAGAGTGTCTGATGTTTGTACTCTCAAGTCGGTGCAGCTGAAGGTCAAACTGCATCGCGTGGTCATAAACCAGTCTGGTTACATGTGCGTGTACAAAATATGACTGATTGTCAATGATTCTCGTATACGCACATTTCTTACATACATCTGGCATTTATGATGCTCTCGACAACTCAAGAGTCGATCGCAACATCGAGATTATGAAATATGGCCAACGTTGGTAGGCGATACCCACAAATATTACAATGCTGAACGAAAATTGGCCGGCACAGGGTCAGTGAATGTGTGCCAACTGCTTCCATTTTACTCACATCAAGAAAAATAGTCCATCATCATGGATCCATGTTTTAAACAAAAAAGTACATGTTTAGTCGGCAGTTTGCACATATGAAGGAATGAGCAGTTCTGGTTCCTTAAACTTAGAGTTAAAAGTTGACTGCATCTGGCAAATTTTACCAAAAACCAGCGTCTTACATAACTACGGGTCAGTGGGCTCATGACATTTGTTTTCTTGACCACTATATCAACAAGTCACATACTCAGCTGGCTTGTGCATTTTTTATGGTGGCAAGGAGGGTGAAATACCAGAAACCCTGAAAGAGTGTGAAAGAGTGGAAGGTTGTGCTCGAGAAACATGAGACAAAAATCAGCAAGGATAAGTTGTGTGGTTGGTTACTAGCCAGAGGGGCTGGACACTATGCTGAAGACAGTGTGTTGTGACTGGCTGATTAATTTGCTACCATTAAAGCTTAGAACTTTATCAATATACTAATACAATGTTATCAGGAATCTGAAGCAAATTTTATCAATGTCAGCCAAAACATTGATAAAATTGGAGTGATGCACACACATAGAAAAGTCAATTTTCTGGAAATGTCCGAAGGTGCAAATGTATGACGTCATTCTCAGTCTCAGTAACAGAAGTGACACCACTCTTAGCCTCAATTAACCAGACTCCATGAGGTGGCAGCACTTTTCAGCCCTTCAACTCCGCCTTGGATATTATGAGCTGCCGATGTAACCAACAGTTTGGCCTTACTTCCCAGGCATAATTTGAAATAACAAATTAAATAACGATTTTTTTATCAGATGCTGTATTATAAAAGTATTAAAAATTAAACTTAAAATAGATAGATATACAAATTTGCAGTTGTTTATAAAATAGGAATTGCGGCAGGATTAAACAGTACCATCATAACCATGAGGTAGCAGCATTGTTTAGCCCCAGACGGATGACATTCAAAAGCCGGCAAAGTCACCAGACTGTCTTCACAGTGAAGTTACGCAGCTGAGTGAGTTGACTAAGTGAAACTACACCATTCTCGATCCACCCATGAGTTGCATACGTGATGGCAGCTGGCCGGCCTACGAGACAGCTCTAAATAAATTATGGCGACCCTGGCTGCCAGAACCACGACTGACATCGCACGATATGTCTCGAGCTGATGTCATGCACCAGTTTCCAGACATTTGAAGTCACTTCTATCATAAAAAAAATCAATAGCACCACTTGAAGGTAATAATAGTAGTAATTGTAAAACTTCTATAGTGTCTATATGCTAAAAAATATTCAAGCTTGGAGGCGCAAAAATTTAGCAGATTAACTAAGTATGTCGGTTGTTGAGTAGGGGAGTATGGTATGTAACAGTAACCAATTTAAAATTAATTCGGTATACAATTGGAAGCCAATGTATCTTCTTAAGTAGTGTTAGTGATGGTCAGAAAGTACCACAAGTGCTAAAAAATTCTGTACACGTTGGAGTTTAGATAAGTCTTTTTTGGCAATGTTATTTAGAAGGGAATTACAATAGTCCAGTTGACTATTAATCAGAGCAACTGATAATGTTTTAGGTGATGATAAAGACAAATGATGCTGGATTCGCTGGAAATCATGTATATGATAGAAACTTGATTTGCATACATTATTTGTTGTTATCGCGAACAGCATATATTATCACAGTATATGGCCTTTTAAGATCGTCAGGTGGTGATGCATGTGCTGATGCACAACATAAAACATGACATTATAAACTGTATTTTATGAATTTGGGAATCGTCGAGACCATCCGCAATATGTTCTTCAGTCAACAAATAGATGAGGTATCATTGCAAAATCATCTGAAACTACAGACATGCACCTTTAAATAAAACACACCTCCAAAACATATCTGTTTCAAATCACATTCCTATCGTAACTTTTCCGCTGTCACATGGTCCTATGACGACTCATGCCTGTCCTCATTAATGACTGCACTAAATGACCTTTGTTTCCTGTGATGTCACTTGCCTGTGCTCATTAATGAATGCACTGAGTAGCCTTTGTTTCCTGTGATGTCACTTGCCTGTCCCCACTAGTGACTGCACTGAGTGACCTTTGTTTCCTATAATGTCACTTGCCTGTCCTCACTAGTGACTGCACTGAGTGACCTTTGTTTCCTGTGATGTCACTTGCCTGTCCTCACTAGTGACTGCACTGAGTGACCTTTGTTTCCTGTGATGTCACTTGCCTGTCCTCACTAGTGGCTGCACTGAGTGACCTTTGTTTCCTGTGATGTCACTTGCCTGTCCTCACTAGTGGCTGCACTGAGTGACCTTTGTTTCCTGTGATGTCACTTGCCTGTCCTCACTAGTGACTGCACTGTGTGACCTTTGTTTCCTGTGATGTCACTTGCCTGTCCTCACTAGTGGCTGCACTGAGTGACCTTTGTTTCATGTGATGTCACTTGCCTGTCCTCACTAGTGACTGCACTGAGTGACCTTTGTTTCCTGTGATGTAACTTGCCTGTCCTCACTAGTGACTGCACTGAGTGACCTTTGTTTCCTGTGATGTCACTTGCCTGTCCTCACTAGTGACTGCACTGAGTAGCCTTTGTTTCCTGTGATGTCACTTGCCTGTCCTCACTAGTGACTGCACCGAGTGACCTTTGTTTCCTGTGATGTCACTTGCCTGTCCTCACTAGTGACTGCACTGAGTGACCTTTGTTTCCTGTGATGTCACTTGCCTGTCCTCACTAGTGACTGCACTGTGTGACCTTTGTTTCCTGTGATGTCACTTGCCTGTCCTCACTAGTGACTGCACTGAGTGACCTTTGTTTCCTGTGATGTCACTTGCCTGTCCTCACTAGTGACTGCACTGAGTGACCTTTGTTTCCTGTGATGTCACTTGCCTGTCCTCACTAGTGACTGCACTGAGTGACCTTTGTTTCCTGTGATGTCACTTGCCTGTCCTCACTAGTGACTGCACTGAGTAGCCTTTGTTTCCTGTGATGTCACTTGCCTGTCCTCACTAGTGACTGCACTGTGTGACCTTTGTTTCCTGTGATGTCACTTGCCTGTCCTCACTAGTGACTGCACTGAGTGACCTTTGTTTCCTGTGATGTCACTTGCCTGTCCTCACTAGTGACTGCACTGAGTGACCTTTGTTTCCTGTGATGTCACTTGCCTGTCCTCACTAGTGACTGCACTGTGTGACCTTTGTTTCCTGTGATGTCACTTGCCTGTCCTCACTAGTGACTGCACTGAGTGACCTTTGTTTCCTGTGATGTCACTTGCCTGTCCTCACTAGTGACTGCACTGAGTGACCTTTGTTTCCTGTGATGTCACTTGCCTGTCCTCACTAGTGACTGCACTGAGTGACCTTTGTTTCCTGTGATGTCACTTGCCTGTCCTCACTAGTGACTGCACTGTGTGACCTTTGTTTCCTGTGATGTCACTTGCCTGTCCTCACTAGTGCTGCACTGAGTGACCTTTGTTTCCTGTGATGTCACTTGCCTGTCCTCACTAGTGACTGCACTGAGTGACCTTTGTTTCCTGTGATGTCACTTGCCTGTCCTCACTAGTGACTGCACTGAGTGACCTTTGTTTCCTGTTATGTCACTTGCCTGTCCTCACTAGTGACTGCACTGAGTGACCTTTGTTTCCTGTGATGTCACTTGCCTGTCCTCACTAGTGGCTGCACTGAGTGACCTTTGTTTCCTGTGATGTCACTTGCCTGTCCTCACTAGTGGCTGCACTGAGTGACCTTTGTTTCCTGTGATGTCACTTGCCTGTCCTCACTAGTGACTGCACTGAGTGACCTTTGTTTCCTGTGATGTCACTTGCCTGTCCTCACTAGTGACTGCACTGAGTGGCCTTTGTTTCCTGTGATGTCACTTGCCTGTCCTCACTAGTGACTGCACTGTGTGACCTTTGTTTCCTGTGATGTCACTTGCCTGTCCTCACTAGTGACTGCACTGAGTGACCTTTGTTTCCTGTGATGTCACTTGCCTGTCCTCACTAGTGACTGCACTGAGTGACCTTTGTTTCCTGTGATGTCACTTGCCTGTCCTCACTAGTGGCTGCACTGAGTGACCTTTGTTTCCTGTGATGTCACTTGCCTGTCCTCACTAGTGACTGCACTGAGTGACCTTTGTTTCCTGTGATGTCACTTGCCTGTCCTCACTAGTGGCTGCACTGAGTGACCTTTGTTTCCTGTGATGTCACTTGCCTGTCCTCACTAGTGGCTGCACTGGGTGACCTTTGTTTCCTGTGATGTCACTTGCCTGTCCTCACTAGTGGCTGCACTGTGTGACCTTTGTTTCCTGTGATGTCACTTGCCTGTCCTCACTAGTGACTGCACTGAGTGACCTTTGTTTCCTGTGATGTCACTTGCCTGTCCTCACTAGTGACTGCTCTGAGTGACCTTTGTTTCCTGTGATGTCACTTGCCTGTCCTCACTAGTGACTGCTCTGAGTGACCTTTGTTTCCTGTGATGTCACTTGCCTGTCCTCACTAGTGACTGCACTGTGTGACCTTTGTTTCCTGTGATGTCACTTGCCGGTCCTCACTAGTGACTGCACCGAGTGACCTTTGTTTCCTGTGATGTCACTTGCCTGTCCTCACTAGTGGCTGCACCGAGTGACCTTTGTTTCCTGTGATGTCACTTGCCTGTCCTCACTAGTGACTGCACTGAGTGACCTTTGTTTCCTGTGATGTCACTTGCCTGTCCTCACTAGTGGCTGCACTGAGTGCCTTTGTTTCCTGTGATGTCACTTGCCTGTCCTCACTAGTGACTGCACTGAGTGACCTTTGTTTCCTGTGATGTCACTTGCCTGTCCTCACTAGTGACTGCACTGAGTGACCTTTGTTTCCTGTGATGTCACTTGCCTGTCCTCACTAGTGACTGCACTGAGTGACCTTTGTTTCCTGTGATGTCACTTGCCTGTCCTCACTAGTGACTGCACTGAGTGACCTTTGTTTCCTGTGATGTCACTTGCCTGTCCTCACTAGTGACTGCACTGTGTGACCTTTGTTTCCTGTGATGTCACTTGCCTGTCCTCACTAGTGACTGCACTGAGTGACCTTTGTTTCCTGTGATGTCACTTGCCTGTCCTCACTAGTGACTGCACTGAGTGACCTTTGTTTCCTGTGATGTCACTTGCCTGTCCTCACTAGTGACTGCACTGAGTGACCTTTGTTTCCTGTGATGTCACTTGCCTGTCCTCACTAGTGACTGCACTGAGTGACCTTTGTTTCCTGTGATGTCACTTGCCTGTCCTCACTAGTGACTGCACTGAGTGACCTTTGTTTCCTGTGATGTCACTTGCCTGTCCTCACTAGTGACTGCACCGAGTGACCTTTGTTTCCTGTGATGTCACTTGCCTGTCCTCACTAGTGACTGCACCGAGTGACCTTTGTTTCCTGTGATGTCACTTGCCTGTCCTCACTAGTGGCTGCACCGAGTGACCTTTGTTTCCTGTGATGTCACTTGCCTGTCCTCACTAGTGACTGCACTGAGTGGCCTTTGTTTCCTGTGATGTCACTTGCCTGTCCTCACTAGTGACTGCACTGAGTGACCTTTGTTTCCTGTGATGTCACTTGCCTGTCCTCACTAGTGACTGCACTGAGTGACCTTTGTTTCATGTGATGTCACTTGCCTGTCCTCACTAGTGACTGCACGAGTGACCTTTGTTTCCTGTGATGTCACTTGCCTGTCCTCACTAGTGACTGCACCGAGTGACCTTTGTTTCCTGTGATGTCACTTGCCTGTCCTCACTAGTGACTGCACTGAGTGACCTTTGTTTCCTGTGATGTCACTTGCCTGTCCTCACTAGTGACTGCACCGAGTGACCTTTGTTTCCTGTGATGTCACTTGCCGGTCCTCACTAGTGACTGCACCGAGTGACCTTTGTTTCCTGTGATGTCACTTGCCTGTCCTCACTAGTGGCTGCACCGAGTGACCTTTGTTTCCTGTGATGTCACTTGCCTGTCCTCACTAGTGACTGCACTGAGTGACCTTTGTTTCCTGTGATGTCACTTGCCTGTCCTCACTAGTGACTGCACTGAGTGACCTTTGTTTCCTGTGATGTCACTTGCCTGTCCTCACTAGTGACTGCACCGAGTGACCTTTGTTTCCTGTGATGTCACTTGCCTGTCCTCACTAGTGACTGCACGAGTGACCTTTGTTTCCTGTGATGTCACTTGCCTGTCCTCACTAGTGACTGCACTGAGTGACCTTTGTTTCCTGTGATGTCACTTGCCTGTCCTCACTAGTGACTGCACTGAGTGACCTTTGTTTCCTGTGATGTCACTTGCCTGTCCTCACTAGTGACTGCACCGAGTGACCTTTGTTTCCTGTGATGTCACTTGCCTGTCCTCACTAGTGACTGCACTGAGTGACCTTTGTTTCCTGTGATGTCACTTGCCTGTCCTCACTAGTGACTGCACTGAGTGACCTTTGTTTCCTGTGATGTCACTTGCCTGTCCTCACTAGTGACTGAACTGAGTGACCTTTGTTTCCTGTGATGTCACTTGCCTGTCCTCACTAGTGACTGCACTGTGTGACCTTTGTTTCCTGTGATGTCACTTGCCTGTCCTCACTAGTGACTGCACTGTGTGACCTTTGTTTCCTGTGATGTCACTTGCCTGTCCTCAATAGTGACTGCACTGAGTGACCTTTGTTTCCTGTGATGTCACTTGCCTGTCCTCACTAGTGACTGCACTGTGTGACCTTTGTTTCCTGTGATGTCACTTGCCTGTCCTCACTAGTGACTGCTCTGAGTGACCTTTGTTTCCTGTGATGTCACTTGCCTGTCCTCACTAGTGACTGCACTGAGTGACCTTTGTTTCCTGTGATGTCACTTGCCTGTCCTCACTAGTGACTGCACTGAGTGACCTTTGTTTCCTGTGATGTCACTTGCCTGTCCTCACTAGTGACTGAACTGAGTGACCTTTGTTTCCTGTGATGTCACTTGCCTGTCCTCACTAGTGACTGCACTGTGTGACCTTTGTTTCCTGTGATGTCACTTGCCTGTCCTCACTAGTGACTGCACTGTGTGACCTTTGTTTCCTGTGATGTCACTTGCCTGTCCTCACTAGTGACTGCACTGAGTGACCTTTGTTTCCTGTGATGTCACTTGCCTGTCCTCACTAGTGACTGCACTGTGTGACCTTTGTTTCCTGTGATGTCACTTGCCTGTCCTCACTAGTGACTGCACTGTGTGACCTTTGTTTCCTGTGATGTCACTTGCCTGTCCTCACTAGTGACTGCACTGAGTGACCTTTGTTTCCTGTGATGTCACTTGCCTGTCCTCACTAGTGACTGCACTGAGTGACCTTTGTTTCCTGTGATGTCACTTGCCTGTCCTCACTAGTGACTGCACTGAGTAGCCTTTGTTTCCTGTGATGTCACTTGCCTGTCCTCACTAGTGACTGCACTGAGTAGCCTTTGTTTCCTGTGATGTCACTTGCCTGTCCTCACTAGTGACTGCACTGAGTGACCTTTGTTTCCTGTGATGTCACTTGCCTGTCCTCACTAGTGACTGCACTGAGTGACCTTTGTTTCCTGTGATGTCACTTGCCTGTCCTCACTAGTGACTGCACTGAGTGACCTTTGTTTCCTGTGATGTCACTTGCCTGTCCTCACTAGTGACTGCACTGAGTAGCCTTTGTTTCCTGTGATGTCACTTGCCTGTCCTCACTAGTGACTGCACTGAGTGACCTTTGTTTCCTGTGATGTCACTTGCCTGTCCTCACTAGTGACTGCTCTGAGTGACCTTTGTTTCCTGTGATGTCACTTGCCTGTCCTCACTAGTGACTGCTCTGAGTGACCTTTGTTTCCTGTGATGTCACTTGCCTGTCCTCACTAGTGACTGCACTGAGTGACCTTTGTTTCCTGTGATGTCACTTGCCTGTCCTCACTAGTGACTGCTCTGAGTGACCTTTGTTTCCTGTGATGTCACTTGCCTGTCCTCACTAGTGACTGCACTGTGTGACCTTTGTTTCCTGTGATGTCACTTGCCTGTCCTCACTAGTGACTGCACTGAGTGACCTTTGTTTCCTGTGATGTCACTTGCCTGTCCTCACTAGTGACTGCACTGAGTGACCTTTGTTTCCTGTGATGTCACTTGCCTGTCCTCACTAGTGACTGCACTGAGTGACCTTTGTTTCCTGTGATGTCACTTGCCTGTCCTCACTAGTGACTGCACTGAGTGACCTTTGTTTCCTGTGATGTCACTTGCCTGTCCTCACTAGTGACTGCACTGAGTGACCTTTCTTCCCTGCGTCTCTCCTTCAGATTCCCTAGGATATTGCCCCAATTGAAGTTTTACTATTACTATATATATATATATATATATATATATATAACAATGTCTGCTGCATTGGAGATATACTATACTACGTAATTATAAATAAATATATATAAATATATGTATATATATATATTTATTTATAATTACGTAGTATAGTATATTTCCAATGCAGCAGACATTGTTATCAGACTGGAAAGTGACGGAAAATAACCTCACACAAAACTGCTCAATTTTTTCCAATATCTTTTTATAAAAAAAACCCACCTTTCACAAGCTGAAATCATGTGTATCCTAATCATTCTATTGGCTAGATCACCCTGTTTCAGATGGTCAGCTAAGTAGGATTTGATTGAGGTGAACGAAAGTCATAGGAGCAATGTTTTTACCTAAATACTTACTGTGCACACAAAAACAAAAGACAGACTTTTATCAAAGCTTGCAGACAGACAGAGATGACAGAATTCACCACAATTGTATCTATACTTAGACATCAAAGATGTTTCATTTATCCAAAATAGTTGAAGATTTTAGCAATACTAATAACATATTGGCTGAATCATCGCTGTGCAATAAAATATCATTTGAAACTTTGTATGGCTAAGAAATTGCCACAAAATGTATGACAAAATCAGCTTTTTTCGGCTGCAGTTTTAACAAAACCAAATCGTCCTTGTATAATGTATCCTAAGAAAGCTCCCATCCACGGGCATGCTTGTAAGTTCATTCCTGGGTTTTACGTCATTTGTTAATGGATAGAGTCTACTACATGTTCATGAGAAATGACCAATGACGTTATCAAGAGAATTCGCAGAGAATTCAATTGCTGTCATTCTATCATTTTGCCATTAGTGTTGTACGCTAAAGTGCACATAGTCGCATCAGTGCACATAGTATAGCCATCAAATCTCATGAAATAACAATGGCACCAATGAAATGTCCATTTCTCTTTCCTCACACAGCCAGTGGTTACCTGGTTAGGCCAAAAAGGCAAACTACTGCCCCTGAGGTTGTAGCCACTTAACTACCTGATAGTATTTTCAATTCAGGCCAATACTGGCCAATTGGTATATTGGGCTAATGTCTGATGCCAACATTGAGCCAGGATATCCCTTAGGCCAATATTGGTCCGATAATGGCAGTCCCGATGCTTGGACTGATAACAATGGAATAAGGCTGACATTTTTATTTCCTGTGTTATTCTTTGCCAATTTTGGCACAAAACTAAATGCTATCTGGGCAACCATGGATGTGACGCAGCCTGTCAGTCATTGACAGTGTGACACTGTGAGACAACTGATACCAACATGTGTGACTGGTGGATCAAGACATCTTCATGGGTGACAAAAATGAGAATAACCCCCCAGGTGACAAGACTCAGAATAACCCCCCAGGTGACAAGACTCAGAATACCCCCCCAGGTGACAAGACTCGGCAGAGCTCCCCAGGTGACAACATCCAGCACAGCCCCCAGGTGACAAGACTTAGCACAGCCCCCAGGTGACAAGAATCAGCAGAGCTCCCAGGTGACAAGCCTTAGCAGAGTCCCCAGGTGACAACACTCAGCATAGTCCCCCAAATGACACGACTCAGCAGAGGCCCCCAGATGACAAGACTCAGCACAGCCCCCATGTGACAAGCCTTAGCAGAGCCCCCAGGTGACAAGACACGACAGAGCCCCCAGGTGACAACACTCAGCATAGCCCCCAGGCGACAAGAATCAGCACAGCCCCCAGGTGACAATACTCAGCAGAGCCTCCAGGTGACAAGACTCAGCACAGACCCCAGGTGACAAGACTCAGCACAGACCCCAGGTGACAAGACTCAGCACAGACCCCAGGTGACAAGACTCAGCACAGACCCCAGGTGACAGGACTCAGCACAGACCCCAGGTGACAAGACTCAGCACAGACCCCAGGTGACAAGACTCAGCACAGACCCCAGGTGACAAGACTCAGCACAGACCCCAGGTGACAATACTCAGCAGAGCCTCCAGGTGACAAGATTCAACAGAGCCCACCAGGTGACATCACTCAGCAGAGCCCCCAGGTGACAAGACTCAGCACAGACCCCAGGTGACAAGACTCAGCACAGACCCCAGGTGACAAGACTCAGCACAGACCCCAGGTGACAAGACTCAGCACAGACCCCAGGTGACAGGACTCAGCACAGACCCCAGGTGACAAGACTCAGCACAGAGCCCAGGTGACAAGACTCAGCACAGACCCCAGGTGACAAGACTCAGCACAGACCCCAGGTGACAAGACTCAGCACAGCCCCCAGGTGACAAGACTCAGCACAGACCCCAGGTGACAAGACTCAGCACAGACCCCAGGTGACAAGACTCAGCAGAGCCCCCAGGTGACAAGACTCAGCAGAGCCCCCAGGTGACAAGACTCAGCAGAGCCCCCAGGTGACAAGACTCAGCAGAGCCCCCAGGTGACATCACTCAGCAGAGCCCCCAGGTGACAAGACTCAGCACAGACCCCAGGTGACAAGACTCAGCACAGACCCCAGGTGACAAGACTCAGCACAGACCCCAGGTGACAAGACTCAGCACAGACCCCAGGTGACAATACTCAGCAGAGCCTCCAGGTGACAAGATTCAACAGAGCCCACCAGGTGACATCACTCAGCAGAGCCCCCAGGTGACAAGACTCAGCACAGACCCCAGGTGACAAGACTCAGCACAGACCCCAGGTGACAAGACTCAGCACAGACCCCAGGTGACAATACTCAGCAGAGCCTCCAGGTGACAAGATTCAACAGAGCCCACCAGGTGACATCACTCAGCAGAGCCCCCAGGTGACAAGACTCAGCACAGACCCCAGGTGACAAGACTCAGCACATACCCCAGGTGACAATACTCAGCAGAGCCTCCAGGTGACAAGATTCAACAGAGCCCACCAGGTGACATCACTCAGCAGAGCCCCCAGGTGACAAGACTCAGCACAGACCCCAGGTGACAAGACTCAGCACAGACCCCAGGTGACAAGACTCAGCACAGACCCCAGGTGACAAGACTCAGCACAGACCCCAGGTGACAAGACTCAGCACAGACCCCAGGTGACAAGACTCAGCATAGCCCCCAGGTGACAAGACTCAGCATAGCCCCCAGGTGACAAGAATCAGCACAGACCCCAGGTGACAAGACTCAGCAGAGCCCCACTGAGTGACAAGACCCAGTAATAATAACCTCCCTGGTTGCAACTTCTACTTTGTAAAAACAGCCAAAATGTAATCCCACGACATCTAAAAAAATTTGTTTCTGCTTGGTCTAGGGTGGTGGATTTTCCCTGAAATCCCACCCAGAAGTAGGCAAAAGGTATATTTATTTATGTGGATGGCACCAAGGCTAAAAAACATTTCAAATGGTCCACTGGTGTGCCAAGCATGGAATGGCCAATTGCAGCCACATTCAGGGGTAAAACCGTCTGACAGCAGCCCTAGTCACAAACAGTGGCATATTTTGTAGTCCAACAGATGGCACCACCGTAGGACAGCTGCGCCAATTATTAGATTATAAACTCATAGTCTACTAGGACTACTGTTCCATAAAAATACTAGATCCATGTGGTTGAGGACAACTAAACATCTTAGCCTTGTTCCTATCTGAGAGAACTGAGTGGTATTCAGCACACCAGATGGCACCACTGATTTTTATATATACGGCTCCATGGCTGTCTTGAGGAGATGCTAGCCCATCTGTATCTTTCTTGTTCAAGCAAGTGATTCCTGTTTTTTGATGACATGTAAACAACACGTAGCTTATATAGTCTACTGGCAAGGTGTTGATGTTGGATGTATACCAATGACACGACAACAGCCAGCACCTGGCCCAATACCGCGGCTGACGACTCCGTATTTACGGCACGGACTGGAACAGTGCCACATACCAATCACCGAGAAGACAACGGACTTGTGACCTACGCCAAATGAATAACGCAGTTCTCGTAAACCATCGGCAGGCAAACGTATATATGACAGGGTAAAAATTATTTATAAATTCACGGAATAACCACAAGGATGCCCAGTATGCAAACAAATGGATGGCATGCTTCCGCAAATGTGCTCAGCAAGAAAAATGAACCAATATTTCGCAGTCCAATAAATGGAAGTAAAAATTTTGTTTTTTCCAATACCCAGGAATCAAAACATGTTTGTTCCGTGCAAGAAGTGACAGCTCCAGATGGCACTAGGCACCTGTCAGTTTGATGTCAGATGTTGCATTCAAAAAAGAGACCATTCCTCATGTTTTATTGAGTGGCAATGGTGCTAATAATTATAATATATTTTCTGGCTGTTTTTCTCATGAAAGGATATGTTTATATTGCTTTGTCATGAAGTGCATGTCTTTAGGACACTGATTCAATTGCATTTATTTTTTACTAGCAATTACATGTATCTGTTTATAATAATACCACACATTTGTATGGACATAGCACTACAAAACATTAATAATAACAATTATTATTAAGTACTAGTATTACTTCCGATGCACAGGGAGGTGTATAACCTTTGTAAAAACTGATTTTATTTATTTATTTATATTACTAAATATAGTTTTCTGAAAATATATATAATTTCACTAGGCAATGGCAAAAAAGGACTTTTTCTAGAAGATACAACACATGATGTAACACATGCATGTGCACACACATGCACACACACATACACTATATATACATATATATATATATATATATATATATATATATATATATATATATATATATATACATATACATATATATACTATATACACACCCATAGAGTTACCAACCAAGTTCACAAAAATGAGACAATAGTGCGAAATATACTTATGTAATATGTGCACCTTTTTAAATAGGACAAATAAGATGATTGTATTTCAGCCAACTTTAATATTTCAAATCCAAGATAATTTATAGCTCACTTTCACGTTCACCTTCACGTACACCTCCCCTAGAAACCTCCAACTACACCTCCCATTGAGACCTCCAACTACATCTCCCCTTGAGACCTCCAATTACACCTCCCCTTGAGACCTACACTACACCTCCCCTTGAGACCTCCAATTACACCCCCCTTGAGACCTCCAATTACACCTCCCCTTGAGACCTCCAATTACACCCCCCTTGAGACCTCCAATTACACCTCCCCTTGAGACCTTCACCTACACCTCCCCTTGAGACCTCCAATTTACACCCCCCCTTGAGATCAATTTACACCTCCCCTTGAGACCTTCACTACACCTCCCCTAGAAACCTCAACTACACCTCCCCTTGAGACCTCCAACTACACCTCCCCTTGAGACCTCCAATTACACCTCCCCTTGAGACCTGCAACTACACCTCCCCTTGAGACCTCCAACTACACCTCCCCTTGAGACCTTCAACTACACCTCCCCTTGAGATCTCCAACTACACCTCCCCTTGAGCTTCAACTACACCTCCCCTTGAGACCTCCAACTACACCTCCCCTTGAGACCTTCAACTACACCTCCCCTTGAGACCTTCAACTACACCTCCCCTTGAGACCTCCAACTACACCTCCCCTTGAGACCTTCAACTACACCTCCCCTTGAGACTTTCAACTACACCTCCACTAGAGACCTCCAACTATACCTCCCCTTGAGACTTTCAACTACACCTCCACTAGAGACCTCCAGCTATACCTCCCCTTGAGACTTTCAACTACACCTCCACTAGAGACCTCCAACTATACCTCCCCTTGAGACCTGCAACTACACCTCCCCTTGAGACTTTCAACTACACCTCCACTAGAGACCTCCAGCTATACCTGCCCTTGAGACTTTCAACTACACCTCCACTAGAGACCTCCAGCTATACCTCCCCTTGACACTTTCAACTACACCTCTACCAGAGACCTCCAACTATACCTCCCCTTGAGACTTTCAACTACACCTCCACTAGAGACCTCCAGCTATACCTCCCCTTGAGACTTTCAACTACACCTCCACTAGAGACCTCCAACTATACCTCCCCTTGAGACCTGCAACTACACCTCCTGTTAAGACCTTCAACTACACCTCACCTTGAGACCTGCAACTACACCTCCTGTTGAGACCTTCAACTACACCTCCCCTTGAGACCTGCATCTACACCTCCCCTTGAGGCCTTCAACTACACCTCCCCTTGAGATCTCAGGGGTCGACACTGGCACTGGTCAATGGCCCCACACATTTTGAAGCTGTCGGGCCAGTTTGGGATGCCTGTTTTCATTCTATTGGCCCAACGGGCCACTGGTTTTAATCCGACTGAGCATTGTCTGCGTTTTCATAACCCAACCCTTAGTATATATGTTAGTCTATTTAATATATCAATAAAAATTCGTTTTGTTACATTTTAGTCATAACTAATTAAGCAGCGATGTCTAAAATACAGCCATGTGAATCCGACGATTTCTACATACCACTGAACCCACACATTGTGTTCGCCCACGTGATTGGTGAATGGTGGGGATGATTACTTATTCACCCAATAGGCCATGTAACGAGTTTGGGGGCACTTGGTGGCAGGAAGTCCATTTTCTCCATGTTAAAATATAAGACTTTATTTTGTTTTTGGTTGTAATAATCGGGCTGTTCCCAAATACCACCAAATAGCTATATTTTCCAAAGGATAATTACAAGCAGAAGCAGTGTGACACTTCGCCTGTGGGAATGATCACGGAAATCATGCATTTTAATCGATTATTATGGTGGTTGTCATGGCATCTTGTGTTTGCCAATCTTGACAAGTAATGAAGAATGTCATCTTTAGTGCAGTACAACCTGTTTTAGGGCAAATGTGCACGTGCTTTGATTATGTGCATTTAGACACCTTGTCAGATATGAGTGTTTATCAAACTGTTGTGAAACCACAATGTACAACAACGTAAAATGCAAATCGCGTAAAAGATACATCCGGCCTAAAATCATTCCTACTTAATCTGCGCTACGTAAATCGCTATATGTCTATGACAGTGTGGTAAATTTAATATTAATTCGGACAGTTAAGATAAGAAAGCTATAACAAAATATTTATTACCTGATTTTTCTAGTATTCATCAGTCGGAAACTACAACTGCCATCCATCATTAAAATATCACTATTGTGTCATGTCCCAAATCAGCTCCAGTTGCACAGCGTCTCGCCATGTATCATTATCGTGACACACTTAAAGTGATCTTGTTAAATGTTGGCTATGGTGGCAGACGTTGTCTGGTCAATAAAAAACGCTAGCCCGTAATGGAAAGACTTCAAGGTAATTTATAATACCTGCAGGTACTTTCAAACGTTTGACCGTTGTAGAAGATCATGCGTGCATTGATGGGTTTATAATACAATCTTGGAGGAAAGCTTTTAGACTGTTAGTGTTCATACAACTGTGATAGTTTCAAAATCACCCATAGAGCTCTACCATAAATACTTTATTTCTTCATGGAAGTCCTTCAGGGTTGTCCTAAGATGGCTCAAACGACGAGGTGCCTGGATTATTGAGGTGAACATAAACCAAAATGTGACTGTATCCTGTGAGTATTATTGGTGTCTGGTGGTATGTATAATTACGTATGATTAAGTACCGTATAATTAAGAACTGCATTCACTGTCATTATGGATCAGAAGTTCTATTAATTATGACAGTGATATCATTATAGATATACAGTCTTGCATGATGCTTAATTAATATACCAATCAACTGATTATGTATATCATTGTCTGCTTCATAGAAACCACTCGTTATTCATAATAATTACCCACCAGTTTACCAACTGGAGTATGTTAGAGCAATAAAATTGGATTTTTTTAGCATAAAATAATAGTATGACACATGATTTTAGACTAACTATGACAGCATAAATGTGTTTCAATAAACCATATGAGTTTGTATATATTTTAACTGATGTTTATCACAATTTCAGCATGTGACATTTGAATGATTGTCAAAGTGGTACACTAAAAATGGACAGATTATATGAAAAAGTAAGATTTTCGAGCATTACAGTGTTCATTTTATCAGCAAAATGTACAATCTCCTGGGCATGAATGAGATAATAATAATCTCCCACGATTGCATGCATACTGCACACAATTACTGTCATCCATTCAATAACCACTCTACTGTCAATAAACTGGAAATGGGTCTTGTCAGTATATATTATGTACGCCTGGTTAATAAAAGTAAAGGTAAGTTCTTATATAACGCAGTGTAACTCCTCAGGATTGTCAACAGCACTTTATTACCTGGCAGATGGTTCTATCGAACTACATCTGGGCTTCTCTGAGGAGCACCCAGCCACTCATTCATAGCTGAGTGAACTGGAGCAATGTAGACTGAACAAACTTGCCCAAGGTTTTACACGGCAGCACAGGATTCGAACCCAGGTCCTCTTACTCGAGGGTTCAAAGCTCTTAGCCAGTGCTCCACTACATGATTAATTTGGCTAGTCTTGATAATGCTGAACTCAATTTATCATGACAGAAATTTAAATGTTTTGTCTCTTCTTCTCTTCTCTTCTCTTCTCTCAGATACTGGACGGGGACCTTTGCAGGGCATTCAAAGTCCAAAGAGAATTTGTGAGTCCACTACAGGTTACACATTTACCTCCTTTGTGGGATCTTGTAATTCCCCTGGCATGGACACCAAATAGAAGGGACCACCCGCTTTTAGTGTCTCTTCCGAAAGACACAGGCAAATATGGGGTGAACGAAATTGCCTAAGTTTCGAAACGGTGGCAGCTGGGATTGAACCAGCGTCCCCTCAATTGGTAGTCCAGCACTCTACCGTGCGACCACCGCTCCCCACTTGTCTAAATTTATTTTATGGTCACTAATTGAGAGCAGACCAATCAGAATGATGTCATCTGCATATTAAAAACAACGACCAAGTATTGCTATACATATTAGTGTATATGGTACACAGACATGGAGACAGCACACATCGACACCACTACGAGTGAAGAGGAGACTCTAGCAAAACTATGAACAAACGTGGCACTTTAATACCAGGTGCCAAATGAAACCGATTTTTTACCATCAAGTTTGGTTGAACTGTCAATTAAATGCTAATGGAAAACCAATTAATATGATCCTCGTTAACACACCTCAATGGTGCTGAAGAATGACACTTCGAAATGAACAAGATGGTCTAGTAGCTTCCACTCTGTTTAATTCTGTATCTGTCATTTTCTTGTGTTTGGAGTACAACTTTGATATCATCTTGTCTGGTAATGTCTTGTTTTTGGTATAGAACTTTGAGGTTTTCTTGTTAATCAATGTATTGTGTTTGTTGTATAACTCTGAGGTCATCTTGTCTGGTAATGTATTGTGTTTGTTGTATAACTCTGAGGTCATCTTGTCTGGTAATGTCAGTGTTTGGAATATAACTCTGTGGTCATAATTGTATGGTGATGTTAGTGTTTGGAGTATAACTTTGTGATAATATTGTCTGGTGATGTCAGGGTTTGGAGTATAACTCTGTGGTCATATTGTTTGGTGATGTCAGTGTTTGGAGTATAACTCTGTGGTCATAATTGTCTGATGATGCCAGTGTTTGGAGTATAACTCTGTGGTAATATTGTCTGGTGGTGTCAGTGTTTGGAGTATAACTCTTTGGTCATGTCTGGTAATGTCTTGTGTTTGGAGTACATGTATAACTCTGTGGTCATATTGTCTGGTAATGTCTTGTGTTTGGAGTACAATTCTGAGGTTTTCTTGTCTGGTGGTGTCTTGTGTTTAGAGTACAATGCCGACGACCCCTTGACTGATTATCTTTAAAGTACAATTCCAGGGTAATAAACTGCCTTGGTGTCTTTTTATTACGGAATATGCACTAGCCCATTACCATGAGCCAGCTGTGATAGTGTCTGACACACATACCCAACACTGTAACAACATCACTTTTTTGGTGAATAATTCATTTTCCCTGTCATTTGCCAATCACATGAGAGAACATAAAATATGAGTTCAACAGTGCAAACAAGTCTTCGTCTTCATATATGCACACAAAAACCAGCAATTATTCTAACGATATTAAATATGTATTAAATGCAGAGTGAATGACGTAAAGGCTGCTTGACCGATGACCATGTTGAAGCATCAAATCTGGTCAGATCCATTAGTGCCAGGAACTGCTGTGGTAATCACTTCACTTTCACTTCACTTTACTTTATTGTCCTTAAAAGGATATGCATTTTACAACTCATGATCACATCTAAAATATATGGGATGGTCTCAACAAAATGCAAATGAATTTCCAGATGTATACACTACAAGAACAATTCAACCGGGTGACATCAATATGACTCATTTAGCATTCAACATTCTAATGGCCACCGGCACAAAACTCCTGCTATAGCGACATGTTTTACATTTTATACAACGGTATCTCCTTTGAGACGGAAGTACATGGAAGAACGTAGAGAGCGGGTGATCAGACTCAGTAGCGACAGCACGAGCTTTCTTCAAAATTGCATGGTCGATTATTTCGGAGAGCTTTGGTGTAGGTAAACCAATGATCTTGGCAGAAACATGTGAGATTTTCAGAAGCCTATTACGGTTTTTCACAGAAAGAGCAGGGTAGTAACAAATGCTGCAGTAGGTTAAGAGAGGCTCAATTATGCTACGGTAAAGGCTTAGAAGAAGTAGTGGATCAACATAGAAAGCTCGTAACTTTCGAAGAACGTGCAGTCGCTGCTGAGACTTCTTTTGCACGGCTGTAACATGCTCTGTAAATGACAATTTTTCATCTAATATAACACAGAGTTATTTGAATGAATCAACCTGTTCCACAGGTTCACCGTTGATGACAATAGGACTAATGACAGTTCTATTACGACGGAAGTCGATGCACATTTCTTTCGTTTTGGAAACATTCAGATGCAAAAAATTGTTACTGCACCAACTAGAGAAACGTACCACTGAAGAAAGATATGACTGGTATGAGGCAAAATCATTCAAAAGAGCGAGCATGGCTGTATCATCAGAAAACCTCACAAATTGGGTAGAAGAATCAACACTATGACAGTCATTTGTATACAAGGTGTACAAAAATGGACTCAGAACACAACCCTGAGGCGCACCTGTGTTGCTAACAAGCACTGGTGACTTTATGTCACCCACTCGAACACACTGCGGGCGATTACTTAAGAAATTGAAAACCCAGTGAACAAGTGCGGCTGGAACTTCTAGTTTCTGTAGTTTATCAATCATGACATGCCTTTGTATTGTGTTAAATGCTGAACTGAAATCTATAAATAAGATTCGAGCATAGTTGCCAGCTGTCTCCATGTGTTCAAATAGTTTGTGTAAAAGGCAAGCTATTGCATCGTCAGTGCCTCTTCTGGAACGGTAAGCGAATTGATATGGGTCCAGTTGAAATTGAACATGTGGGAGAATGTGAGACAAAATCAGTCTTTCAAAACATTTCATGACGATGGACGTTAGGGCCACAGGTCTGAAGTGGTTTAACTCTGACGGTGATGACATTTTAGGGACGGGTACCACTACAGACGTTTTCCAGATGGTTGGAATCACACCTATATCCACAGACTGTTTAAACAGTGGCAGAAATACCGGACCTAACTCAATTGCACACTCTTTAAGTAAGCGGCCTGGAATGCCATCTGGACAAGTAGCTTTATTATCCTTACACTTTTTGAATTGATTTGTGACATCCACGGTAGAAATGTCAATATCACCTGGTACGGGTAAAGGGCCAGCAGCTAGGAGCGACTCACACTCAATAGAAAAATCATGGCTGTCAAATCTGTTATAAAATAAATTTAAGTCTGAAGCAAATTTCAATGGATCAGTAGTTGAAGGGACAGATAATCTGTCCAAACGACCTGACATCTTTTTCAAATGCGCAAAGGCCTGTTTAGTGTTCATGCAGCTAAACTCATTTTCAACCTTTTCACGATACCTTTGTTTTGCTTGCGAGATTTCTGTTTGTAGCTGTCTGTGTGCGTTTTTCATTGTGTGTATGTCCTTAGAGCGGTATGCGATTTGTTTGTTCTTAAGCGTGTTTTTTATATCAGACGTGATCCATGGCTTTGAATTAGGATAAACAGTCACAGTTTTCATTGGGATGGTAGAGTCCATGCAAAAGGTAATGTAGTCCGTAATGATAGAAGCATGTTCATTTAAGTTCACGGAATCAGGTGCAAACACACCCCAATCTGTGCAAACCAGAGATCCCTGGAGCTGCATGGTGGCATCCTGAGTCCATAGTCGAACCTTGACCTTGGTCGGCTTGACTCTCTTCAACAGTTGTCGATACGCTGGGATGAGGTTGATGACATTGTGATCGGCACGACCGAGGGGAGGGTGAGCACGAGCGGAGTAAGCACTGGGAATATTCCCATAGCATAAATCTATTGTCTTGTTGTTCCTTGTTGGCACATGAACATATTGATTAAATGACGGTAACGCAGTATCCAACGTGCAGCTGTTAAAGTCGCCCATTGCAACGTTTACAATTCAACTCATCCCAACCTTTGTTTCTCTGGTGGCCTTTCGTGATTTCTTGTAAACTGTTACTTGTAACATAGCTTATACGGATGTTTTTTTAAGTTAGCATTTCCAGATTACATGGCCATATTGTTGCCATGTACCTTGGCTTGCATGTCACGCTTCCCAGTTGGTGCTAGCGGACAAGTTTGCCCTAACGGCAGGCATCCAACAATCGTTAAGTTTAATGGTTTTCATACGTCATCCATGTGTAAAATGCAGCCAGGCCTATACGAACACTTGTATGCACTGTTGAATTCATATTTTGTGTTCGCTCGTGTTATTGGCAAATGATAGGGATAGTTAATTATTTACCCAAAAAGCGATCTTGTTACACATTGCTATGGGTGTCAGGTGATATTGCTGGTCCGTGATAAAGTGCTATTATACATAATGAAAAAGTCATGAAGGCAGTTTGTTAGTGTCAAACATTTTATAGTGCCGCAAAAGACCTTGGCTGCAACGGTGAACTTTTGTAATAAAATCTTGGAGGAAAGAGAGTGAGGGTGTTGGCCAGCATTCACACTGTCACATGTGGGCATTCGTACACCTCAGGTCTTTGGCTTCGCATTGTGTCACTGACGCGTTGTTTATATGGAGCACACGCATAGCTTAATGCAGACACGTCCACCCGTCATTTAGACGGGTCAAAACCGTTGAAAATGAAGGAGCAAAAAAAGGTCTTCCAAAACCATAGATATTGTCAGTTATGCCTCAAAGTGAGTGTAAATGGTGTCACATGTGTGTTTGTAGTCCATTGTAGGACATCAGACACATTTAAAGTTTGTAAACTGGCTTAATAGTTAACATCTATATGTCCACCAAAACATATGTGACTGGCAATTTGGTCCTGCATAAAGCCCTGAGCACATGGTATCTGTATTCAAATGTAAATGTATCTTGGCATCATATATATGTACGCTTGATACCCACTAAGTTAGTTTTGAGTACCCGGTAATCGTGCCAGTCGTTATATGGAGCACATGGTATCTGCACCAAATGTAAATTTATCTTGGCATCATGTACGCTTCATACCAACTACGTTCATTTTGAGTAATTATAATATGATACCTTGCAAGTGGCAAGTGAAGGCACTTGCTGTGTGACTACTGTGTGACCACTGTGTGACCACTGACCACTGCGATTTTGCCATATCTGGATGTCGGAAGTCTTGGGCAGAGACAGTGGACAAAGAGTTTACTTTCCAGTGCTTGGGATGTTGGAAAGTGGACTGTCTAACAGCACAGTTAGCTATGCTGACCGGTATTGTGAAGGGGGTGGAGATGAGAATGACCAAAGAGACGGATGGAATAGAGAGCGATGACAGGGAGAGAGGACGGAAGGAGCAATGTAGTGACAAGAAGGATGAGGAAAGGAGAGAGAGGAGGGAGGACGAGTGCAAGGACAACAAATGGAGAAAGAACAGAAAAACATGACATGCAGGAAGGTGACGGGGAGAAAGTGACAGTAGAGAAGGAGGGAGGGACAAGGGGACAGGAGATGAGAGAAGTAGATGCGACAGGAGGAAAGATGAAGGGAAGAAAGGAAGTCAGAGTAGATATGTCGAAAGGGAAGTCAATAACAGGGATGACAGCAGGAAGAAAAGAGGCAGGAAAGAAAGGAACAACAGAGAAAGTGGCGAACAGAAAGGATATTTATGGGCGACTCCATTTTGCTAAAGACAGACAAGACATTAAGCAAGGGAAAACATGTTTGTCTTCCGGGGGCTAGGATAGAGCACGTGACTGAACGGGTTGAGAACACATTTGAGCATGGCCAAGGAGGATCCATATTAGTACATGTATGGACGAACAATGCAGACAGGGATGGAACAACCAGGATAGTAAAGAGATACAGAGAGTTGGTAGAGACACTGAAGAAGACAAGAGTTGAACAGATTATTCTCTCAGGAATCTTGCCTGCAATGGCAGGAAGTCCTGGGGAGCAACATACAGAAACTGCAAGAGGATGGCAATCAACGCTCTAGTAGAGCAGATGTGTGAAGAAGGAGTTGGATTCATAGATTTGTGGGGATAGTTAGTTGGGAAAGAAGACATGTACATAATAGATGGCCTCCATCTAAGTGGAAAAGGTGCAGCTGTATTCTCTAAGAACCTGCTTCAATATGTGGACAGTAGAACAGGTTGCAACTCTTTAACCTAGATTCACAGGGGGAATTAACAGAAAAGCGCCAAAACATAGACAGCACAAAAAATCAGAAAAGAACAATCTGGAAAACTACTGAATTTGGTTATAAATGTTTTTGTTTAAATGCAAGGAGCATAGTAAACAAAAGAAATGAACTAAACATTATCGTAGAAGATATTAACCCTCACATAATAGGTATAACTGAATCTTGGGCCACCACCGATATATTAGATGCCAAATTAGGAATGACAGGATGTGAAATGATTAGGAAAGATAGAACAGGTGAAGAAGGGGAGGTGGAGTTAAGGAGGAGAGAAGGACTACAGAACATTGAGTTACATGGAGTATCTCCAGAGGGGAGAATGTCGTACTGATTGTATAAAAAGTGGGAGAGGGTCAGATTAGATTTTCTTTGCCATTTGCAGTGTCCTAGACTTGTATAATCACCCCAGACTGGTACTGTGCATCAATATCAGACTGGCACTATGATTAAATCTTCATTTAACTTTGCATTTTCAGTTCTTAGTTTTGAAATCTTAAATAATTTAAATGAATCTTGATTTTTAAGGTAACGGCCCCCTCAGCAGCAGCATATTTTGTTACAATATTTGGGCCAGTAACGTTTTTGGGTGGACCCGTACATTTTCAGATCTACTGGCCCCTGGGTCAGTGGACAGACAACCTTTATCTGAAGGCTTGCACTTCATACAAAGTACCATTTAAAGCTAGTTTTTAATGTAGTTCCAGGAAGCATGTCTTCAGACCCGTGTTGCACTGCACCATGGCCACCTGCTCAGGTCACATAATCACCCAGCATTTTTACCCAGGGGAAATTAACACTGCTATAGAGTACAACTCAAGTCATCTTTACTGATGATGGCTTGTCTTGCTTTCAGGGTACATTTCCCAGTTCCGAAGTCATCTGTCCTTGTCTCTCGGAGTCAAGGGGTTATCTGTAGTCACTGAGCCTCCTCAACCAACAACATGGTCTTGAACACTGACTGTCAGAACAGTTGGCTGTCTCCTTGATTGCTTTTGTCCCATGCAATGGGCTGCATACTAAGCAAATGGGTGTGTCCCATCAGAATGTCATATCTGTTAGATCAGTGAATGCTGACACTTCTGTCCAGCAGTCAGGACACATGGTTTCACGGAGATATTGAACTTTTCAGAGACATGCTGTCACTTTGAAATGAATAAATATCACAAGTCTGCATTTAGATGACCGTTGCTAGAACAAATAAGGCAGGATGTGGGCATTGCCATATTTTATAAAAAGAAAAGAAAATAGACCAGTAGAATGTATTAGTCTCAGAAAAAATGTCGCCATTACCATGGCAACGTTGCAGACTAGACCAACAGCACGTTACCATCTGCAGGTTGCAATACGTACCGAGCCTGGTCTTACTTCTGCTACAAGCTATAAAACAATGGATCTCTCTGTCCAATGATGCATTTGAGGCCAAGACTGTTGAAACCTCTGTGTAGCATGCCTCACACTAATCACCCAGTCACCTCTCATTATCTTACTTATCATACATACATATTTATTTACTTACTTATGGTGCTTAGCATCATTTGACCTAATTAATGTCTTGCCAAGTTCATGAGTCCTGCCTGGCACAACGATCGCTGGCCTCGCCAATCACCATGTGGCATTAATTAGGTCAAAGTTAGTGCGATTGGTCTCTAATCCACTTTGCGTCCACACTAGCAATCTGAACCGGTTCAAAACTAAACTGGTTCAAAACCCCCTCACAGAGGTGGATTACTTTAATCCCGTTCAACTCACTGAACCGGTTTTAATTTAGTAGTGTGAACACTCAGCAGGAACGAAACTGGTTTCGCACCGGTTTAAATTTGCTAGTGTGAACGGGGTAAGTCATTTTCAATTCACCATTGTTCTTTTCGTTCCTCATGTTTATTCGTCTTTTCTGTTTTGGACTGGAATTTAGTGCAAACTCCCATATAAATGCCAGAGTAACCACTGAATTGATTGAGGGCATAAACAGTATGAAGAAGAATGTTTTAAAGTTTTATAATATATAAAAAAATCCACAATTAAACAGCATCTGTAGTTAGACTGACAAACTCTGATCAAATGCAGTAAGCCGACACTCGTGATATGGCGATAATTTCCTTGACACACCTGTGAATTGTTCCTGTGGCACGTCTGGGAGTTGACAGATTTCTATACACGCTACAGTTAATTAGATATTGACGACATTCCAAGGGCAAAAATACACTCATAACTATGTTAGTGGAACAGTTCCCAGCGCTGTAAACACGCTATTCATGTCACAGCACTTCTGTGCACTTGGCATATGGCACAATTCATACTGTATTTATTTATTTATTGTCAAGAAGGAAATGGCACAGGTCACTTCAATAGCAGCAGCTGCAGATTAGCTCGTACTGTGCTTCTGTATATGTTGTTGTTGATGTATAAAAACATTAGTGATCTTAACATTCATTAAACAAATTCACACCAGTGGGCCTTCTTGAAGCAGTAAAAAACCTGAATACCGCGAATTCTTCATTTACACAATTATTACGTACATGCGGGATTGACGCTGCCACTGGACCTCTTGGCCAAACGAAGTAGCTATAGAACACTTAACTGTAGGTGTTAAAACTCAGTTAGCGTTCCTGCTCTGTTTCGTAATAATAGTATACGACCTAGAAAATGGTGCTATTAAAATGGTGTACTTTTTATTATGGGACATGAACGCAGCAGACCGGACACATTCACTGTGAGAATGCTAGCATGTATTAGCGGTGAATTGAAGTAACACATTATCTAGTACAGCTGATACAGTGATTTTTCACTTTCAAACAGCATATATGAAATACAACGCAACGCAACGCAACGCAACGCAACGCAACGCAACGCAACGCAACGCAACGCAACGCAACGCAACGCAACGCAACGCAACGCAACGCAACGCAACGCAACGCAACGCAACGCAATACAATACAATAACCTTTAATAGTCCCCCAAAGAGGAAATTCTTGTGGTAAATATTCACATAACACAACAACATTAGTAGTGACAATTAGAAGTGACAGTGCAAAGTTGTAGGAAAGTAGTGCGCCCCATTGTATCCCCCCATCCTCCCCAATCATTTTCCCCTCCCCGATTTCGCATTTAGTAGCCTAACAGAAGTTTGAAGAAATGTGTTTCGATAACAGTTGTGCGTGTTCTTTCGGAAATGTACCTACAACCAGATTGTGCAACATAGTAGAATTCATGCAATGGGTGAGAAATGTCCCTTGTTTTTTTCATCACACATTTCGTAAAGTTAATTTACTGTTGGGAGTGTCATGCCAATGGTTTTGCTGGCTGACCGTACTACACGATCTAGCAGCACTCTATTCTTAACTGATAAGCTTCCACCCCAACAAATTAGACAGTAGCATAGGACTGACTGCCCAGGGACTGTAGATTTATAGAAGAGATTAGTTATTGCATTACATTTTCTTAGTTTTTATATTTGGGTGCAGACAAACATGGTTGTTTTGGTAAATAACGCTGAGTTGCTAATGTGTGGTTCTATCATGGTATGTATCAGTCGAGTGATAACAGTTTAATTTTAATGTTAATCTGGACACCAGTCGGACTAATAAACAGTACTCTGTGTCCTCAATCGCTGTTTGCAGCCATCAATCATATATAGGCAGTTATAACTATGTTAAATTTCTCTCCCACACTCAGAGTTATCAGCCATCCCATATAGTTCTTAGTGAATATGCAGCGTTCCATATACCCTTCTCTTCATTCTGCAATCCATAAAGTCACCAGCAAACAGCTCATGGTAATGGATGAAACCATATTACTACCCAATCAACTCAGCCTCATGTTTATCTGCATACGATATGTAAATTAGTAGATATATATCAGGTAAGTCCCTTTAAGGTTAACCATTTCAGTATGACATGCCTCCGTGGAGAATACGTGGTTCATGGCATTATTTAGTTGTACACTACGGCACGCCTCTCTTGAGGCCAACTTTATGCCCATTATGAGAATTGTTTTTACTCACAATTATCCGTTATGCTTACGATTTATGATGTAATATCTTATACATGACTGATTTAAAGCACCAGCGATTTATATTGTCACGTATAATAAAAATAAGTTTTGTTTGCTATTTTCAGCATGCGAGTACATTTCATTTTAAATAGGAATGTGTACTGGCATTGAGTCATGTACACTGTAGTGCCTATATATAATAAAATGAAATATGACACATAAAAAATAATATATATATATATATATATATATATATATATATATAATGTTCTTTAACATGATAATTTATTTTTATCTAATAAATAAATAATATATCTCAGATGTCCTTTAAAATGATAGATTATCTATTTGAAAATAATAATGTTAACCTAGTAAATAAATAAATATATCTAGAATGTCCTTTAAAATGATAAATGATCTACTTAGAAATTATTATGTTAAGCTAATAAATAAATATTACAATATGTCTAAAATGTCATTTCAAATGAAAAATAGATTTAAAATTGAAATTATATTAAAAATTATATGAAAAATGTTAAAACATTATATTAAAATTATATTAAAATTATATTAAAATTATATTAAAATTATATTAAAATTATATTAAATATGACATTTAAAATTATTATGTTAAGCTAACATTTCACTATAAAAGAAGATGTGTTGTTCAGCACTATCGATCCGCTATTTGAGAACAGATACACAGTACACTGCACAAGCATACGGTCCCGCAACACCAACCAGTGTCAGAACAAGAATTATTACCAGTGATGATGGTAATAGTCAACTTACACAATTTACCAGCGGAACAGGACAGGAAAAGTGTTTACATGTTGTACATGTTAGTAATTACTTGCTACCGAAATCTTGATTTGAAGTGATGCAGTGCATTTTCAAGTGAAGTCTCTAGGAATGCAGTGTTCAGTGATCACAGGGCATCTGTTGTACTGAAGTGGTTAACAATTCGCATATGAAATGTTCTGTCTACATGTCAGGCCTGACATAATTTGTTTACTAAAGACACTTTCTTACAAACCCTTCTAATAAAGTGTGAATATATATATATTACTCCTTGGACATTTGACTCAGCATTATTTTGAAATTAGTCCACTTACATCAGCCCTGACATGGTGGATTAATTAGGCTCTCCACTTCAATTATTAAATATGTATTCATACAAGTCTTAATGCTACGATGACTACACCTATTAGATATCGGCCACTGCCTGGTAGTATTCATATTATTTATAGCCACAACCCAATCAAAGCTCCTCTGATTAGGCAGTGTTGTCTATGACAGGAATCAATACAAACAATAATAATATATTAACGTATGCAATATCATGGATTAACATGATTCCCATGGTTTTCATTTTAGAGCTGGTCAAACCAAACTCAGAGGAAGTTTCACGACTTTCAGTATTGGTCTCATACGTTCACAAAATAAATAAACAGGTTTAATTTGGGTCCATCTCCACAGCGAATAAACTTCCTCCATCCAACGTCGCCATTAGCGTCAATTTGTGTTAACACGTTTCTCTCATTAGACGGACATACCCACACCCACACACGAATACATGGTGTGGTACCTACGTCATGCCATACTGCCGTCACAGTCACTTAGCTCTAGCATATGTAAGAAAGCATTTATTGCAGACAGTCAGACAGACAGTGACAGGTTCTTGAACAGCCTGGAGGACGGGAGTTGCCATATATATGGAGACACTTGTTCAATAACCCCATAATTGTACAGCTGACGTACACGCAAACACAATAAACAATGGCAAAATAAAACACTGAAAAAGCCACACAGATGCCAATAATAACCCAGGAAAAAAGCATCAACAAAGAATGCAGTCTGATTAATTAGACACTGAAAAATGTCCATGTGAAAATGTAGTGTGGATCGATTTCATCTTTTGTACAGTCCTTACCGGAACTGAGCTAGTCAGTGTTGCCAATTCCGCTGTTTTCCTGCACAATTGGAGTTGCCTTAGACCTGTTCCACGGGAAAAAATTAGCAGTCGTGGGTTGCAGCTTTTAGTCTTCTTTTCATGCACATGCCGCTATTTATTGAATACACAAGAAGTTAAAAACTTGTAGCAGTATGTATCCGCGAACACAATATTTTTGGTCATAGCCATAATATAAGAAATAATTATTATAATGTAAATATTACACACATCCTAAATACACGACTAGGAAGTAAACAGAACAACATAGATAGAATTAGTGATACAGCCCCTAGTTCATGAACTAGGGGCTGTATATTATGTTCGGGGATACATACTACTACAAGTTTTTAACTTCTTGTGTATTCCCTTCAAATAACATTATGTGTATAGCATGTTGTATTGTCTTAAATTATAATGTCTACTGAATGTTATTTGAATAAATCATATTGAATTAAATTCAGAAACAGGTTTTCAATTGATAGTTCACAGTATTTATTATGAGACGTAGAATATGATGGCTCTTAATGTAACACATGACGTAAAAACCACCACTTGAAACTAGCCCATAAATAGCGGCATGTGCATGAAAAGAAGACTAAAAGCTGCAACCCACGACTGTTAATAGTCACATTACTATCACTTGTACAAAATATATGGAATTATACTTATAATTCAGATACATTAGTCATCTGAATCAGTTGCAATGAAAGTTGCAATTATATATATTCATTAATGAGTATTGACTTGTACCTCTGTCTAAAAGACCTTATTGTTTTTATGTCAGTTAGTTCAACATGCAAGGAATTCCAAAGACCTATGCCATACATAGGAAGAGACATGGCTCTAACATTCAAGGTGACACAGCGCCTTACTAATTGATTTTTGAGACGTGTTATTACCGAGATATCTTTTTTCGTAAAATGCTGTTGTATATTAGCTGGTAGCATGCAGTAGTATGCTTTATACATAAACACAGCTGTTTTGAATTTCGCTAGATCTGGAAATTTGAATGTGTGTGACATGCAGAAAAGAGGAGTTGTGTGGTCAAGACGACCTGCCCCAAACATAAGTCTAATTGCTCTCTTTTGAAGTACAAGGCAATTGACATTAAAAGGATATGTGTTTCCCCATATTTCAGAACAATAACTAATGTATGGTAAGAATAATGAGCTGTACAGGATATGCATAGACTGTGAGTCTATTACATGGCTACACTTATATAATGTAGCTGTACTCTTAGAGAGCTTTGATTTAACATTTGCTATATGATCTTTCCAATTCAATTTCTCATCAATTAATATTCCAAGAAATTTAGCCACACGCACTCTGCTAATGCTTATACCATTGATAGTTATGTCAAACTGTGCATTCAAATTACCAAATAACATGTAGCTTGTTTTCAAAACATTTAAAGAAAGCTTATTTACAGCAAACCATATACACAATTTGTCAAGAACTGTCAATACTGTTGTAACAAGTTGGTTGATGTTTTTGTCTGCACAAAATAAATTTGTGTCGTGAGCAGACAGTATATATTTCACAAGCCTAGATACGTTAAATAAATCATTAATATACAGTATAAACAGTTTCGGCCCTAAAATTGAGCCCTGTGGGACACCACATGATATATTTAACAGGTCTGAGAGGCATTCATTGTAGCAAACAAATTGGGACCTGTTTGATAAGTAACTGCTTATCCAATTGTGTGCCACACCTCCGATACCATAGAAATACATTTTTTCACAGAGCAATTCATGATCTACTGTGTCAAAAGCTTTTTTCAAGTCAATGAATACACCAATAGAATACATTTTGTTATTCAGAGATGAAGTTATTTCATTTATTAATTCGGTTAAAGCATAGGTTGTAGACATATTTTCACAGAATCCATACTGACTAGGGTTAATAATGCTATTTTTATCTATAAATGCACTTAGCCTACTGCTAAAAAGTTTTTCTAGTATTTTGGAAAATTGTGGAAGTAGTGAAATTGGTCTGTAGTTAGAACAATCTTCTTTGATTCCAGACTTGAACACTGGGATTACTTTAGCAATTTTTAATTTATCTGGGAATACCCCAGTTTGGAAAGATGTGTTAAAAATATGGGTGAGTGGCTTAATGATTGATGTGATTATATATTTAACAATATTCATGTTCAACCCTATACAAACATACGCATTGCCCACTCAAGCCTGGGTCACCCAGTTGTCCAGAAATAAGGGCAACAATCTTTCTCACTGCTGCTGATTACATCAATAAGTCCGACCAGCTCTTCTCTACGTACTGCAACGACCTGTTGCTTGCGAGGTGTAATCCAAACTTAGATGCTGCTGAGATTCCACCAGCCTGCCGCTATAGCTTATTTATTATAGTCTGCGGGGGTTGTGAAGATGGAGTAGAGGTAAAACGCAAGGTTTTATCTGCTGGTACTACCATTTTTCATTGCCATATAGCTCATATTGTCTTGATGACAGTAGAACACCATTAACTAATGCAATTGTGCACTGTGAGCATGTCGGTCAGTGTAGGGCATATGTGTGATTACGTAGAGGGTCATTTATGTGGGGAATTCTGTGACATTATGATTTGCAATGTCTATTAAAAACAAGCAATTATATTTAGTTCACCGTAGAACAGTAGGTGGTGCTCAACAGCAAAGAATAATGGAATCCCAATTAGGTAAATACTTTGTGCGTGATGTTCTTGAAATGCACTTCCTTCCTTATCGATAGGGGTGTATTGTTGGCAACTTTTAAAATGTATCATTTTATAATTATTTGGGGGGATTTTTTGGGCTAATTTTGGGCTAATTTTCATGGGCCAATGGGTTGACATTTTCTGACCCGGCAACCCTGAAGTTAGTCCTCTCGTAGTCGCAAGTAAGGTATAACATTTATTGGCGATGAGGATGAACAGGGAAGTTTCCGTTCGATCAGCACGTATATTAGGGACGCTGCCGGTTTAGAGAAATATGACACTGAGCGGCAAACGACAATTCTGTGTGTGACCACTTGCCGTTGATCAATGTAAGAGGCACAGAAAAAGTGCCTTTGTTCAGTCTGCAGTGGCCTGAACATATCAAGATGAACTGGCAGATGGTATGTTGTATGCAAGGGTCTCGTATTTTGGGAAGGACGGGTATGCAGAAGGGAACCGCTGCCAAGATTTAAGTCGAGAACGACCAACCACCCAAGATATTCTAACGAAGGTCAGTTCCTGGACAGGTTCGGTGCAGATGAAGGTCATTGACCTTTGGCTACTCTGACGGGGCTACCCCAATAGGTCATTAGATAGGCCCTCAAAGCGGATGGCAAGGTTCGAGTTCGTGGAGACTACAAATTGACGGTGAACCCGAGTCTCCCATTTGGAGGAATATCCAATTCCTACGTTGGATGACCGCTGTGAGAAACTGACAGGTCGGAAACAATTCCCGAAGCTGGACTTGAGCCACATCTTTTCATAACTACTGCTGGATGAGAAATCGAACACCGTGAACACACAACAGATTGTTTCGGTACAACAGATTGCCATATGGTATCAGTTCAGCACCAGCTACTTTCCAGAGAACCATGAAAAACATCTTGCAGGGTTATTGCATGTCTCAGATGACATCTTCTTGCCTGGTGTGACAAAGGCACAACACTTGGAAATGCTGGGTCTGGTCTTGGACAGACTGGAAGTAGCTGGGTTACGGCTCAAGAGAATGAAGTGCACATTTCCAACATGGGCTGCATCCAGTGTAAGTGCAAGGGTGGAAGGCGAGACCTCCAGAGAATCTGCAGGAGCTTCAGGCATTCCTAGGCTTACTGAACTACTACGGAAGATTCCTGTACAACCTGTCGACCATGCTAGCGTCATTGCACAAATTACTGTGCAACTGACAGAAGTGGTTCTGGGGATCACAATAGCAGCGGAGTTTCCAAAGAGCAAAAGAACTCCTCCCTTTAGCAGAAGTGCTGGCGCGTTTTGATCTAACTAATCCAATACTGCTGCAATGCGATGCATTAAACTATGGACTTGGTGCACTGCTCTCGCACATCATGCAAGATGGTACCGATCGTCCCATTGGATTTACACCAAGTACACTCTATGCTACAAACACAAATTATTCTCAGCTCGACAAGGAGGGAGCCGTAATAATGTCTGTACTAAAGAAATTCCACAAACAGCTCTATGGACGTTGCTTTGTGATCATGACTGATCACAAGCCACTTTTAAGTGTCACTGTTTGGTGAACTTAAGCAAGTTCCGATCATGGCATCACCCCACGTACAATGGTGGGTGATCATTCTGTGTGGGTACGAGTACAAGATCCACTATAAAGCTGGCAGAAGTCAATATCAGGTCTGTCTCAGTAGGTTGGCACTTCCTGTGGTGGTGAAGGAGGAACCTGAGGAATGCGTCTTGTTGATAGAAGAACTGGACTTTTCATCTGTGAGCGCGGAGCAGATCAGTCACTGCACTGGTTGTGATCGATTTGATCGTTTGTATACTCCTCAATGGAACTGAGCTGGTTCCTGCGTAGTCCACTGCCGACCTGCCATGTGTAATAAAGCTGTTATTTTCGATACCAAGAATGTTATTTCTTTTCTTGGCTAGGTATAACAGTCCGTGCAGTGAAATAATGCAATATCCCCATATCGATTTGTGCAATACACACAAAACCAACTGACGGAGACAACACCTGTGACCTCTACCAGTGTAGCAGATGTTCTTCACATGTGACATTACATCTGTCAGTTTCCATATCAGTTAGTGGTAGCTCAGCAGTGCCAATTCTACATTCATTATCGTGCTTTAATCCACGCACTTCAGTAATACATCGATAACTTTGATTGTAGTTACAACTGTATAATAAAATATCATGGTACATTACTTCAGCGATGTCGTTACAGGTACATAGATTACTTTGGCTTTACTAGTACAGTAAAACCTGTCGTATGTGGTCTCTATCATGAGCGATCGATCACTTGTCATGAATGAATGTTTTCCTAGGCATGGAACATTTCTGATTAAAATGTACCCGCAATAAATGACTATACCTGACAATTGTAACCACCAGCATACACACTGTTTACACGATCGTTGTTTTTCACCTGTTAGTAGTGACCGAATCTCAGGTAACCTGCGTCATCATTGTCATGTCATCGGCCAAGCAGCCTTTACATCGTTTACTCAGCATTACGTAATGCATATTTAATATCACTAACATAACAACATAGTATTCTTCGCAATGGTATAAGTCTTCAAATGAATCGTAATTTATTTGGTGAACTATCATCTCTGAATTAGCAAAAATACACGCTGAAAATGTTGTGTCAATGAAGCTTCACAATGCTACGACTGTCACAGACATAGGTTGCTCTAAATTGAAAACCTGCGCTTATAAATATATATGGATACTCAGGATGTCTATTGAATTGGAAAATGTGTTGATTTATCCTGCAGGTGTGGCACTAAATCAATGCCACAAGAGAAACAAAAGTTACCATGAATGTAGGGCTTAAAGAATGCTGATTTACTCAAGTTACAACCCAAAATATAAGTTCATAAATAACCTTTTGTTCAATGTTGCATTTTTTAACAATATTGCTATAAACATCCCGCACGTGCTGCAAGCATGCACGTTTAGGGTATGTATGCACTATTTTTAGCACATTGCCATGGCATCTGCAGCATTTTGCGCATTGCTTTAACTGATAAATATAACTTACTAATGGTTTAAAAATATCAATCAACTTTTTTAATCAAATAAAACTTGTGACATTTCTGATATAAATACTTACACATAATTTGAAACAACAAAATCCATAGATCAATTAATTCAAGATTGAAAAGCATGGCGTGCTTCCTAAAATTTGCAAGTTACAATTACAGGTATATATATTCACATTCAATATTTTTATATATAAATTGTGTAAAAACAAATTGCATTAGTAATTTAGCAGTGAGTAAAACATGCACATATTCAGAATTATACCATCATGATTTTTGGCACAACACATCACGAGAGGCTACCTGTCTTGAGACTGGTTTTGCTGTGCAGAAGAGACAGTCTCCCAAGAGTCTTTAATCTACAGAGAATAAGACCCCAGCTGAGTGAGTCCATGGCAGGATATTCCCTTTCCTACATATGATACACACAGACACACACATTACCAGCATTGTGTTGATACTTATGCCAACTGTTCTACATTACAACAGCAGCTCACTGCAAAGAAACATTACTTTGATTAGCATTACAACATAAGAAAGACTTACACACGGGAAGTATAGACCACAGATGAAACTAAAGGAGTTAGTCTTTTTACAACTTTAAGTTTCTTCATAGATACAATACAGTACAATACAATACAATACAACACAACACAACACAACACAACACAACACAACACAACTACAACACAACACAACACAATACAACACAACACAACACAACACAACACAACACAACACAACACAACACAACACAACACAACACAACACAACACAACACAACACAACACAACACAACACAACACAACACAACACAACTTAATTCATCCCTGTAAGGACAGTTACATTGTTGTTCAGAGAGAAATTATGTATAAAATATGTACAAATGTATGTAAGATGAATTTTAACAGAATATAAAATATACTACTGGCAATAGCATGTTATTGGCTGATGTCATCGAAATCACACACACAATAATGAATCACATGGACACATGGAGTGCATTGCTTCACACTGTAATCTCCGTGTTGATAGAACATTCACACACTGGCTGGCTCATATCGACATTTATGTCACCTCGTTAATAAGACTGATGGCAACAGGAATAAAATATATTCTTATGGTTGTTTTACATGAGGCCACTGACGACAGACGGCAGACGGTAGACGGTAGATAGCAGACGACTGTCTCAAACATGGGATAACTTATATGGAATGTATTGTTCATGGCTGCAAGATTTTGTTATTTTGTAAAAAAATAAACATTATCATACTTTGGAGCATAGCTTTTTGAAATGTACGATGTTTTGCTAAATGCCTTGGACTGATGTCATGTGTAATGACAGACACATATACATTGGTGAAACTAAGATGTCATGGCCACAGGACACCCAGTGTCCATGGATAACACCAAAGTATTGACCCAAGAACCAAACTGGCACAAGAGGAAAGTTAAGGTGGTCATACATATCAGGTCTCAAGTGGTTTCCTATAAAAGCCCAAACTTGGGCTAACGCAGGAGTTGTCCTCTAGAATTAGTGAGTCAACTACAGGTTACACATTTACCCCCTGTGTGGGAATCTTTTATTCCCCTGGCATAGACACCAGATAGAAGGGACCACCGGCTATTAGTGTCTCTTCCGAAAGACACAGGCAAATGTGGGGTGAACGAAATTGCCTAAGTTTCGAAATGGCATTGGATACATTGGATTGAACCACCGTCCCCTCGATTGATAGTCTGGCACTCTACCGCGCGACCATCAAATCACATCAAACAGAGAGCCCCTACCACAAACAGAAACCATGCAGGGATACCAACAACAAAAATTATCCTGCTGAAACCTGAGCCATCGCACGTGACACCTGAGTATGTGACCAAGACCTACAGCTGACTCTACGTTTCACAAGTTATGCTCCACAATAAGTTAATTTCTTACAAAAAAATGGGATAATTGATTTGTAAGTGTTGCAGAGTTAACATTTTATATCTGTGAGTGGACACAACTGACCATTTATCCATTTCTCGTGCAAGGCGACCTGCCACGGGTACTAAGAATGGTGTGACCAGCAGTGCCCTCTGGTGTGTGATGATGACACAAGGAAGACAATCAACAACTGAGTGGACTATTACAAGACGGTACCAAAATGGTCGACTACCGCCATGTGGCTAATTGGTGTCAACTTCAGCTGCTGGATCAGTCTTTGACTATTCATGATACTTTCTCACCGTCACTAATGGTGACAGTTGGTGCCTGGTTCACTCCCACTTTCTTGTGTTTCAGGGGAACACTTTCGCACACAGACAATGAGATGATCAATAACCAGACACATTCGCACACACCTTTGAGGATACGGAGACTTAGTGTGAAAAAAACAGAGGAGGAAGATGAATGCGGGACCCATTAAATAATTAACTCCTGATAATGCAACTTCTTATATTCGCTTGTATCTTGAGACGATGCTGAGTTTCAGTGATACATTACTGATCAACATAAATAAACGATGTCAACAATGCTCAATTGTTTAAAATAATTACTTGTTTGAAACTGTGTTCATACAGTAAATTTTTAACAGTGCCTTGGTTTAATTTATTCTGAGCGAATCAGAAGCAACTGTCTGGGCCTACTAACAGAAGAGTTAATATAAACTAGCCATTTGCAACTGTAGTCATTTGCAATGCTAGTCTGGTTCTTACTTTCAAAAGATGGAGCTTCTTGTTAGAGGTCGATATAGACAGTGATTAGACACATTGCCCAGTGGTTGCATAATACTAACATAGACACCCCACCCAGAGTATCTTTGATTTTGGTCCTGCTCTGACAAACAGAATTCTCATTTTGCTGGACATGTATGTATTACGTATCAATATACCATAGAGGGTCCAGAAGGTAAGTGACACGTTTCTAAGCACAAACAAATCATAGCATCATACACCATGCAGACGCAAACCATATTTTATCAGTTAGGCCATTGTAAGCAAATTTAGCAATAAAAACTGTCCGGGTACCTCTGTCACAACAGACACAAAGTTCAACACAACTCTCATCACTGAAATTACCATAATCATCTGCAGAAATATCATTAAAACACCAAACAATCAACAAAGGGTTAGCCAAGACATGGCTACTGGTTGACATTGAAGCCAACTTCAATTGAGCTACACGAGTAACCCGAGTAACCCGAGTAACCCGAGTAACCCGAGTACCAATCGAACATCCAAGATCACTTGTTCATGTGACCCTTCTTAACATAGATAAGCAAGGTGAATCTTCAAGGCCACTCCCCGATGCAATCGCATTTTGGAGTAAGGATTCACTCGAGTAACTGACGGTCATAATAGCAGTGACAGCCAATAGGGAACGTAGGCTCCTACTACACAAGAAATTAATGAAACATTACATGACACAATCATTTAAATATGCATTATAAAAAGTCACCACATTCTATGAATTATAATCTATGAATTATAATTTAAGACCAAGAAGATGAACATCACAAGTTAAACACTGAACAACTGATTACTTTATTTAATTTATTTACATAAGGGGTTTATGTCCGTGATCATGACCATCGCTGTTCAGTTGGATTACTCCCGTGGTACTGCATGCGCAGCATAAACCTGATACCACATTAGGGTTAAGCGAGTAACCCGAGTAGGCCAATCGAAGTCAGCCTGAATGCCACATACTGGTTTGGTAGTGTTGCTAGTTCAGCAACTCAAAGTGGGATTACCATGAATATATGGAATCAGACTTCTCATCGCAATGGCATAGTTTAATCTAAATATTTATCTTCAACCAGGTTCGTCTAGCATTCCTGGTGTAGTACATCATCGTGCACCAGGGGGCACTGGTGCTGCAGCCTGCACCATTATCAGCACTCTCCTGGGGACGAACCTATCTTAAACAATCCTCCTTTTCCCTTTAATGATGGCTCTTGTGACGCAGTTAATAAATACATCAAATCATTCTTGCTTTATTCTGCCTCAAGACCAAATTTTGTCAGAATGAAATCTACAAGATCTGCACAGAAGGACAAATGATGATTGTTTGCCACTGAAAGTAACTGAATCATATGCCATGGTACGGTGAACACTGCCTGGATGTGACAGATGAACACAATCCATCGTTATGTTGTAATTCACTAATTTCATGACTGTCTTCAGCGATCACTTTTTGAGTTATCTGTCGGTGGTACTCATAACATCTGCTCCTGGCTTCTATTTCAGCAGAGTGAGTGGTGATCAATTCTTGACATAGTACTGCAATGATCATAAAACCGTAATGCTGATTATCAGGAAACTGATGCTTTTGTTATGCTCGATCTATTGTCTGTTAATTAAGTGACAATGTGTCTACCTTTGACAGACTTCTGCAGAACTGCTGAAATATTTATAAATGCATATTTGACTTTAAGCACAAGTTGCTTTATCATTACTGATCCCCGCCGTCGCTATAGCGTTGGCATTTCAAGTTTTGTATGATAATGTGTGCATTGATCAAATCGGTCTTGAACCTTGAAATGTAAGAGGAGACTCTCTCTCTCTCTCTCTCTCTCTCTCTCTCTCTCTCTCTCTCTCTCTCTCTCTCTCTCTCGTCTCTCTCGTCTCTCTCTCGTCTCTCTCGTCTCTCTCTCTCTAGTCTCTCTCTCTCTCTCTCTCTCTCGTCTCTCTCTCGTCTCTCTCATCTCTCTTTCGTCTCTCTCGTCTCTCTCTCTCTCTCTAGTCTCTCTCTCTCTCTCTCTCTCTCTCTCTCTCTCTCTCTCTCTCTCTCTCGTCTCTCTCTCTCTCTGTCTCTCTCTCTCTCTCTCTCTCTCTCTCTCTCTCTCTCTCTCTCTCTCTCTCTCTCTCTCTCTCTCTCTCTCTCTCTCTCTCTCTCTCTCTCTCTCTCTCTCTCTCTCTCTCTCTCTCTCTCTCTCTCTCTCTCTCTCTCTCTCTCTCTCTCTCTCTCTCTCTCTCTCTCTCTCTCTCTCTCTCTCTCTCTCTCGTCTCTCTCTCTCTCTCGTCTCTCTCTCTCTCTCGTCTCTCTCTCTCTCTCTTTCTCCCCCCTCTCAGTCTGTCTGTCTGTCTGTCTGTCTGTCTGTCTGTCTGTCTGTCTGTCTGTCTCTCTCTCTCTCTCTCTCTCTCTCTCTCCTCTCCTCTCCTCTCCTCTCCTCCTCTTTCTCCCCCTCTCTCTCTGTCTGTCTGTCTGTCTGTCTCTCTCCCTCTCTCTTTCTCCCCCCTCTCTGTCTGTCTCCCTCTCTCTCTGTCTCTCTCCCTCTGTCTGTCTCCCTCTGTCTGTCTGTCTGTCTGTCTATCTGTCTGTCTGTCTCTCTCATGTTTTCAATTAGACAACAGTGATGCATGATGCAATGAACATTTTACTACATGTTTTATTACATTAATTCATGCTATTTGTTCTGTTTTATAAATAATTATTTTAATCTAACCATAATTCTTTATTATTTATTCACTATATTTTAACGCATTATGCAATTTATTAGGTATTCAATTGTTTAGTGTATGTACAGTTGTATTAGCAATCACAACCCTTGGGAAGATCAAATGTACATTTAATAAGGTTACTGTGAATAAATAATGTTTATTATTATTATTATAACAATATCCACATTGTTACAATTGATTGCCTCCTTTAACCTAGCTTGCAGCTTCAGAAAACACTGAGATAATAATATCTCTATTCTACTGTGTTACCTATTAACATCTAATTTAAATATTTTCCTTAAGTAAATAATTTCTTTTAGAATTTACTACAATAGATCTCTTTACTGACTGGGGATCATTAATCAAACCACAAGCCAACAGTCGATTACGTAAGAAGGTTGAATGGTTAGACGTACATTCAGCAAGATAGAATATCCAAAATAAAGAAATGTTCTTATACAGCACAGTATCCAGGAACTAATCAAGGCACTCTACTCTTTACTTGTGACAGACCAGCTCAATCAAATACTAGCTCAATTTCTCTTGGAAGCATCCAGCCACACTGTAATTAAAGCACAGATTATTCGTACAGTAATATCTGCCAACCGAGGATATTCAAACAGCTGAGTGAACTGGAGCAATGTCGAGTGAATGGACTTGCCCAAGGTTTGAAACGGCAGAACAGGATTCAAACTGGGGCTCTCCTAGTCGACTCAGTTTGAAGCTCTACCCACTCTGCCACTGCGCCTCTACATTCCCCGCCAGCAACAGCTTCGTCAACACCCCCTGGGGGCACCAACTATTAGTGCGTATAAAAACATGATAATACATCGCAACACGCTACATTAATCACCATATGAAAAATGAAACAAAGGACAGCATGTTATCATGGTTAAGTACGTGTCTGGGTCATGTTATCATGGTTAAGTACGTGTCTGGGTCATGTTATCATGGTTAAGTACATGTCTCAGTCATGTTATCATGGTTAAGTACATGTCTCAGTCATGTTATCATGGTTAAGTACATGTCTCAGTCATGTTATCATGGTTAAGTACATGTCTCAGTCATGTTATCATGGTTAAGTACATGTCTCAGTCATGTTATCATGGTTAAGTACGTGTCTGGGTCATGTTATCATGGTTAAGTAGTCATGTTATCATGGTTAAGTACATGTCTCAGTCATGTTATCATGGTTAAGTACGTGTCTCAGTCATGTTATCATGGTTAAGTACATGTCTCAGTCATGTTATCATGGTTAAGTACATGTCTCAGTCATGTTATCATGGTTAAGTACATGTCTCAGTCATGTTATCATGGTTAAGTACGTGTCTCAGTCATGTTATCATGGTTAAGTACATGTCTCAGTCATGATGATGGTTAAGTACATGTCTCAGCCATGTTATCATGGTTAAGTACATGTCTCAGTCATGTTATCATGGTTAAGTACATGTCTCAGTCATGTTATCATGGTTAAGTATATGTCTCAGTCATGTTATCATGGTTAAGTACATGTCTCAGTCATGTTATCATGATTAAGTACGTGTCTCAGTCATGTTATCATGATTAAGTACATGTCTCAGTCATGTTATCATGATTAAGTACGTGTCTCATCATGTTATCATGATTAAGTACGTGTCTCAGTCATGTTATCATGGTTAAGTACATGTCTCAGTCATGTTATCATGGTTAAGTACATGTCTCAGTCATGTTATCATGGTTAAGTACATGTCTCAGTCATGTTATCATGGTTAAGTACATGTCTCAGTCATGTTATCATGATTAAGTACATGTCTCAGTCATGTTATCATGGTTAAGTACATGTCTCAGTCATGATGATGGTTAAGTACATGTCTCAGCCATGTTATCATGGTTAAGTACATGTCTCAGTCATGTTATCATGGTTAAGTACATGTCTCAGTCATGTTATCATGGTTAAGTACATGTCTCAGTCATGTTATCATGGTTAAGTACATGTCTCAGTCATGTTATCATGGTTAAGTACGTGTCTCA
This sequence comes from Ridgeia piscesae, assembly GCA_025642075.2. Taxonomy (NCBI): domain Eukaryota; kingdom Metazoa; phylum Annelida; class Polychaeta; order Sabellida; family Siboglinidae; genus Ridgeia; species Ridgeia piscesae. Next base: position 134,371 of record JAODUO010000786.1, read on the forward strand.
GTCATGTTATCATGGTTAAGTACATGTCTCAGTCATGATGATGGTTAAGTACATGTCTCAGCCATGTTATCATGGTTAAGTACATGTCTCAGTCATGTTATCATGGTTAAGTACATGTCTCAGTCATGTTATCATGGTTAAGTACATGTCTCAGTCATGTTATCATGGTTAAGTACATGTCTCAGTCATGTTATCATGGTTAAGTACATGTCTCAGTCATGTTATCATGGTTAAGTACATGTCTCAGTCATGTTATCATGGTTAAGTACGTGTCTCAGTCATGTTATCATGGTTAAGTACATGTCTCAGTCATGATGATGGTTAAGTACATGTCTCAGCCATGTTATCATGGTTAAGTACATGTCTCAGTCATGTTATCATGGTTAAGTACATGTCTCAGTCATGTTATCATGGTTAAGTATATGTCTCAGTCATGTTATCATGGTTAAGTACATGTCTCAGTCATGTTATCATGATTAAGTACGTGTCTCATCATGTTATCATGATTAAATACATGTCTCAGTCATGTTATCATGGTTAAGTACATGTCTCAGTCATGTTATCATGGTTAAGTACGTGTCTCAGTCATGTTATCATGGTTAAGTACATGTCTCAGTCATGTTATCATGGTTAAGTACATGTCTCAGCCATGTTATCATGGTTAAGTACATGTCTCAGTCATGTTATCATGGTTAAGTACATGTCTCAGTCATGTTATCATGGTTAAGTACATGTCTCAGTCATGTTATCATGGTTAAGTACATGTCTCAGTCATGTTATCATGTTAAGTACTGTCTCATCATGTTATCATGTTAAGTACTGTCTCAGTCATGTTATCATGATTAAGTACATGTCTCAGTCATGTTATCATGATTAAGTACATGTCTCAGTCATGTTATCATGATTAAGTACATGTCTCATCATGTTATCATGGTTAAGTACATGTCTCAGTCATGTTATCATGGTTAAGTACGTGTCTCAGTCATGTTATCATGGTTAAGTACGTGTCTCAGTCATGTTATCATGGTTAAGTACATGTCTCAGTCATGATGATGGTTAAGTACATGTCTCAGTCATGTTATCATGGTTAAGTACATGTCTCAGTCATGTTATCATGGTTAAGTACATGTCTCAGTCATGTTATCATGGTTAAGTACATGTCTCAGTCATGTTATCATGATTAAGTACGTGTCTCAGTCATGTTATCATGATTAATACTGTCTCATCATGTTATCATGATTAATATGTGTCTTTTTTAAAATCATGTTATCATGAAATTTTAAATACATGTCTCAGTCATGTTATCATGGTTAAGTACATGTCTCAGTCATGTTATCATGATTAAGTACATGTCTCAGTCATGTTATCATTGAAAGTCTCAAATGATGGGTTGTACATGTCTCACCTTTTCATGGTTGTCATGTTCATCATGTTTATTTAAGTACATGTCTCAGTCATGTTATCATGGTTAATACATGTCTCAGTCATGTTATCATGGTTAAGTACATGTCTCAGTCATGTTATCATGGTTAAGTACGTGTCTCAGTCATGTTATCATGGTTAAGTACATGTCTCAGTCATGATGATGGTTAAGTACATGTCTCAGCCATGTTATCATGGTTAAGTACATGTCTCAGTCATGTTATCATGGTTAAGTACATGTCTCAGTCATGTTATCATGGTTAAGTACATGTCTCAGTCATGTTATCATGATTAAGTACATGTCTCAGTCATGTTATCATGATTAAGTACGTGTCTCATCATGTTATCATGATTAAATACGTGTCTCAGTCATGTTATCATGATTAAGTACGTGTCTCAGTCATGTTATCATGGTTAAGTACGTGTCTCAGTCATGTTATCATGGTTAAGTACGTGACGCAGTCATGATGATGGTTAAGTACATGTCTCAGTCATGTTATCATGGTTAAGTACATGTCTCAGTCATGTTATCATTGTTAAGTACATGTCTCAGTCATGTTATCATGGTTAAGTACATGTCTCAGTCATGTTATCATGATTAAGTGTGTGTCTCAGTCATGTTATCATGATTATATACATGTCTCAGTCATGTTATCATGATTAAGTATGTGTCTCATCATGTTATCATATTTAAATACGTGTCTCAGTCATGTTATCATGATTAAGTACATGTCTCAGTCATGTTATCATGATTAAGTACATGTCTCAGTCGTTTTCATTATTTCTAAAATTAAAATGTTTTACTTGATGTCTGACCTTTTAATGGGTTTTCTTTCCACGGAATGGCCATCAACTTGCATACATGTTTTGTCACCATTTTTTGTCTTAATCGATAGGTTGATTTTATACAAATTACACATGAATAAATAATGTTTATTATTATTATAACCACACTCCCATTGTTACAACTGATTGGCTCCTTTCACCTAGCTTGCAACTTCAGAAAACATGGCGATTATATCTCCTCCATATTCTACTGTGTTACGATTAACATTTAATTTAAATATTTTCCTTAGGTAAATAATTTAGAATTCACCTAAACATTGATCTCTTTACTGGCTGGGGATCATTACTCAAACCACAAGACAACAGTCAATTACTTAATGGTAAGACGTACATGTCCAAAATAAAGAAATGTTCTTATACAGCACAGTATCCAGGAACTAACCAAGGCACACACTGAGCACCAACCAATCTTCCCTTATTGTGAAATCTTAGCTTAACTTAATAATCTTATAAATATAATTTTAAACATAATTTTTAATATAATTGTTAATATAATTTTTTATTTGTAGCCATTTAATTCAATATAAATATAATTAAATTTTATGTATAATTCAATCGTAAATTTAATGACATTTTACCCCTCTTATAATATTTATTTATTTGTTTACTAACGTAAAATAATATTTTTAGCAGACAATTTATATTTTTAAAGGACATTTAAAATATATTTATTTACTTATTTTAGCTTAACACAATTATTTTTAAATAGAAAATCTATTATTAAAAAAAATATGAGATTTTATTTATTTATTAGATTAAAATAATAATTTTTTTATATCATTTTAAAGAACATAATAATTAATTATTATGTACACTGTATATTATATATTTATTAGCCATATTTCATTTTATTGTATATATAGGCATTATGTGAGTAAACGCCAGACTACATTCCAATTTAACATGTAATGTATGTTGAAAATGGCAATAAAACTCTATTATTATTAGTATTATCAAACACACAAAACATACACGATTAACCACAAAGAAAATGTGTATCATTTGCTATAGAAAAATTGAAAATTGCCAACAATGATGAATTCCCTTGAAATACTTTCATGTGAAGTTTCAAATGACATCTATTGAAAAACAGCTAAGAAAAGTTAGGGAAAAAATATATGTATATCTTAATATGTATATTTACTGGTCTACATTACACCTTGCGCTGATCAACTTGTAACTGTATTTCTTTCACGTGATTCAATGCATGCTGAGAGCATATGACAGTGGATAAGAAACGTCTCTCCTTTCACCTGAAGAGGGCAGAAGTGACATTTCTAGTTAGTGGCAGTGTTCTCGAGTGGTTTTCGCCCCGTCCTGTTTACTTGTCCTCCCGTTTACCTGTCCTCCCGTTTACCTGTCCTCCTGTTTACCTGTCCTCCTGTTTACCTGTCCTCCTTACCTGTCCTCCTGTTTACCTGTCCTCCATTTACCTGTCTTCCAATTTACCTGTCTTCCCGCTTACCTGTCCTCCCGCTTACCTGTCCTCCGCTTACCTGTCCTGCTGCTTACCTGTCCTCCTGTATTACCTGTCCTCCTGCTTATCTGTCCTCCTGTTTACCTGTCCTCCTGTTTACCTGTCCTCCTGTTTACCTGTCCTTCTGTTTACCTGTCCTCCTGTATATCTGTCCTCCTGCTTACCTGTCCTCCTGTTTACTTGTTTTCCTGTCCTCCAGCTTACCTGTCCTGTATATCTGTCCTCCTGTTTACCTGTTTTACATGTCCTCCTGTTTACCTGTCCTCCTGTTTACCTGTCCTCCTGTTTACCTGTCCTTCTGCTTACCTGTCCTTCTGTTTACCTGTCCTTCTGCTTACCTGTCGTCCTGTTTACCTGTCCTCCTGTTTACCTGTCCTCCTGCTTACCTGTCCTTCTGTTTACCTGTCCTTCTGTTTACCTGTCCTCCTGTTTACCTGTACCTCCTGTTTACCTGTCCTCCTGTTTACCTGTCCTCCTGTTTACCTGTCCTTCTGCTTTCCTGTCCTTCTGTTTACCTGTCCTCCTGTTTACCTGTCCTTCTGCTTACCTGTCCTTCTGTTTACCTGTCCTCCCAGCCTTTGTCAGATGTGACTGCGGCTCATGATTGCTATTTTCACAAGTGAGCTGCTCATATGGAATTGTCAAAAAAGTGTATCTCATAATTGTTTTTGCTCAACCCAAACAGCCATTCATGACGGTATAAATGACATATTCGCATTAATTATACCGCAATTAACTCATTATAAACACAGACAATATATGGTTTATGCCGTTTATACTGTGTATCTGTATGAATGAATGTGTCAGTACACAAAGTTTTATCTTTTAAAACCATTTCAGTAAAATAATTCCATTCATGGCCCTCGACATTTGAACATGATAAGCCTCTTTGGCGGCATTGACGATGTCTGCTAATCAAATCGTTTTTTCCTGCATAATTATCCTATGCGCATGTTCTATATAGCCATTTTGCAATAGCGTTAATCCTGGATTATTGCCCTTTGAACTGTTTCGAGATGGATTAATTTTTATGTAGCTCATTGCAAAAATCTTCACCTGCAGTAATGGCGAACGACATTACTTATGTCATTGATGGCTACTTACCAACTAAGAACATACTTAGACGGGTTGTTTCTATTACACTGATGATGTAATTTGTCAGATATATAATATATATATATATATATATATATATATATATATATATATATTGTATATATACTTTGTATATATGTATGTATATCCCATGTGCTTTTTTTTGCATTTGTTTTGTTTTATTTTTGCACTTTTTATATAGGCATATGGACTGCTGTCTTAAATAAACATGATTATTATTATTACATTAAAATACACATACTTATATACAAGTCAACACCATTCAGTATACATTTAGCTTGCATATCAATAAAGTGAACGCTAGGGTCCTGATGCAGCCTTCCAAGGCCAGGCCGGGCTGGATGTGGACAGTTGGTGCTCTCATCAGGACTCCACCTGCCAGCACAGTGGCCTGGATGACCTCGGCAAAGGTCACAACAAGATGAGCTAGCCCCAATACCCCACCCCCACCCCACCCACCCAGCACAGGAAATCTGCCACTCAGACATACAGCCAACAGGTGTCTGGGGCATCAGAGGCCTGGCTGCAAATACCAGAGGTCTGGTCTCATGATTCCAACAGCTGGTTATTCCACCCGGATCCACTCGTACAAAGTATACACTGGAGACGTGGTTCGGTGGTCATGTTGATGTTTCTTTATTTAAAAAGAAATACGTAAGATTGTCACCTTATTCTGAACTATACCCCTCCTTCCCTCTGTTCCTTCACTCTTTCACTCCTACACTCGCTCCCTCCCTTCGCTTCCCTATGTCCCTTCCTTATTTTCCTCCCTCCTTTTTTCTCCTCCTTTCCTTCCTTCCCTCCTCCACCCCTTCCCTCTCTATCTCCACCCTTTCCTTCCTTCTCTCCCACCTCCCTCCCTTCTCCCATTTCCCTTCCCTCCCAGTCCCACCTAGCGCCTTTCCTTCGCTTCCCTTCCCAGGTAATACACCAATGTATTGTAGACCTATCAGATTAGTTCAGTTGGTTTAAATTAACACTAGAAATCATTCCTCTTATCATATATTGTTGTAACATTATTACAAAAATACATAATTTCAGTGTCTATTGATTCTATAAGCGACGCTCCTCAATTGCTCTCCAAAATATGTTTTTTTTGCCTTCTTCAAATGTAATAAATCACATCTTGTCAAGATTGTCTCTGTTCATTCTACAAGTAAACATGATGTCCAGTTCCTGTCCGATAACATGGCTATTTTGTCTTCTTCAAATGTAATAAATCACATCTTGCTTCGTGTGAAAAAAACGGAAGACGGACAGTTGTATCTTTTTCAGACATACACACACACACACACACACACACAGACACACACAAATGCACACACATGCACTCACATATACTTACACACACACACGCACGCACGCACGCACGCACGCACGCACGCACGCACGCACGCACGCACACACATGCACGCACATGCAAACACACATGCATGCATGCAAGCACATACACTTATGCAATGCTTAGCAGCCTACATCGTCTTTGAAAATGACACCAACTCTACAAGCACAAATTCAACTTACACCTACCAAGTTCTATTTGTAATACACATAACACTTTCATTAACGTGACCCGTCCCCTTGCCCCAGAGTGAATTCTATGGCTTCAGTGTCTATCGGACAGCTCAACTGGATATCTTCAATGAAGCAAATCTACATGCGTGCCATTCTAACAATTGCTCCGTCTACGTATACACTGTCTCTGCACTGGTTATTACCAGGACTCGGTCAGCACTTGTATTGCCACTTTCCTAGGACAACTCATCTGGACTGATCGGGAATAACCTTCCATGTTGACAGCTGAGGTAAACAACATGTGTAGTGACTATAGCTGTTGGGACATATTCTAAGATATGAATAATCAGCCATCTAGGTATTACATAGGCCCAAGTAATGGGCTCATCACCGACGCTAAACAATTCTCATATTCTTGTGCTATTGATCAACCTGTAATGTTCTCGTTCGTATATTTCTGCCATCGTTACTCACACGTTGGTTTTATTGACCCTATCACTTTGAATACTAAGGCAGGTTTAACTGTCTGAATGACGCAGACAAACGTTCATATATTGACATAAAACACAAGAGTTATTCATCCTGCAAAACGAGTTTGTATTTCTCAAGTCATCTCCAGTCCATTATGCATACTCAGTCTGGTTTCAACTGTGATAGGCAAATGCATTTGTGAAAATTTATTTGTTTTAATGACATCATTGGACATTAGGCTAGCCAATCAACTTCAGTCAAGCTGAGCTGAGTTTCAACAAAAAGCAAGAAAAGTGGATATGTGTAGTGAATGTTTTAATTATCATAGTACATTCAAAATTATTCACAACTTTGTACATTTCTGATAAAATCCATATAACATAATATAATATACTAATTCACAGTGCTTTGCACTTCATCTTTTGCCAGCTGTTTATTAAAAACACCAAATCAACTTCAACTGAAAGCATTCAGCCATGCTGCAAATATTGCACATCTTAAACCATGTAAAATGTAGCAACTTGAATAGCAACAGGATGCAGTGTTGCAAACTAATCTTAGAATTAGATGTAGTTTAGACAACTGTTAACTTAATCAAAAGCTAGGAATATATATATATATCAGCATAACTGTTTCACTGTTGTCATGTGAGTGTCACATGAAGCTATTCTTCATCATTCAGAGACCAATATGGTTGCTAAATTTCCATTAGAAATGGTTCTTATAATGGATCTGTAAGAATGCAGTTTGGATGTATGCATATATTCATAGTTATGTTATGTTATGTTATGTTAATGTAGCTTCCATCCACATTATGGCAGCACCACAGATGATGGATATCATTATGTTCTTTATTTTGTGGTGAAACTTTGTTTTGTTTATTTGATTAATAAGTGCTGATTATAATTATATCTAAATAATCATAACCATTGATTAACCACTAACTACAACATGAGAGAAAATATCTTAGAGGCACTGGTCACGTGTGTGTTTGACCAAGCATTGTTACAGCAGCGGTTTGCTAGGCTGGATCGGATTTCACACAAGGAGGAGACATTTAATTTTGGTGAGAGTGAACTTTTTCAATAACACTTTCCTCTTTTTAATTACACAACATTGTTAAGTGGAAAGTTGTCCATTATTTGACATAATCTTGGATGGGTGTTTTAAGCAAGTTGAATAATTATGCATGTTTTGCTATAAATGACATGTTGCATCGTGTTATTACAGGAAGCAGCCAGACCTTATATAAATGATGCGAGTCATTAATGAGTCTCCAGAGCAGTGTTGGGGTGAGGGTGGTCATTACAGTTATGGTAGATTTACGTAATTACTGCATATGTTAGATGCACCTATGTAGACTGGTGTTTGTTGATTTAAATTATGCAGTCCTATTAATTCACGCTGTGTGGCTTGTGTCTATACATCATATTTTGTCTGCGTACGTCTGTATTGTTGTATTAGACTGACTGTTTATTCTGTTTAGGTTTTAGGTATGTGCTCAAAAGTAAGACTACAAATAAAGAATTGAGAAAGGAATGGAGCCAATTTGTTATTTGTGATATTTGACACCAACACACATCCTTTACTATATAACTTCCACTGAAGGGCCAGACACTAAGAGTCACCAGAGTCATAAATATTCATATGCAAAACAGAAAAAATACTGAAATATTTTATCTTAGTTAATATTCACTGGAGACCATTTTCATATGATCCAGTCTGTATTGAAACCATCCTGTTGCCAGGCAGAGTAACATAACTCAGATACATATCACAGCATCATTTGGACGAAGGTTAAATTTAGCGGAATCAATAAGTGGTAAATACAGTGTCACATCCTGAATAATGACAACTCAAGCACAACATGCTGCAAACATAATTAAATATATATGTTTTCAGAGCTTCAACAATGTCGTGCCAAACTTACACTACGCTGTCTGTCTGTCTGTCAGAGCCGTCTTCTTCCTACTTAGTCAATACCATGGCTGAACATTTTACTGCATCTCATAAACTTCTTCCTACTTAGTCAATTCCCTGGCTGAGCATTTTACTGCATCTCATAAACTTCTTCCTACTTAGTCAATACCCTGGCTGAACATTTTACTGGATCTCATAAACTTCTTCCTACTTAGTCAATTCCCTGGCTAAACATTTTACTGGATCTCAAAAACTTCTTCCTACTTAGTCAATTCCCTCAGGCTAAACATTTTACTGGATCTCATAAACTTCTTCCTACTTAGTCAATTCCCTCAGGCTAAACATTTTACTGGATCTCATAAACTTCTTCCTACTTAGTCAATTCCCTGGCTGAACATTTTACTGCATCTTATAAACTTCTTCCTACTTAGTCAATTCCCTGGCTGAACATTTTACTGGATCTCATAAACTTCTTCCTACTTAGTCAATTCCCTGGCTGAACATTTTACTGGATCTCATAAACTTCTTCCTACTTAGTCAATTCCCTGGCTGAACATTTTACTGCATCTCATAAACTTCTTCCTACTTAGTCAATTCCCTGGCTGAGCATTTTACTGCATCTCATAAACTTCTTCCTACTTAGTCAATACCCTGGCTGAACATGTTACTGGATCTCATAAACTTCTTCCTACTTAGTCAATTCCCTCAGGCTAAACATTTTACTGGATCTCATAAACTTCTTCCAACTTAGTCAATTCCCTGGCTGAACATTTTACTGCATCTTATAAACTTCTTCCTACTTAGTCAATTCCCTGGCTGAACATTTTACTGGATCTCATAAACTTCTTCCTACTTAGTCAATTCCCTGGCTGAACATTTTACTGGATCTCATAAACTTCTTCCTACTTAGTCAATTCCCTGGCTGAACATTTTACTGGATCTCATAAACTTCTTCCTACTTAGTCAATACCATGGCTGAACATTTTACTGCATCTTATAAACTTCTTCCTACTTAGTCAATTCCCTGGCTGAACATTTTACTGGATCTCATAAACTTCTTCCTACTTAGTCAATTCCCTGGCTGAACATTTTACTGGATCTCATAAACTTCTTCCTACTTAGTCAATTCCCTGGCTGAGCATTTTACTGCATCTCATAAACTTCTTCCTACTTAGTCAATTCCCTGGCTGAACATTTTACTGGATCTCATAAACTTCTTCCTACTTAGTCAATTCCCTGGCTGAACATTTTACTGCATCTCATAAACTTCTTCCTACTTAGTCAATTCCCTGGCTGAACATTTTACTGGATCTCATAAACTTCTTCCTACTTAGTCAATTCCCTGGCTGAACATTTTACTGCATCTTATAAACTTCTTCCTACTTAGTCAATTCCCTGGCTGAACATTTTACTGGATCTCATAAACTTCTTCCTACTTAGTCAATACCATGGCTGAACATTTTACTGCATCTTATAAACTTCTTCCTACTTAGTCAATTCCCTGGCTGAACATTTTACTGGATCTCATAAACTTCTTCCTACTTAGTCAATTACCTGGCTGAACATTTTACTGCATCTCATAAACTTCTTCCTACTTAGTCAATTCCCTGGCTGAGCATTTTACTGCATCTCATAAACTTCTTCCTACTTAGTCAATACCCTGGCTGAACATTTTACTGGATCTCATAAACTTCTTCCTACTTAGTCAATTCCCTCAGGCTAAACATTTTACTGGATCTCATAAACTTCTTCCTACTTAGTCAATTCCCTGGCTGAACATTTTACTGCATCTTATAAACTTCTTCCTACTTAGTCAATTCCCTGGCTGAACATTTTACTGGATCTCATAAACTTCTTCCTACTTAGTCAATTCCCTGGCTGAACATTTTACTGGATCTCATAAACTTCTTCCTACTTAGTCAATACCATGGCTGAACATTTTACTGCATCTCATAAACTTCTTCCTACTTAGTCAATACCCTGGCTGAACATTTTACTGGATCTCATAAACTTCTTCCTACTTAGTCAATTCCCTGGCTGAACATTTTACTGGATCTCATAAACTTCTTCCTACTTAGTCAATTCCCTGGCTGAACATTTTACTGGATCTCATAAACTTCTTCCTACTTAGTCAATTCCCTGGCTGAACATTTTACTGGATCTCATAAACTTCTTCCTACTTAGTCAATTCCCTGGCTGAACATTTTACTGCATCTCATAAACTTCTTCCTACTTAGTCAATTCCCTGGCTGAACATTTTACTGCATCTTATAAACTTCTTCCTACTTAGTCAATTCCCTGGCTGAACATTTTACTGGATCACATAAACTTCTTCCTACTTAGTCAATTCCCTGGCTGAACATTTTACTGGATCTCATAAACTTCTTCCTACTTAGTCAATTCCCTGGCTGAACATTTTACTGGATCTCATAAACTTCTTCCTACTTAGTCAATTCCCTGGCTGAGCATTTTACTGCATCTCATAAACTTCTTCCTACTTAGTCAATTCCCTGGCTGAACATTTTACTGCATCTCATAAACTTCTTCCTACTTAGTCAATTCCCTGGCTGAACATTTTACTGGATCTCATAAACTTCTTCCTACTTAGTCAATTCCCTGGCTGAACATTTTACTTCATCTCATAAACTTCTTCCTATTTAGTTAATTCCCTGGGTGAGCATTTTACTGCATCTTATAAACTTCTTCCTACTTAGTCAATTCCCTGGCTGAGCATTTTACTGCATCTTATAAACTTGTTAGTTTTCTCTCTGGCATCCTTTCTAAGTGACAAACTTCATTAGCGAATATTAACCACCCGCCATCTGTTCGAGCATTTCCGTGATGAAAGCTATTACAGGGGTGAGTATAGGGCGACACTTTACATATGGTCTTATTGCATTCTCTACATGCACAAACTACATTAGTGAGAAACCCGAGAGTTTATTTTATGGGTAGTACAGAGTGGCATCTTACAGACTTATTCGTATTTTCTACATGACACAAACTACATCAGATGAAAAGCCACAGTTTTAGCCATTTAGCATTGGGCAGTTTTTAAAATCAATACTAGACATTGCCAGTTGAGCTGGTCTCTACAATCAGGGCAATGACTTGGAAATTGCACGTTTTCAGTGTGTCGCAATGTATCAGACATTTGTGTAAATTGCACAGAGTCCACTTCAGTATATGAGTTATTCTGGCGGGCGGCAATAAGTGGAAGCGCTGACCACAATAACATAGCAGCAACTCCCACAGGAGGGCGTAAGAACGTTCCCCTGTTTTTGCCACAACAACCAGGTAGAGTTGATTGAGCATGAACCGCATTCGCCTCAATTATGTATCGGTGATGCCGGCCTCTCACTGCTCCTCCAAATCTGTTGTTTGTATGGCACGTTTGTGGTGGCTGGTCGTTTTTGTGAAACTAATGCGAGCACTGAGCAGAACACATTACTATAGTATGTGAGCATGTACGTGCGAGATTATTGTAACTTAATAAGATCTGATCTGTCAATCACGAACCTCGACTGTCATCCAGTTCTCGGATGCAAGGTCGGACTAGACACCTGCTATTTCATTATACAAGCAGGTGATCCTTTGATTACACAAGGACAGACGGGACAGATGACATGCAACTTTACAATAGCCCTGCGATCCAATATGGTCCAGAAAAAGTGCCGGCTCCAACAATATGTATGCATACTAACCGCGTACTGGTATCAACTCATTTCCCTAATGTGCATCGCTGGGATAATAGTCTACCAACATCAACAATCACCAACCATGTCACTGTCATTCACAGGTCCTTTATTTAGGAATCAATTGCCTCCGGGGCGACTTAATGAGATCCCGCTTACAAGTATTCCGAGGATGACTGTTGTAAGTATATAAGGTCAGTGGTGCTATCATGACACTATCGCAATGGTTATGACACTTGTTATTGCAATGATATTGCATAATAATACATTATCAAAGTATTGTCGCAGAAGTAGTAGTGTCCCCAACAGCTTTCTGGCACGACTAATGCAGAAAATCTGCAGAACCTGAGTTTAAAAGTTAAACGAAAGGGTTTACAACATCTCACGTCATGAACAACTGTACATGTACACGGATAGGCAGACAATAAATATACATATTCAGTTTTGCTAACAAGCAACTTGTCAACAAATTGCAGCCAACAGTTACTTTTAATAGATAGGTGCCATTTCCTTTGCTGCTACCAAGGTATGCTAAAATCACTCCCCAAACCACTTATAGAGATTGTATCCATAATATCATCCACTTGACGACTGACAGCAAATTTAAGTTAAAAGTTGATACCACTTCATATCACTAATAATATAATATAAGCTGATTTAACAATGTTTTATTATTAACTACCGGTACTTTATTTATTTCTTATTTATTTATTTCTGTTTTACCATGATTTTTGCCAGATATGTATAACAATAGTTATTTTCTGTAGTGAAAACTATTTCGAGTTCTTGTTAGAAGGAAACATGATGTAAATTACAATTCGCTCCTTAACAATACTGCTTAAGGGTATTACAAACCACAACTGTCCAAAACAGCTTGGTAAGAGTGGTTATATCATCTTCTAATTTCCCCACTGGTGTCTTATACTTCTCCATAGTAGTGTTGTGTGTAACACTGGCTATTGAGGAAACGTTTCAGTTCTGGATATTTGGGCCCCATCACATGAGTCAGGTGTCACTGGTTGATTTTGTTGTAGATGTTAGGTGTCAGCTGGATGTTTAAATTGTTGTAGATGTTAGGTGTCAGCTGGATGATTTTGTTGTAGATGTTAGGTGTCAGCTGGATGATTTTGTTGTAGATGTTAGGTGTCAGCTGGATGATTTTGTTGTAGATGTTAGGTGTCAGCTGGATGATTTTGTTGTAGATGTTAGGTGTCAGCTCGAATGATTTTGTTGTAGATGTTAGGTGTCAGCTGATGATTTTGTTGTAGATGTTAGGTGTCAGCCGAATGATTTTGTTGTAGATGTTAGGTGTCAGCTGAATGATTTTGTTGTAGATGTTAGGTGTCAGCCGAATGATTTTGTTGTAGATGTTAGGTGTCAGCCGGATGATTTTGTTGTAGATGTTAGGTGTCAGCTGAATGATTTTGTTGTAGATGTTAGGTGTCAGCTGAATGATTTTGTTGTAGATGTTAGGTGTCAGCCGAATGATTTTGTTGTAGATGTTAGGTGTCAGCTGAATGATTTTGGTGTAAATGTTAGGTGTCAGCCGAATGATTTTGTTGTAGATGTTAGGTGTCAGCTGAATGATTTTGTTGTAGATGTTAGGTGTCAGCGAATGATTTTGTTGTAGATGTTAGGTGTCAGCCGAATGATTTTGTTGTAGATGTTAGGTGTCAGCCGAATGATTTTGTTGTAGATGTTAGGTGTCAGCTGAATGATTTTGGGTTGTAGATGTTAGGTGTCAGCCGGATGATTTTGTTGTAGATGTTAGGTGTCAGCTGAATGATTTTGTTGTAGATGTTAGGTGTCAGCCGAATGATTTTGTTGTAGATGTTAGGTGTCAGCCGAATGATTTTGTTGTAGATGTTAGGTGTCAGCTGAATGATTTTGTTGTAGATGTTAGGTGTCAGCTGAATGATTTTGGTGTAAATGTTAGGTGTCAGCCGGATGATTTTGTTGTAGATGTTAGGTGTCAGCTGAATGATTTTGTTGTAGATGTTAGGTGTCAGCCGAATGATTTTGTTGTAGATGTTAGGTGTCAGCTGAATGATTTTGTTGTAGATGTTAGGTGTCAGCTGAATGATTTTGGTGTAGATGTTAGGTGTCAGCTGAATGATTTTGTTGTAGATGTTAGGTGTCAGCTGAATGATTTTGGTGTAGATGTTAGGTGTCAGCCGAATGATTTTGTTGTAGATGTTAGGTGTCAGCCGAATGATTTTGTTGTAGATGTTAGGTGTCAGCCGAATGATTTTGTTGTAGATGTTAGGTGTCAGCCGAATGATTTTGTTGTAGATGTTAGGTGTCAGCTGAATGATTTTGTTGTAGATGTTAGGTGTCAGCTGAATGATTTTGGTGTAGATGTTAGGTGTCAGCTGAATGATTTTGTTGTAGATGTTAGGTGTCAGCTGAATGTTTTTGGGTTGTAGATGTTAGGTGTCACCCTGAATGATTTTGTTGTAGATGTTAGGTGTCAGCTGAATGATTTTGGTGTAGATGTTAGGTGTCAGCTGAATGATTTTGGTGTAGATGTTAGGTGTCAGCTGAATGATTTTGTTGTAGATGTTAGGTGTCAGCTGAATGATTTTGGTGTAGATGTTAGGTGTCAGCTGAATGATTTTGTTGTAGATGTTAGGTGTCAGCTGAATGATTTTGGTGTAGATGTTAGGTGTCAGCTGAATGATTTTGTTGTAGATGTTAGGTGTCAGCTGAATGATTTTGGTGTAGATGTTAGGTGTCAGCTGAATGATTTTGTTGTAGTTGTTAGGTGTCAACCGAATGATATTGTTGTAGATGTTAGGTTCAGCCGGATGATGTCACTGTAGATGTTGAGCCATATCATATGACGTCAGTGTGTGACCAATGTCCATCCACAATGGATCAAAATGTGGCCTCTTTCAAATGATATGCTTCAAAATTAAGTTACTTTCTTACATCTCCATTTCAACCAGGGATGGGCGTTTTGAGCCGTCAATAATTCTGGTGGAAACCCCGAGCTAGGATTAATTCCCAGGGTTAATTCCCATGTGTAATTCAGCCATTTCATATTTTGCAATAATCTTTTTATCATCTAGAATATCTACACCCAATCTGTTGGTGTTGTGTCACTTTGGGTTAATTTTCCCAGGACATTGATACTGGAGAAAAGTTCTTCTCTTATTGCTATACCAAAATAGCAGTCAGACCACAAAACTGCAAAATGGTTTCTGGAAAACTTCTCTCCACTTTCACAGGCAGCCCGCTGTGTTGCAATAATCTGTTTTTATCATCGGCTGGATACCGGAAATATCCATGTCATACGTTTATATGCACTCTTTGAAGAAAGCCAGTCATTTTTACAGCACACAACATGTTGCACTTCCCACCAAACAGACGTCATATTATCCAGACTTAATTGTTACCATTTTCTGTCATTTATATGCAATATACAGTAGATGACTTTGTCTTGATTACGGAATATATTTGAGTGGGTGCTTGATCCATATGATGGTGATTCACCAATGACAACTCTTTGTAAACGTCTAAAGTCACCATGACCCCCTACATTTGGATGGATAAAAGCATTCTGGATGTGTGGAAACATCACTGGATGGGTGGGTGGTGGAACGGTACAAAACAAGGAACAACAAAGGCCTTGCCTTCAAAAATCATATCGTCAATTATCGTTTGAAAATGGGTGTCACATGTCACTGTGCTTATAGTTTATTTCAGGTCATGGTGCACATCTCGACTGAGTGTGTATGTGTGAGTTAACATGCACAGTGTTTGACAACAATTATTTGACAGGCAAAAATTTGATCCTGCATAAAGACATGCCCCCTGGCAACCTGCTGACACCCCCTCTCTTCCTGAGGACCCCCTGGAGAGTTGTGAGCCACTGTTTGAGAAACAATGATTGAGAGGCCAGCGGTCAACTCACAGAGCTTACTAAATCAAGCTCTAGTGCTGGTGGCCTCTGTAGGTGAAGTCATGACTTCCCACTGGTCACAAAACATCTGCGTTTAATGTCACCTTTATGGTCACGCTTCTCAGTGCGCCGTTACGTTACGAAAGGTTTCATTTGACATCTTTATTCCAAATCGTTTTTTCCGGCACATTTGGCCGTAATTTAATACAGTATTGGATAATAATTCGTCCAAATAATTATCAGAAGGATATTCTGGCCCCATTCTTCGATATCAGGTGTTGGCTTGGTGCATTGCGTAAAAGCCGTTACAACATGAAAGGTTTCATTTCGTGAACATCTTTATTACCAGTCTAACTATTTCATCAACCTATTAGAATCACCAAAAGGAACGTTCCACTAGCTGGGCGGCTGCACCAAATCATGCCCAATAATTAGTTTTATAAGCTTTTTTGCATGTCATTGCATGATTATATGAGCAATGCAAACATAAAATATTGACGGCGGTAGTAAGATATCCATACTGAAAAACTATTAACTGAAAAGCACAGATTGCACCAGTTTTTGGACAACCATTTGAGAAGTCCCCGCACCTATCAACGCTCCTCACTGGAGGCCATGGGACAAGGATATTACTTCCCTCATCTAGTGTATAAGCAGTACATAAATAGATCAGTGGCAAGGGGATATGTTACAGTGTGACCTGTCTAATTGGCTCCAGCGAAGTTGTAGTGTCACTGATGGCAGCTGTGAAGGGCAAAAACAATGCAATTTGTGGCGGATTCCAATTATCAGCCCATGCGTGTCATCAACGCTTTACAAACACAAAGCGGAAACAGAACGAACAGTTTGTAATTTATGTAAAATATTCCATTGATGGCAGCTGTGAAAGACAAACAAAATAATCATGGTTTTGTGGGTTCCGATTAACAGCCCATGCATGTCACTGAATTCTAATGGGACACAGAAGCTTCAAACCAACATTTAATTAATTAATACCAAAGTTTACACTAATGTTTACCTCTCAAGGTTTCACAATAAATTTACATTTGGAAAGGTAGTTCTTAATAGTATTGTTTTATGCATTCATGCCTGAGCATCAATGTATACTCAATTATACATAAACATATGTAATTATATATTTTATTAGTTATTGTTTTCTAATTGTTGATGTTGTTTTAACATTTGTTTCCACTTTGTATGTTGCTTTTAATTTTAAATCATAAAATAAAAAAACAGTCAATTTTGCTATCAAAACTGCTATCCGTTGTGCAAGGGATAAGCCCTCATTTTGGTAAGTCAACATATATAAGAAAAAATGTAACTGAATGTATGTAATGCAGTTCAACATTACTCTACCTTTAAAACAAATTTATATAGTTGATAGGTTTTCATAATTCTGTTGTATTTAAATGCAATGTGCAGTTTAGTGTATGTTATGTAAATCTAGCTTGCTTCATTAGAAACAACCACATTCATGTTATACAAGAAACTGTAGGGATATAGAGGTTTATTCCCCAGAGGGAGTACAGTGACGTCATCCTAGAAACACATACACATGAAGGTGCTTTCATTTCCCCTTTCCTAGAACCTGGAATTCCCAACAACATCCATTTAAAAATCCGACAACAACATTTTCCTGGCTCTGTACAAACAACTTTGCCAGGTATTACACATGTGAACACGTCCACTTACCTGTGTTAACAGCAAGTGGTATCGACTGTGGCGGATTAACCAGCAGTAGGGCTATCGATAAGAGACAGCCGAACATACAACTGTCCCATGCACGTCCGACTGACATCGTCCTTAAGGAATCTCAAACACCAATCCTATCAACTTGCCGGCGATGGCAACACTGCCCACCAACTTATGCTGGTCCAAGGTCGGAGCGGTGTGTCATAACCGATCCGTCATGATTTCTGTCCATGCATACATTTCATTCCATTTTATGTCATCAGTGTACGAGTGTATGACATGATAAATAATTAATTATCTATGCATGCCGACGGTCACCAAGTGGTGAGCGGCAGAACCAACGATGCGGCATTGGCCGTAGTCATCACCCTTGTGAGCCACACGCGGGAGTAGGACCCAGATGGAACAGGTGCAGGGTGAAGGCGGAGAGGAGGTATGCAGCAGCGAGGCCCTGTGCTCAGGTCCAGCACAAGTACACTGCAGCCACTGCTGTCGTCTTCATAAATAAACCGCCGACAGATCCACTGCCACTGCAGTTGCTGCCTCAGTCAATCCAGTACCAGCAATGCTAGGACGTCAATTATCCAGCCACAACAGAAACTACCATGAGTGTGTGTGTGTGTGTACGTGTACGTGTGTGTTGTTTCTTGTCTTGGCTGATCTGATCCAACCACTGCGTCGCTTTCACTTGTGACCTGCCGTGGCTGCATTGTCAGCTCACTATTAACATGCTATGAATGGTCCACGCAACGTCGTTGTTGTAATTGCACATAAATTAAACAGTACCGTTGTTGAATATGGATGGATCAGGCATGCAGATATCGTCGCCAAGAGTTATACCAGGACTTACTCATCGTGCGTGGCTAAGTCTGGTAGTTACGTTGTTATTAATTGCTACGTTTGCTCACGTGATTAACGTTAACTTAGGAACACACCAATTAAATTTACATCGTCTTTAAAAGTGCTCTAATGGCCAGTCATGGCTAATTAAGTTGCTAATTTAAATAATTAGGTTATATATACACTTAATTTGGCTGCGGCCAAGTTTTTAGATTCTCTCAAGTACTGATTGATAAATAAATTAATTAGCTAACTCATGTACACATGAACCTTGTTTTATGGTCATTTTGGTAGAACAATCACCTCACAATTAACACTGCCCTGAGGAGTCCCAAATTATTAATCCCACCAATACAATACAGTCACCTGGCAATTCAGGTCAGTTTAGTCCAGTCCCAATTAAGGGTGACATTAATAGCATTGTTCTGTTGTAAGGTCACCAAATCACAAGGGTGACATTAATACAGTTGTTCCACAAAGGTCACCCATTTACAAGGGTGACATTAATAGCATTGCCCACTGTAAGGTTCACCCATTTACAAGGGTGACATTAACAGTGTATTTCCGCTGTAAGGTCACCCATTTACAAGGGTGACATTAACAAATTGTAAGGTACCATTTACAAGGGGTGCATTAATAGATTGTCCCCTGTAGGACCCATTTAAAAAGGGTGACATTAACAAAATGTATTTCCACTGTAAGGTCACCCTTGAAAGGGTGAAAATTAACAGTGTTTTTGCTGTAAGGTTTAAACCCCTTTAAAAGGGTAGCCTTAACAGTTTAGTCATGTTCCACTATAGTGCGGAATAGCTTTATGTAAGACCCCTATAGGACCCGTGGTACAAATATGGTACAGGTAAAAACTCAAGAGTACAAAATTTAATAAAATATAAAAGGTCTCCCAGAGTACATATCATATTGTTAAATTATCCTTTACAGTTGAGTGAAAACAGTCTCCCCGAGTGTATTTTAAATCCATTTCAGGTACAGACACTATTTTCCCAAAGTTTGTATACTGGCTTAACAGTTAACATCCATGTGTCCACCAAACAGATCATATTACGATCTGGCAGAGTACAGTTACTATTACATCTCCGCATGATAAACCCTGAGTGCAGAGTACAGTATCACTATTACAGTCTCCCCAGAGTACAGTATCACTATTACAGTCTCCCCAGAGTACAGTATCACTATTACAGTCTCCCCAGAGTACAGTATCACTATTACAGTCTCCCCAGAGTACAGTATCACTATTACAGTCTCCCCAGAGTACAGTATCACTATTACAGTCTCCCCAGAGTACAGTATCACTATTACAGTCTCCCCAGAGTACAGTATCACTATTACAGTCTCCCCAGAGTACAGTATCACTATTACAGTCTCCCCAGAGTACAGTATCACTATTACAGTCTCCCCAGAGTACAGTATCACTATTACAGTCTCCCCAGAGTACAGTATCACTATTACAGTCTCCCCAGAGTACAGTATCACTATTACAGTCTCCCCAGAGTACAGTATCACTATTACAGTCTCCCTTGAGACAGAATGAAGATATAGCTCAATAGTGATGTGATCGTATCAGCCAGATTTTACTTTTACATTTCGTTATTATAAACCAGTGTTTTTTGTTTGTTACTGAACCCACATTTCTTTCAGTTTTGCAGGATACCGAGAAAGCCACAACTCACTTTGTAGACCTAAGGCTTCTATTCTAAATTTCTGTCTGTGACCGGAAACCTGACTGTGATGATGACAGAAATAGCTCTGGAATAGCCAATATGCAGCATATGGGACTGTGCATTAATTAGTTTGTGGACACTTAATTGTGACGTTATGTAGAATCGAAGCCAACCTAGATTTTTTTTAAATCGTGACAGGTGTGCATAAATATTATTTAAACAGTCACAAAATGGTTGCTAAAATATGACATTCATAGTACATACAACATATTACATTTATCGGTAGTTAGTAAAAAACTGCAAATGTGATTTCATAACACTTCAGCCAGTAATCAACATGTATACTGTATGTGCAATAATCATGGGTCCAAGTGTTTTGCCATTTTTATTAAAACTTGATCAAATTTTTCTGTAAGTCACTATTGCAGAAATTTGCTTTGAGTGTAGTACTTAAAATACACCCCAAATCATCTAAATCTTTGTTGAAAACACAGATCAAAATTTGAGACAATGCTGTATACTGAAATATGACCAGAGCATTTAACACACGAGATTTTAGTGTGCGGAGGCAATGCCATGAAAACACGAAATTTGGTCTGCGCAAAATATTCTGGACATGACTGTAAGTATAATCTGTATGATAATATTATCGTTATATGACAAGACGTGGCCGTATATTTATATAATAACTGTAATATTATCGTTATCTGACAAGACGTAGCCGCATATTTATATAACTGTGCAGTTTTCACTATCATATTTTTGTGAAATCGGTCAGTACAGTATCAACATTTTAATCAGGAGGGTTGCTACACGATTCACAAAATGCGGAATCGTCCAGTGATTAAGAAATAAAACATTGCGTCGCCTGTAAGTTGTAACTGTAAAGACCAAAAACGGAACATGGCTAGGCCTGCTAGGCCACGCCCAGGAGTGGGTCCCTTGTGTGTCTTTTTTCTAGTTGAAGATGGCAAACCTATTAATCAGATCACATATTGCATCAGTTGCAATTAAGCCAATCGTAAAATAAGTTGTTTAGTGAAATACTTACAATATTTGTAAGACGATAATCACTTCAGTCAGTTCAATCAATGCTTTCACATCGCCAGTTCATTTACGGAAAGGCGGGAATCTGCGACGCTGCCGGTTTTGCAGATCGTGTTCAAAATCACCACTCTATCAGTCTGTGACAAAACCTAACTCATTCACTGTATAAACTCCATGGGTGGTGATTAGTGTGAATAGTTGCTTACTATTTTGTCCAATAAATTTACATATTACGGTGGTTTACAAATTACATCACCGCCACCGACTCGGCTCACCGCGTCTGCTCGTATTACAGCAAGCGACGTTCCGTAGTCCGCCTGCGCTATAAAACTGAGCATTGCGCAAGGCCTAACGGAAATCCTTAATTTTTTAGGGAGGGGGCGTCCTTTGCCAAGGAACTACTGCGCGTCGTGTTTTTATTGTATAATAATGTTATACTATATTAATGAAATATATTATATCGCACCGAATTTATCCTCATCTTGGCGTCCCTGTCGCCAGGGGTGAGGTTGGCCATGGTTTCCGTTTCTGATGTCTTTTCCTTCGTCTTCTCCTTCCTCACTGTTTTTCTCACCAAGTTCTCTATCAATGGTTTCCAATTCAATCAATCGTTTGCTGTTGTTCTCCATTCTTCTCCCACTCTTTCCATGTCTCTCTTAACGCAGTCCTCGCAATATTGATCTTCCTCGCCTCCTTTTCCTTCCACTTTCTGAGACTCTACTCTCTGCACGTTTTCCGCCTTTAATTTTGTCCACAGGACAGGTACATTTCATCAAAGTGGTGTATAGAAATGGAAAGTGTGAGATCGGTATTGGTAATTTTGTCATTATCATTATAGTCATTGTCATCATACAATATGTTTATGTACTTTATACATTTTGATATTATATATTAAATATATATATATATATATATATATATATATATATATATATATATATATATATAATATACACTTCACAGACATGATCTTAGACTTGATCCAACAAAACAAAGCGCGTCACGAGTAGCTAGGGCAATCAACAAGCCACTGAAATCGAGGATATCATCACCAACACTAGCCCTGGTACTCCAGCCAGTGAGAGATTCACACCATTTACTTACATCTGTATAATATATCGGTTGTGCATAGTAATTGTGGACAAAGATATCGTTAATAAACAATTAATTATAGTACAATTGTATCAGAAACATATATTAATTATTTATTAATATTTTAAAAATTTTTATTGGTTTGTTAAAAGCAATTATTGAAGAAATAATACTGTAAACATATTTATCACGGTTGTCACTTTCGTCAGTCTGGATGGCAATCATTAGCAGGCAATGCTTCTCTTGAATACGGAAATATCGCGACTATACTGAACGTCATAATTTTGTTATTAAATCAGACAGTATTAATTATATGGCAAAAACTTGTGTTTCATTTCAAAGTTTTCTTTCCTTTTAGTAGGCTAACAAATTAGATTTAATAATGTAATATAGAACAAACCTAAAACGGATGCCTTTTGTACACCACATGTGATTTATCCACGCTCATAAAACGTTCATTTACATTAAACCGTTGTTTCCTCCCTGACAGATAAGACTCAAACGACGACACCGATGATGTAATACCACACGTGTAGCTTCCAATTTTGTTAACAAACCAGAGTAATCCACTGTAACTAAAGCACTCTGATGGTGAATTAAAATCAGTCCTGTGTCAAGGCCATCATCCTTGTGGAATCTGAGTTTTTCAGTAAAGAAACATTATTCGAGCGCACAAATAAGGCTATTCTGCTGTAGTTATTCACATTTCTGTTTATGAACAATGTTTTCAACATTTGTTACACAACGGGTAATATTGAAACTAGTTCATAGACCATACCTTCGTAGGATTTTTGCCTCTTTGCCTCTATATATATATAGGCACAACTCGGGTCGTTTCAAAGTCATTGGGGACAGTTGAGGTTTTCAGCCATAACTATATTGTGTACAAGCAAGCGGGGAGGAAAACACTTGCGGCATCTCTTAGAAATCTAACCAAAATATTATCAAACCCAGTAGTTTTTAACATAGAATCATCACCTCCTCATGTGATACACGTTTACGTTTGAAAGCATTTCTGTGCACACTCTTGTCTTGATAGAAGTTTTGTTATCTTTGTCTTACTGAAGGTTAGTGCAGGAAGCCTTATAACTAGTTTCTTTGCAACATTTCACAACAAATTATTTAACTTTCCCGCCACAAAAACCATCACAATGATATCGTCATAGTCATTCCTTAGCCCGATGTTTATTCTTTTTGGCATCCAAAATGTTTTACGTTCTCCATATCCTTTTGTACACTTTTGGCTTTCCCTGATTTCATTTTCGAAGGACATTTTTGTTTGCTTTTTGATTGCAGTGTTTGTCTTATTTCTCATTTCTCAGTCGCTAGTATTATGAAATATACTCAGAGCCTTTATGTTTCTGAACATTATTCATGCTTTATTCCTTTCATTGATCATTCATATGAAATGTCTTATTAACCACGGTTCACTAAGCTGTTTCAACCATGCGTTGTTTAGTGATCGAACACTTTCTAGTATTTCCAGGAATATCTGACTGAAATCAATATTTCCAATATTTGTGACATGAAACCAGTCTACCCTTCTGAGCTGTTCAATAATGAACATTTTGCTCGTAGGCTTTCAGTATTCTAATCGCTACATTATTTTGCTTATTTTACCGACATCTTGTAATTTTATATACTTAGTGTAGAATCATCGTGATCACTTAATTGATATGAAAGAACACCTGACTGAGTAACCCTTTCATGATCCTGGGAACATATAAGATCAATTGCAGTTTCACTCGGATTTGTAACTCTAGTTGGTTCCTTTATCAATTGTTCCAACGCATGCTTTGTTAGACTGTTTTCCTGTATACTCTTTCATACATTCTATTCAGCTAAAACATATGTATTCAGATCACCTAGTACATAGCAGTCATGCTGAATAGAACTTTATGAATTTGTGAAGACTCCATGGTGTTTCGAGTAACATATATTATCATTGGGTGGACTGTTTCCAATACGTAGTAAAATTGGCTTAGCCTTTGGTAAAATAATCTCACCAGTTAAAAACTCTAGTTTATTATGCTGAATATCCTACCGTCTACTGAAAGCAATATCATTATCCAGCCCACCCCCACTGTGGTCTTGATCGGATTCATTTCTCCGCAATGGTATCTTTTTACTATACATAATATTACTTTCAGTAGGCGGGAAGATATTCATCTTAATGAACTTGAGGTTTTGCTGTTGAGATTGTTTTTAACTATAATTATGTTGGATAAGACCACCCAACAATGAACTTCATTGACATGCGAAGTGTCATCTAGCCATGTCCCTATAACAGCTATGACTGTTGCATTAGTTCAAGCAGATACATGATGCAGTTAATTTATTTTGGCACAATAAGTTGTGCGTTTACGTGTAGAAATTAAGTTCTTTATTTTAAAAGAGTCAAATTCCCACAAGAATCCCGGTCCAAATGGCCATTACAGCATTCTAAATAATGAGAGTTTTAATCGCAAGATATGTCGAAGCCTTCTGAGAAAGGAAGCTCACTGAGCAGGCACGATTTGCACACAAATGGAGTATCATCCCTGTTTGATACTGTTCAATAGTAATGCCCAATAGGCATGGCAGGTGTGTCCGTTTCATACAAATGTCGCATTCAATCGGGCGGCCGTTCTGTTATACTGCATTCCGACACTATGTGCAGGGCTGACGAGGTCCAGGGGTCGGGGTTGGGATGAACGTTACCAGGCTGCATTAGTAAAAACTATTACAATGATACAGTTTACGGCATTGATTTTGAACTATGTACACGTCCTTCTCCTTGCCAAGACATGTGTCCTACTATTCACGGGGGACGGTAATATAACATTCGCTAAACTTTGCAACAGCCCGTACGTATTTGATATGTTCTCTTTGGACTCAGTGTGCAGCCTTCATATATCCACATACGGGGAACACTACAAAAACACAAACGAGTCTTACATACATCAAATCAGTATGCTATCAGCCCGCTGGTTCACCGTAAACAAGTAGAATGGTGCACAATCTGTCAGGTGTAAAATATGCAATAGTAAAGACTTGCAACACGTTGCCGCTGATCATAGCGGTGATAAATAAACATCACATCTTTAAAATTGTGCTCAAAATTGTGTAAGACACATTCGGACAGTTAACAAGTTTGAATAGATCTAGCATAAACAATACTTCGTGACTCAATAAACGTGACTCACACACGGGCTGGTTTCACAACAGTTCGTTGTGGCAGTAACTGGAACATTGGTGACTAACACAGTCACGTAAATTGACAATAACGTGCCCTGATGAAGTCTCGACAACAGCAAATAAATGATTCAGCACTTGTGCGCATTTTTCCCAATCTTGAGCCTAGCCAGTGGCCCGGAAAGAGGACGAATAGCTAAGAATACTCGACAGGGCATCACTTGGACTATTAATAAAGACGTCATGTAGATACACAGTAGAAGAATGCAGTCAGATGCTTGCTTTGATGTTGACGTCTGTCGGACCGCCCGGCCAGTTGACGTCAAATGTTTGCAGATGTCCGTTATTCAACAACATTCTTGGCAGCACAATAAGTTCCCGTAAAAACTGTTGTTGACAACAACATTCCTGGTAGCACAATAAGATCACGTAACAATTGTTGTCGATAACAACTCAGGTAAAATGTTCATTAAGCGCACACTAAAAGGCGGGCCACGAACTGGCAGACCGCACGAAAACGGTAGACCACATCCACAACAATGCCACTGATCGATACGCTCCATATTTACGTGCGTTGTTGTAGTTGCTGTTTTTACGTGTTCTTGTGATGTTGAGATGCCTTTCAATAATAACTTACGTGTAATAAGCAAATTTAACTACACTACTACAAGTTGGCATATACAAAAGGCGAAATAAACATTCTTGGATTTGTTGTTTGTTTGTTTTTATTTTCACCAACACAGTTGAATACATAAGCGGACAGTCTGTTGTTAGTATTACTATTTGATTACAACAATGACATCTCCTATATATATGACACAAAATAAATATAATAGTGTGTGTGTGTGTGTGTGTGTGTGTGTGTGTGTGTGCGTGCGTGCGTGCGTGGGGCGTGCGTGCGTGCAGTGAGTGCGTGCGTGCGTGCGTGCCTGCGTGCGTGCGTGCGTTTGTGTATAACATAACATGTACACCATGTGTATACCATGCTCAAAATGAACACCCCTTGAAGCGACAATATCAACATTGTTACCTTATCAAACAAAATGCAAATAAAATATAACAAACGTATTGGCAAATTAAACTCACAAGTCAGTCTTTCTTTTCGTTATAATACTGTAGCACCACGCAAACATTCAGACATATATCAATGTCACTATACTAGGTTGACTACAACAATGGCATCAATTGCTATTACAAGCATTTCTAAACCGTTGTATCTCCGGGACCAGCCCGTTCATAGGTGCGTGCACACATTACAATAAAATGTACTCATGAATCATGTATAACAGTTAAAAAGAAAAAGATCTAAACATGTATATCATGGTATATTTTGTACTAAAACAAAATATAATAATAAATAAATAAAAATTAATTAAAAAGAAAGAAGTTAGAAATATATATACATTCATGTGTATAAATTAAGATATAGGATATTGTTTCTAAGATATTAAGTCAATAGCGTAAATATAAATGGATAAGATTAATTTAAAAAGTAAAACATAATTATCATACAATAAAATAATAATACCGAAATTAATACAAAGAAAATAGTTACAACATAATACTAATAAACATAATGATTCATAAAACACATTATCATGAGAGTGTCACACAGAACAATTCCTCATTGGAAGTATCCTAATTTAAATAAACGTGTCTTGGGGAGAGTCTTGAATTTTGCTGTTTATGAATTGTAAGTTACAATTCATAACGTATTGTATATAGGTTTCTGTGACAAACACCTGCACATAGTAAAAGCAAACATTTTCGTGTCAGCGATCTTAGAATTCTAACATAACTTTTAGAAAGAGCTTCGATTGCTACAGTAATGTTAATGGTAACTATTAGCATGTGAGCGATAAAAAAGATCGTTTGCTAAAATCAGCGGGGAAACAGGCTTTTTGCCAAATACCTAAACAAAAATACATGTGAGGAAAACGAGAAGAAGGAACTTTACACTGGTTATAAACCAATTTTCATATCAAAGATAAAACTAGGATGAATGCTGTGAATGACATTCAAATTGTTATTGAAAGATTAGATCAATTCAATTACCAATCGATCCATAGCAAGAATGGTGGGCAAAGTGAAAGCAGAGGAGTGCTACAGTCCTGACGTGTAATGACCATCAAAACATGACAAACAACAACGGCTTGGTTTTGAATTAACTTTGATTTATTTACTATTGTGAACAGTTTACGACATTGAACTCGGCATTGCAAGAGATGATGGTCATCTGGTCGCATAGACGACGATTATCTGGTCGCCAATATGATGGTCCACTTGTCGCCTACCTGGTCGTTACGTGGTCATCTACGTATTGATTATCCGATCAAGTAAACGATGGTCACCTAGTCACGTACACGACGATCACCTACATGATGGTCACCTGGTCACCTACACGATGGTCACCTGGTCACCTACATGGTGATGATATAGTTATCTACATAGTGGTGACATGGTCAACTACATTATGATCACCTGGTTACATGTACTAAAGTGTCCTGGTTACCAAAACGATAAGCACCTGGTTACATGTGTAATTATTTAACTTCGTCACCTACATTATGGTCACCTTGTCACGTACACGACGATCACCTACATGATGGTCACCTGGTCACCTACACGATGGTCATCTGGTCACGTACACGCTGGTCACCTGGTCACCTACATGGTGATGATATAGTTATCTACATAGTGGTGACATGGTCAACTACATTATGATCACCTGGTTACATGTACTAAAGTGTCCTGGTTACCAAAACGATGAGCACCTGGTTACATGTGTAATTATTTAACTTCGTCACCTACATTATGGTCACCTTGTCACGTACACGACGATCATCTGGTCACTAATATGCTGGTACGTTGGACACCTACCTGAAGATCATCTGTGATGGTCGCATGGTCACGTAAATGACCGTCACGATGGTCACCTGGTCAACTACACGAGGGTTACGTGATGATTACGCACACGATGGTCACCTACCTGATGACCTACCTGGTCATCTGCATAATGGGTACCTGGTCATCTCCATGATTGTTACCTGGCCATTTCCATGGTGGTTATCTTGTCACCTCCATGATGGTTACCTAATCACCTCCATGATAGTTACCTAGTCACCTCCACGATAGTTACCTGGTCACCTCCATGATACTTACCTGGTCATATCAAATCAGATCATCTCAGAATACTATTATTTATGTAAAAAGCCTATCAAAATTAATTGCCTTCGAACATTCAAAGGCTATAAATTTGTTTAACGCATCAACAAGACAATATTCTACGCGACGACAAAATCAGTTCCCACGAGCCCGTGTCAACCACCAGAAATTCTTAGTCACCTGTTGTGTACGGTCCCAAACTGTCGAACTCTTTGGATGGCAGACTTACCTACAAGAAATAGGTTTGACAGTTATTGTAAGCAGTTTTACATTCACATTGCACTGTTTACCAATAAGCACTGTAAAAGGCTGCTAGACTATTGCGAGAAAGGAGATATATCTCTTTGTAAGTATTCATACTGCAATGTTTCTCCCTAATTTATATATATATATATTTTATATATATATATATATATATATATATATATATATATATATATATATATATATATATATATATATATATAATTCAAACCCAGGTCGCTTAAAATGAATACCGACATGACAACGGAGTACACTGACCAATGTAGCTGGCAGTTCAGCTAAACCACTCGCAGGAGGCATCAAAGTTAGACAGTTAGAGAGAAATGACACATTATTAAAGAGACACGAATCCATAGCCCCTGCATAATGTCAACATGTAGCCGGCCACCATATTCCTCACGTTAAATCTCCCAAACTTACTGACAAAACCTATTACAATTACTAACATGTAGTCACTTACTCTGATGAAACAATAATTAAACATTCCTAATTTAACATAGATTATGAGGCGTTCAACCAGTAACTTCACAACACGTGGCGTTGTTGCTGATTAAAATGAATACATTGGCTTTAGGAAATTTCAATTACCCAGTTTACAATCGACTAGATAATTTGCTTTGGTTATAATGAGAGTTACAGCAGGGGCAAATTTAACGCTTGAAGGAAAGTCGAAGAGGTGATGGGTGACAGACGCAACTCACGTAAACTTAAAGGATATGTGTTCAGCTCGTGTGTTACCCCGGCATACATGAATGCACTAGAGACGCGATGGCAGTAACAGAGAAACAAGAGAAGAAGGTCGAGGTTTGCGAAACCAACTTGGTACGAAGAATCGTGGTTGTTAAGAGAGCTGATAAGAGAAGAACGGATTAACTGAGAGTGGATGTTGGAGTAAAGGACAATTTTAGAAGAAATTTGACATGGGCTGTTCATGCGGATACGATGGGAAATGAACAACTGGCAAAGGGAGCAGATTCTCATAAAGTGGAGGGTAAAAGAGGGGAAAGAGGACCGAAATTGCGATGGGAGATTGCTTAAAAGAGAAGAGAAAGAGAAGGAGAAGATTGGAGAAAAAGTGCAACGGATAGAAGGAATTGGAGACTGTTGATAGAGAACCTAGAGAGAGAAAAGCGAGATGAAGAAAAAAGACAATGAAACGGAAATCAAGGCCAACTCACCCTTGACTATAGAGATGCCAAGAAAACAACAACTAAATGCAATTTGACCCTAGTCTAGTAACCGGGTAACTATTATTTTGAATCCTATATATATTAGTCATTAGGCACGTTGAGAATGAAGACATTTTTGTTGCCTTGTCACCTCTTGGGCTCCAGCCAGCGACAGAAGTGGAGCATTCCTAACTGCATGAATCCTATTCGAATATGACAAATTTCTTTGCAAAAGGGTACAACTGGGAAGGTAAGTTGTGCACAGGCATCCTTATACTGTCTGTACTGTGTGATTCTATGAATCAAGGCAGCCAGTTAATGGTCCTCCGTTCCCCATCATCCTATACTTTTCCGGGATTGGGGGCCCAACACCTGGGAATAGCACATTTAGGATAAACACATGTTTAAAATGGTTTGTATTTATATTTAGTATTTTATTGGTTTTAGATTATCCAACAGATATATACAGTTTGTTATGGTTTTCTAGTTCTTTACCCATTGACTTGTGCATGTCCTTTCATGTCATTTACGTTGCTAACCATAAGCTTTGCTTTCTCTGCATTCATTTCCATCTCATTGAGGTTTTGTCCAGGCGTTTTAATATCTTGGCCAGTTATAGCTCAACTCTGGCTCGGGCATTGACATCACCAGCAAATCTCAAGTGTGTGGTCATTCATCCTCCTATGTTGAATGCACCATTTACACTACAATGTTCAGAAGCACGCGGCGGTCAACAATTGTCCACGTTGTCATCGCTGTCCAAATGTAGGTGACAAGAATGGGTTGCACGGCTGCAAGCCACCGAAATGAATCGATTACACTTCGGTAACAGTAACCGTAACACCAATTCAGCGCGATGAACCATGCGGCTTACACATAACGCCGACTTTGTAGGGCATGTGATAAGTGCCACGCACATGAGTGGAAACAGGATTGATCCGTTGATTACTCCCTGTGCATCTGTCATCCTCGAGTCAGGACACTTGCATGCCCGACTACGTCGTAGGTATCAACGCACACTTTTAACCCGTGAGCTTTACTACGATTTTTGTGATTTTGACGGGATTACTGGCGCACCAATCTTAATCTTTACGGACGTTAGATCTTTGCTAAATTGTTTCAGTTGATATCCCTATGAGATAATAATGCGGAGTTTTATGGAATATATCTAATCGCGCCATCGAAGTTGGGCCATTACCATGCTTGGTGCGTTGTTTGTTCACGCGACGTGAATATGTCAGGCGGAAGCGACGGTCTCGAGAATGGTTGCGCCTATATCACAAAACTGACAATTTGCATTGGTGTTCTAGCAGATCTTACGAGATATTTCTCATGATCTAATGACCTGGTGTTAACCATAAGAGCTTGCTGTACAACGTCGTAGACTTCAAGACTTTGATTATGTATGGCGTGAAAGTCTCGGGCAAGTTCTAAGACGCATCAACATTGAAGAAGGCAGCAAACAAGTCGTTAGCGCATTGTATGACAACGACAACAGTGCACTCCTCCTCAATAACCAAATGCGGAAATACGTCAGAACCACAGTGGGAGTCCGTCAGAATTGTTGGCTGTCGCTTGTTTTCTACCATTTAAAGGTAAGTTCTTATACAGCACAGTAAGCAGTCCTCGGGACTGTTCAAAGCGCTTTACACTTTACTTCCTGGCAGATCTGTTCAATCAAACGCCGTCTCAACTTCTCTGGGAAGCATCCAGCCACATGCTACAATTAATGTGCGAAAGCTGCTCGTACACATATCCACCACTCTCTATAGCTAGGTACTCATTTATACAGCTGAGTTCACTGGAGCAACGTTGAGTGAACAAACTTGCCCAAGGTTTTAACACCGCAGCAGAGGATCCGAACCCGGGTTCTCTTAGTCGAGAGTCCAAAGCTCTACCCCCGAGCCACTGCTCCATACAATAAAGCTTTTATATATAAAATATATATATATATATATATATATATATATATATATATATATATATATATATAATCGAAAACGCACGAACATTGTATATATGTATATATATATATATATATATATATATATATATATATATATATATATATATATATATATATATATATATATATATTATATATATAAAAGCTTTATTATGGAGCATGGCTCGGGGTAGAGCTGGACTCTGAAGCGAGCTTTGGACTATATGAAGCGAACGTTGAACAAGGTCCATTTATAGCAAACCATCTAAATAGTAAAAAGTCGTCTAGAATGTTATAAAAAATATTACTAGCATTATTACAACCACTCGTATGATGAGAAAACAGACTATCGCCGATGCCACCCTCGATTGTTTTATTTGAAGGTCATTTTGAAGGTAAACAAAAAAACTAAGACTTTGATGCATGTTCTAACGGTATTACAATTTGTCCCGAGATGAATGTTACAACTTGCCCCGACACCGTTTCGCTCATAAAACACAAGATTGCATAAAATGTACTCTAAATCATGTTTAAAGGTTTATGTAATAGTTACAACACTATACTCATAACTACATCTATCAATGAAAAAACATAAAAACATGAATTATGGATAAACATACATTTACATTGAAGATATAGAGACACTTGAGAGTAGTACCAGTTTTCTTTAAAATTTCATAATTTAATGGCGTGTCGACAGATTCACGTGATATTACACATTGCGTGCTCAAATATATTGATGAACATGCTGTCGTCTTACTGAATAGTTTGCATTAGCAGTTTGGTCTGCATGCCCTCTGTTACAACTTACATGAGTTACAACTAGCCTCGGTCTCCCCTAATGTAATCTAACCATGTAAGAAATATGTTGGTCACAATGTACGAAAGATATGTTGCTCTATTTTTATTAGTGACAAGTGTATGTCAAAAAATTCTGAACTTGGTTGGAAAGCCGATGTCAATGCTTTTCCATCCTTAGCTAAGATTGATAATTGCTCTTACGAAGGATTTTCAGGTCTCGATCTCTTATTCCGACCATTCATCTGTGGCGAGTGTGGAGCAGAGATACTTGATGGCATCCACCGCATCTTTCTGTTCATCGTTATGTCAATGGTGATGGTTTCAATGTTCATGATCATCGTGTTGCTCTTTGTGTTGCTTGCTTCCATGTCGTATGTTGGCTCTGTATGTTGATGACATCTTGGGGTTCAATATTGCAATAAAGAAGATCTTTATCATCTGCAAATCGCAGATTGTTAACAGGTCTGCCTCCCATAGAAATAGTGATACTGATTTAAGTTGTTAAGGGATTATATCGAGAACGCCACCAGTACTTTGATCCCATTTTGAGTGATGACAAATTTCTTCGCCAAAAGATGGGTTTGTCCCACACAGGCATCGCTGTAGCCTCTGCATCGTGTCGCTTTATGAATCAGGCAAGCAGTGTTGGGTCCAACGTTTACCCCCAAATGTTCAGTGATTGGGGCGGGCCATGGCCCCTCTTCAAATATATATATATGTTGCCAAGATAACTATTTTAAATACCATAACATAAAGGCCTTTTTTATTTTAGAATTAGCACCAGACCACAATGAATTATGTTTTATATTTACAAAAAATGTTATATGTATTTCAGGTCATATATATATATATATATATATATATATATATATATATATATATATATATATATATATATATATTATATATATATATTTTACACGCAAGAATAAACATGTATATATATACATACATATATATATATTATAATATATATATATATATATATATATATATATATATATATATATGACATATTATATATATATATATATATATATATATGTATATAATATATATGTATATATATTATATATATATATATATATATATATATATATATATATATATATATATATATATATATATATATTATATACATACATATATGTATATATAAATTGGTTCCCCGTCCCCCAATTTTAAAACCGGATCGACGCCCCTAGCTGTAATGGGAAGTAGTTATTACGAGAAGTAGCTGTAACGGACATAGACCTAAGCTGACTCACGCCATGATAAGACAATCACGCAGGACAGCAATGAAACAGGCGGAGAGGCATTCAAAGGAAGAAACGGGTGGAAAAGACACGATAACGCACCGACCTTGACGTCAAAACGCTGCTGGAATTGGCGTTAGATTATATGACTGGAGACGCGACGCTGACCAGACTGCTGATTAACTTATGCCAGCTGATTGCGTGGCAATCGGCAATTTGGCGTAAAGGACGCTGTATAAAACATACACAAAAGACGTATTCATTTGCATCATCGCGTTTCGTGAATGCGTCAATCCATTTTCTATGGCCAACGGTTGCAATACGTTTTATTGTTTACATGTCTAGCTATAAACTATTCAGATTAATAAAACTATCGGTGCCTGCTTATCGGGCAGTAGTTATGGTGACAAACCGGTGACTTGACGCCAGGCAATTCTACAGAACGAAAAGAAAAAAACACAAAAGTGAATCACTTTACAACTGACTTCATTTGTGTTTAATTACACCGATCGGCAACTGGCCGATGGAAGGCCAATAATTAGTAAAGCAGACGAATACGGACAGAGGAGAGTGGACCAAACTGCACTTTGTAGAGCGCAATCGCTCAGGGGTAGAGCTTCGGACTCTCGACTACGAAAACCCGGGTTCGAATACTGTGCTGTGGTGTTAAAACCTTGGGAAAGTGTTTTCGCTCTACCTTTCTCCAGTTCACTCAGCTGTATAAATGAGTACCTGGCTATAGACAGTGGTGGATACGTGTACGAGAGCCTTCGCGCATTAATTGTAGCACATGGCTGGACGCTTCCCAGAGAAGCCGAGGTGGTGTCTGAGTGAACAGGTCTGTCAGGGAAGTAAAGTGTAAAGCGCTTTGAACGGTCATGAGGACTGGATATTGTGCTATGTAAGAACTTGCTTTACGTTTTTTTTTACTTTATTAACTTTGGCAGAAAATACACTTGCAATACTGATAACATGATCACGGACAGTATAATTTAAAGATCATCGTGTACGTATCAAATGACGTATCATAAACAACACGTAGTTTATATAGTCTACTGACAAGGTGTTGATGTTGGATGTATACCAATGACACGACAACATCCAGCACCTGGCCCAATACCGCGGCTGACGGCTCCGTAT
>JAODUO010000786.1:175000-205000 GCA_025642075.2 Ridgeia piscesae
GATTCACTTTC
This sequence comes from Ridgeia piscesae, assembly GCA_025642075.2. Classification (NCBI taxonomy): domain Eukaryota; kingdom Metazoa; phylum Annelida; class Polychaeta; order Sabellida; family Siboglinidae; genus Ridgeia; species Ridgeia piscesae. The sequence continues at coordinate 175,012 of JAODUO010000786.1, forward strand.
ACATGGTATAGTACTTAATGAAACAAGTTATTTGTGTAGCAGTCGTATTATAGAAGACAATTGTTGATATAAAAAGTGCATAATTTGTTTCGTAAGAAAAAGGATTAGTTTTAGACAATATATTTATGCACATTTGTTATACTTGGTAATTATCATAGGAAATTTGAAATTGCTTTTCCACCATAAATTGCTGGCCGTTCCATGCTCCTATGTAGACACCTGTCTGTCCCTGTTTATGATTACGCCAAGTCATTTTGTTTATTGCATTTTTACTATTTAAGGACATTGATTAAATAAACGTCATATTTTAATGTACTGAACGAGATTTTAAGCAGCTCTTCATAATAATCACCACAGAAGAGTTATCGCTGCACCCTGATGATTTTACATTTATCGCGCATGTGCAGAAACGTCACCCGCCTGGAAAAAGATAAGCGCAACAGCGTCAACGAACTTGGGGGAGAGAATCCCGCAAATCGAATAAACTGGCCCCTGGAAAGAAGCAAACGTAAACGGCAGTGTGCACAACAATGGGTAACGTGCTTCGAGTGGCGCACCCTGGTGATCATACACTAGAGTAGTTGCTTCTAATGATGGTAAATGTCAAGTACAACTGACAGACACACACACACACACACACACACACACACACACACACACACACACACACACACACACACACACACACACACACACACACACACACACACACACACACACACACACACACACACACACACACACACACACACACAACAACAAACAACAACAAACACACAACAACAAACACAACAACACACACACACAACACACACACACACACACACACACAACAACACCAACAACAACAACACACACAACACAAACAACAACAACAACACACACACACAACAACACACACACCACACACAACACAAACCACAAAACACACACACACACAACAACACACACACAACAACAACAACAACAACAACAACAACAACAACAACACACAACAACAGACAACAACAACACACACAACAACAACACACAACAACAACAACAGACACACACGACAACAACAACACACAACACACACACAACAACAACAACACACAACACACACACACACACACACACACACACACACACACACAACAACACACAACAACACACACACACACACACACACACAACACACAACACACACACACACACACCACACACACACACACACACACACACACACACACACACACACACACACACACACACACACACACACACACTATCTCTGCTATATTAACATATGATTTTCAGAATACTAAATATTCCTTAAAATCATTCGACGAAATAACTGTCAGTGTTTAGGGAAATTACAGTTTCGTTATGTTTGTGATAGGTTACATGTCTTGTCATAAATGACTTTGTGGTTGGAAAAAAAAACACGTCCTGCTGTGTGTGTGTGTGTGTGTGTGTGTGTGTGTGTGTGTGTGTGTGTGTGTGTGTGTGTGGTGTGTGTGTGTGTGTGTGTGTGTGGTGTGTGTGTTGTGTGTGTGTGTGATGTGTTGTGTGTGTGTGTGTGTGTGTGTGTGTGTGTGTGTGTGTGTGTGTGGTGTGTGTGTTGTGTGTGTGTGTGTGTGTGTGTGTGTGTGTGTGTGGTTTGTGGTTTGTGGTTTGTGGTGTTTGGTGTGGTGTGGTGTGGTGTGGTGTGTCTGTGGTGTGTCTGTGGTGTGCTTGCGTATGGGTGTGTGCGTGTGTGTAATCTATAGAAAATAACATGCTGGCATGCACAAAATGTTCATTCACAGATAGCCGTCAATAAATATAATGCACAGCGCGTAATGATGATGTTAAACCTTAACGTGAAAACGATATACAACAGTAGATACGAAGTAATAGTTACCGTTAATGATAGCTGTTGTTTGGAAGAAGTCTTTCAGGAATAAAAGAATGTGAACATCTATATTACCCAGTGTATCAGCGTTCAACGAAATTGATAAATGGTGTCCGTGAATACAACCGGTGTTTCTACTGGGAATTAATGGGCTACCCTTATACGTGCCAGGGCGGTCTTACCCCGGATTAGGGTAGCGACGCTGTCTGGTTCTCAGGCCGAATTTGAAATAACAAATTAAATAACGATACTTTTTATCAGATATTGCTCTATTATAATAACTAGTCAAAATTAAACTTATACTAACACAAAATAAATAGAAATACAAATTTACAGTTGTTTATAAAATAGGAATTATGGCAGGATTAACCAGTATCCGTGAGGTGGCAGCATTGTTTGGCGCCACAGGGATAATTTTTAAAAGACGGCAAAGTCACCAGACTGTCTTCTCGACGTAGGTTACGCAGCCGACCGATAGTCGGTTAAGCGAGACTATATGCCTCGTAGTTCTCCACTCGTCTTAGTTATAAACTCACAGTACATATTCACACTGAATCACATAAAACATGTTCAATAAATGTAGGACGGAGATTGCCCGAACACATGTTAACGACCGCCTCTGCTATGGACAAGGTGTGACCATCCAAATAAATTATATTTAAACTCACTTTTTATATATATATATATTTATAAACAACAATATGTGTATATCACTGTTATATGTAAACAATATATTTTGTGTGTTGTGGTAATAATGGCATATTTAACACAGTTAACGGAGCGTGTTGTGAGCTTGAAATGTGTGCGCGAGCGTGGTTTGTTCCACAGCTACTTTACCATTGGGATACTCCAGTCAGTGAGAGGTTCACCGTATTAACTTACATAACTAACCGCGAAGGTCGAACAGCTGTGAATAATGAAGCGTAGTTCGCCAGAACAATGGAATGCAAAACAGATGAACAGCCTTGGCTTCACATGTCCTTGACAAAGAAACCATCTTTGACATTCGATATCCGCGAGTAGACAAGTGTGTACCATAGAGTGAGATCTATCAAGTTCACGCGGAAGTGTATGAATGCATATGGACATGTGTTCATGTCTATCAATGATGGCTGTAGAATTTTCTTCTTCACTTTCTCTCTCTCTCTCTCACACACACACACACACACACACACACACACACACACACACACACAACACACACACACACACACACACACACACACACACACACACACACACACACACACACACACACACACACACACACACACACACACACACACACACACACACACACACACACACACACACACACACACACACACACACACACACACACACACACACACACACACACACACACACACACACACACACACACACACACACACACACACACACACACACACACACACACACACACACACACACACACACACACACACACACACACACACACACGATATCTCTGCTATATTAACTTATGATTTTCAGAATACTAAATATTCCTTAAAATCATTCGACGACATAACTGTCAGTGTTTAGGGAAATTACAGTTTAGTTATGTTTGTGGTAGGTTACATGTCTTGTCATAAATGATTTGTGGTTGAAAAAAAAACGTCCTGCTGTGTGTTGTTGCATTAACTGCACAGTTCAAGTCATAACCCCTTTTGTAACTAATTCACTAATCTAAATTGTAAACATTATCCGTGAATCGTGATTTTAGCCACATGAGGATGGTCATTCATGGCTGGACGTTCACATAACACAACGACACAGTTGTTTATGATTTACAGAAGAATTGTTGACTTTTAATATATACATACATGCATGCATGCATGCATGCATGTATACATACATACATACATACATACATACATACATACATACATACATACATACATACATACATACATACATACATACATACATACATACATACATACATACATACATACATACATACACACACATAAAACACACACACACACACAACACACACACACACACACACACACACACACACACACACACACACACACACACACACACACACACACACACACACACACACACACACACACACACACACACACACACACACACACACACACACACACACACACACACACACACACACACACACACACACACACACACACACACACACACATACATACAGCAACGAATGATGCATCATATTACTGACGACTACATTGTCGCGCTTAGAGTCCTCTAACATTAATACGAATTTTCCATCTACTCCAACCGTCTTATATTTCGGCTTAAAAACAGCAGCAGCAACAACAACGACAATTAAAATTACGATATATGGTTCACTCGCATCAGTGATCACGCATTTGGCGCATGCGCTTGTTTACTTGTCAGCAACCAATCACAGCGCTAATTATTCGAACAAATATTGCGCATCGAGGATAAATGGATAATCAAAAGTCAAAATTAGACAATGATAACTTTTGTCCGCGAGAAACTAATATCGGACATGCAATGAAGCTATAGACGAGCTATAGTACAATGTGGCACATGTGTGGAATGTAAGTACAACGTTACTCCACGCCATTTATACGCGGACGTCACGTCACCGTCGCCGTTAGCCGCCGCTGCCCTATCCTCGTCGCGAGTGGCACCAGCAGGTTTAGGCAGGTTACAGTCGCCGTGATCGCTCCGCACACGTAGAATGATACGATCCATGTTCCCGTGATGTCGCGTAGTTTACCTGCAAAACACGTACAATGTGTATGCTACGGCATAAGACCACATTTTACCAACGAAATCTGCTTCTGTTATGTAATTCCCAGTGGTATATTTTGTTGCTGGCGCTGAGAAATTCATTGGAATTGTGTGCGTGTGCGTGTGCGTGTGCGTGTGCGTGTGCGTGTGCGGTGCGTGTGCGTGTGCGTGTGCGTGTGCGTGTGCGTGTGCGTGTGCGTGTGCGTGTGCGTGTGCGTGTGCGTGTGCGTGTGCGTGTGCGTGTGCGTGTGCGTGTGCGTGTGCGTGTGCGTGTGCGTGTGCGTGTGCGTGTGCGTGTGCGTGTGCGTGTGCGTGTGCGTGTGCGTGTGCGTGTGCGTGTGCGTGTGCGTGTGCGTGTGTGCGTGTGCGTGTGCGTGTGCGTGTGCGTGTGCGTGTGCGTGTGCGTGTGCGTGTGCGTGTGCGTGTGCGTGTGCGTGTGCGTGTGTGTGTGTGGTGTGTGGTGTGTGGTGTGTGGTGTGTGGTGTGTGGTGTGTGGTGTGTGGTGTGTGGTGTGTGGTGTGTGGTGTGTGGTGTGTGTGCGTGTGTGATCGTGCGTGTGTGATCGTGCGTGAGTGCGTGCGTGATTGCGTGGGTGGGTGTTTTGTGCATGCAAGTGAGCGACCTTAATGCTGCTTACTGGCAAATCGAGATACACTTACCCATGACTGCTGGTAGGACAAGGCTCGTAAATCCAATGGTCATGGTAGACACGCCGTACGTAGTGGGCAAGCGCTCTATCCCCAACGCCTCGGCCAGCAGTGTCGGAAGTAGCGAGATGTAGCCTCCTCCGGCGACGGCGAACAGAACCAAGGCGCTCGCTACGGCGGGGTACGTCTTCAGCGACGGCAGAAGAAACAAGACGACTGTGCTCAGAGCCAGAGACCCGTGGAACATATGCTGCGTTTTGATGATCTTAGAGTCGGCGAAGATGCCGAATACGACCCGCGAAACCATATCTGCCCCGCCCATGATGGAGACGAGCAACGCCGCTTTGGTCTGAGAGAAGCCCAACTGTTCCGCGTGCGGGGTCGCCATGATGAACATATCGAAGTAGACGTTGCCGGCCAAAGCTATGGACGCACAGTAGATCAGCAAGACTGGATGGGTGAGAATGCGATACTGGAACAGCGGCGGTTTTGTGCAAGGCTGATCTTCGCTGCAACACGAAGTTCTTTTGGCGTCTGCAGCTGGCGAGAAGCCGTCGGTAGAGCGACGATCCACGTCCACGACAAAGACGCCGCTGGTTTGCGTGTCTTGTTTTGTTGGGTAACTAGTAATGATGGCGTCGCTGCGCCGTTGCTCTAGTGTCGTATCGACTTTGTCGTGAGCTTTATCCGGATGGCATCCGTCCAACACTACGTAATTTGGTTGCCATTCCACTTTTGTGAAATCGTTCATGTCACCATTGGCTCCATCGCCAATTACATTCGCTTGTGGCGAGTCTTTGTGGGACGATTGCGCATTATGTGGACAACTTTCACCGAGACATATATCTTCCATAGCAATTGGGTTGACACACCCACCCTTCGCCACATCACCAATCCCATCGCTATTTGCGTCGCCTGGTGTTTGCTTTGTCCCAGCATGCAACATGGCCGTACATATCCTGCGGCGTCTCTCTATCTTCAATAAAAATCTCCTCATGTAGAATGATGGAGGTCGAAACAGCATCCCGGATACACAGATATTTAGTGCAAGTGCGCCCATTATAAGCAACGTTCCTTCTAGGCCGTACGTGTTTAGAGCGTACACCATTGCTGGCGGGATCGCTATAGATCCTATTCCGCTCCCGGCAAGGGATATGCCGTTGGCGAGTCCACGTTTTTTCTCGAAGTGTTGACCAACGGCAACCATTGTGGGGGTATACAGGAGGCCGGCCCCAACTCCTGTCACAGAGAGAGGAAACACAACGATAACATACAATACAACTGTATTCAACGGATGGCGCATACGCGTAAATTTACCTGAAGAATAAGATATATATTATATAAACAGAGCGACAGACAGACAGACAGACAGACAGACAGACAGACAGACAGACAGACAGACAGACAGACAGACAGACAGACAGACAGACAGACAGACAGACAGACAGACAGACAGACAGACAGACAGACAGACAGACAGACAGACAGACAGACAGACAGACAGACAGACAGACAGACAGACAGACAGACAGACAGACAGACAGACAGACAGACAGACAGACAGACAGACAGACAGACAGACAGACAGACAGACAGACAGCAGACAGACAGCAGACAGACAGACAGACAGACAGACAGACAGACAGACAGACAGACAGACAGACAGACAGACAGACAGACAGACAGACAGACAGACAGACAGACAGACAGACAGACAGACAGACATACATACATACATACATACAGACAACATACAGACAGACAGACAGACAGACAGACAGACAGACAGACAGACAGACAGACAGACAGACAGACAGACAGACAGACAGACAGACAGACAGACAGACAGACAGACAGACAGACAGACAGACAACATGACATACAAAGGCTAATACATACATACGAGTAGATACATACATAAATCATAATATTTATCAACAGACAGCATGATCATGTAGATAGTATATGAGACTGAAGATAGACAACAAAGACATTTGACAGACAGACGCGAAACAGACAGACAGACAGACAGACAGACAGACAGACAGACAGACAGACAGACAGACAGACAGACAGACAGACAGACAGACAGACAGACAGACAGACAGACAGACAGACATACAGACAGACAGACAGACAGACAGACAGACAGAGAAACAGACATACATACATACATACATACATACATACATACATACATACATACATACATACATACATACATACATACATACATACAGACAGACAGACAGACGACAGACAGACAGACAGACAGACAGACAGAAGGAGAAGGGGGGGCGGAAGAATGAGATGTGGATCTACCTAAAGGTTTAATATTTTCAAAACACGGCCTTCCACTGTAGTTAGTATTTATTGTGATGAAGAAATCCAAATAGTTTGATCTAGTTGACAGACGGGATGAATCATGTTGTTGGTGGAGATAGTAATATGAGAACAATATGAAGGGGTAGAAATTAAAGGAAACATTTAAACACACTGGGCGAAACAAGAGGAGAACAACACAGACGTCTACACGTACACGCCAGCTACGATTACACTAGTATCGTAACTTATATAATTAAATACTGAAATTAGTTCAATCTTGAAGGAGGAGGAAAATCCTTTTATTACACATGCTCAAAATCGTCCGCAATCAAATTTCCGTCCCGTTCAGAAACAGTTCAGTACAGACAGTCGTACGTGTTCTAATTACCTTTACAAATGTAAGCGTATCAGACCCAACACTGAATAATACAGAATATACCCCCCGCACTATATCCATATGGAACATTCTAGAAGCACCACTGCGTATTACAAAGGACGCCCAAAATTCAAAGTACTGATATAGGTCGTGCTCAATGCTCATAGATCACTCAACACCACAGACGCGATATCCAGCTGGGATTTGCCAGTTATTTACATTGTAAGAGAAACACAACAGCGCGCATAGAGCGGTGAGTGAATCTGGTTAGTGTGATAAAGCAGGGCAAGAATAATGCGAACTGAGCGAAACAAGAGACCAACATACACACGTGTACGCACCGATACATAAGCCGTAGGTGAAGAAGAAGACCCACGAGCTCTGGGCGAGAGAGCTGAGCACGTAGCCCGCCATGGCCAACAGTGAGCCCGTGATGACGACCAGGCGTGTGGAGAAACGACTCGCTAAGGCGTTGGACAGCGGAGCTGAAGAAGAAAATTATTGTTTTAGTGTTGGCGAATTCGACAATGCAGGCGGTCTATATAAGATCAGCGTTATTGCCATATGTTTATATGGCAGTTGAATTTTTTATATAATAATAAAGCTATATTCGCCGTTTTCAACATGTAGTATACATTTCATGCCAAATAGGAATGTGTAGTGGAGTTTGAGTCACGCGGTGCCATCTACAATAAGATGAAATCTAATAAATAAATATATAATATAGAAACAATTAATTTGTTATCCATTACAACTTATTATTTTGATTTAATAAATAAATAAATAATAAAAAAATATTTGGGGATATTTATATCTAAAATGTATTGAGGTGTTTCCATGCGCTATTGTAAACTAGGAATCGTTGTAAATCGATAAGATAAAATATATCAATTGCCATATGTTGTTAACGCAGTCATTCCGTTAAAATATTGGAATGTTTAATGCAAATAATCAATGCGTTGTAATAAAGTCGAACTTGTAATTTAAAAATTCTCACCCATGATGAAAGCGATCCCCAACGTGGTGGCTGGAATCCAAGACAACATAGCCGCTGAAACGTCGTATTTGGCTTGAACTTTAGAAAATATGACGCCGAACGTCTTGAAGATGCCACCCGCCGTGATCACGTTCATTAAAAATCCCCCTGCAACGCAGAATGTGTTAAACACACCTTGACTGTTGTGCTCTTAGTAAATGAAACAATTGTGTTTGAATATTGTCATGTGTTATGTAATATTTATTTCATAACGGCATTTGAGTTGGTCTCAACAGGGAGGGGGGAGAGCGCCAGAAAGATAGACAGAGAGACCAGACAGAGAGACAGACAGACAGACAGAGAGGGAGAGAGAGAGAGAGAGAGAGGAGCGACAGACAGACAGACAGACAGACAGACAGACAGACGGACAGACGGACAGACGGACAGACGGACAGGCGGGCAGGCGGGCAGGCGGGCAGGCGGGCGGGCGGGCGGGCGGGCGGGCGGGCGGGCGGGCGGGCGGGGCGGGCGGGTGGGCGGGCGGGCGGGCGGGCGGCGGGCGGGCGGGCGGGCGGGCGGGCGGGCGGCGGGCGGAGGGCGGGCGGCGGTGGGCGGGCGGGCGGGCGGGCGGGCGGGCAAACAGACACCGAAAGATAGACAGACTGAGAAAAAGAGTGGACAAACATGCAATCGGCTAGTGTCGTTCAGCTACTGAGAAAGGATAGAGGACTGGTTAATTTAAACACTAATAACACTAGACAATGAAAACGACTTACCTATAAGGCACACCCATGACCATCCTTTGTCTTTCGGTAGCACTTTCGATGGGTCTACGGGCGTCATTTCATTTGATGGACTATGGCGGCGCTGTAAGGTTAACAAGTAGGTAATAATGAAATTCACAGGGTTAAAATAATATAACCGAATACCAGTGTTAATAAAATGCGGTGATTTGGAATCAATAGATTGCGCACTACACACTGCACACTGCACACCGCACACCGCACACCGCACACCGCACACCGCCGCACACCGCACACCGCACACCGCACACCGCACACCGCACACCGCACCCACCGCCACCACACCACACCGACACGCACACCGCACACCGCACACCGCACACCGCACACCGCACACCACACACCGCACACCGCACACCGCACACCGCACACCGCACACCGCACACCGCACACCGCACACCGCACACCGCACACCGCACACCGCACACCGCACACCACACACCACACACCACACACCACACACCAACACGAAGCAACGCTTTAGCTTGGACGTATGCGAACAGTGCGGACCTTCAAAAACATTCTTCGAACCCCTGCCATACACGAAGTTCACAGTAAGCGGAGGTGTGTGACCTGTGAGTGCTTTTACAAACATCACGTCATTTTTTACATTTCTTATGCGATCTTAAAGACTCGTAATATGTGATTTGACTATAAACGTTTATAAAGTCATCTATCATCGCTCACGAAGAATCTTGCTGTCGTCAAGCACCAGCAGCCCCGGCCAGGTGTGGCGCATACCTGTGCTCGGCGAACCGTGCCTAAGCTGGCTAGTCCCATTACGCTGCATTGTGTTCGGGACCCTTTGTGTCCCGATGCCAGTTGACCTGCTGACACATCGTGTTCGTGTCGGTCATTCGCGGTCTGTCAAGGAAGAACGCACAATCGCCACGCTGCATCACGCCAACAGTGACATGCATCGCCGACTCTGGGATCACCCATTCGTGACGGCCGGATTCGTCGTTGTCGTACTTCTGCCGATGATTCTAGCGATCGGCATCTGGGCGACACCAAAACACGGATCGTCGGCTACGGCCACCGGATGTTGTGATGACAGACCGCATGCCTGTCCCCTCCGTGGGGTCATCATTAGGCGACATAGTGGCTCGCCCTGCTCAACCGATGATCGGCTCGTACGTTCGACTGATGCTGTTGTTGTGTGGGGATGTTTCGTTAAACCCCGGCCCTCGTAACTGGAAGTGTCCATGTGGCGTGTGTCACAAGCCTGTGAAATCTAATCAACAAGGCCTACAATGTGCCTTGAACATGGCCTTTAAATCCGCCAAAACCTTTACAATAAAAATTTTCTCTCCTATATGGAATCCACAACACTACCCAAATTAAACATCTTGAAAAGGTACAGCACTGTGCAGCCAGATTTGTCAAAAACTACCATCGACGCCAAACAGCCACAACAGACCTAATAGCCACCCTTGGATGGCCCACTCTTGAGCTACGCAGGATTATCAAACAAGCAATGACATTTTACAAAATTTTAAATAACATAATCAACATCACACCACCACCGGGCCTACTAAAACCATCAAAAAACCGTGGCCATTACATCGCCACCAGGTGCCGCATCAACACTGCAGTGTTCTCCTTTTACCCCCGTGCAATTCGCATCTGGAACATGATCCCACCACACATTACTGCAATAGAAAATCCCATAGCTTTTCAAGCAGCAATAATGAACCTCCCCTTCCCAACACCCAATCACCTAAATTGCCTGTAAAACAAACAAACAAACAAGTTATAACAAACAAACAAACAAACAAACAAACAAACAAACAAACAAACAAACAAACAAACAAACAAACAAATAAACAAACAAACAAACAAACAAACAAACAAACAAACAAACAAACAAACAAACAAACAAACAAACAAACAAACAAACAAACAAACAAACAAACAAACAAACAAACAAACAAACAAACAAACAAACAAACAAACAAACAAACAAACAAACAAACAAACAAACAAACAAACAAACAAACAAACAAACAAACAAACATACATACAACCAAACGCATGCGCACAAGAAGCACTACAAACTCCTGCGTTAGCCCAAGTTTGGGCTGTTTGGAGTAAACAACCTGAGAGACCTGAGAAGCACCAGCAGCCCCGGCCAGGTGTGGCGCATACCTGTGCTCGGCGAACCGTGCCTAAGCTAGCTAGTCCCATTACGCTGCATTGTGTTCGGGACCCTTTGTGTCCCGATGCCAGTTGACCTGCTGACACATCGTGTTCGTGTCGGTTCATTCGCGGTCTGTCAAGGAAGAACGCACAATCGCCATCGCCATCGCCATCGCAACGCCAACAGTGACATGCATCGCCGACTCTGGGATCACCCATTCGTGACGGCCGGATTCGTCGTTGTCGTACTTCTGCCGATGATTCTAGCGATCGGCATCTGGGCGACACCAAAACACGGATCGTCGGCTACGGCAACACCGGATGTTGTGATGACAGACCGCATGCCTATCCCCTCCGTGGGGTCATCATTAGCGACATAGTGGCTCGCCCTGCTCAACCGATGATCGGCTCGTACGTTCGACTGATGCTGTTGTTGTGTGGGGATGTTTCGTTAAACCCCGGCCCTCGTAACTGGAAGTGTCCATGTGGCGTGTGTCACAAGCCTGTGAAATCTAATCAACAAGGCCTACAGTGTGACTCGTGTGATACGTGGTCACATTTGAAGTGCCTGCCAGAAGCCATCCGTGTTAACAATCAAGATTATGCTAGACTGGCAGTGACTAACGAAAACTGGTACTGCTTCCAGTGTCAACTACCCATGTTCACTGACTCGTTCTTTTCATCTGCTGAATCTCCTCTAGCAGATGTTACGAATGAAGAAGGGATATCTACATCGGAGGTAATTGATATATTCAATGAACTTCGTTCAGTGAGAAAGAAATGCCCAAAGAACATTATGGTATCACACCTTAATATCAACAGTCTGCGAAACAAATTTTATGAATTGTCTGATTTGTTTTCAAGTATGCTTGTGGACATCTTATTTATAACTGAGATTAAACTAGATCCTTCTTTCAGTATTGCTCAGTTTGACGTACCTAACTACAGGTCTTTTAGAAAAGACCGGACTGGTCGAGGTGGGGGCATTCTGACATATGTCAGATCTGACTTACCAACACGTCAGCGCCCCGACCAAACAAACGTAATATGTGAATGTATTGAACGAAATTTTAAGCAACTTCAACAATAATTAGCACAGTAGTTCTACCGAACAGGCCATGGTATTTAATAATAATAATTATAATAATACATTTTATTTAGACACTAAACTCCAAAGCACAAACTCTGTCCAGTAGTGTTGACAAAATTAAAACATTAGAAGAAATAAATAATAATAAAAGTGGTGCCCTTCCTCGTAGCAGGCGTGAACTATACGAATTGCGCGTGTACCCAGCACGCGACTAACGTTGTTCGGTGTTAGAATCGACAATCCGACGTCATCCGGATAGTTCATAATGCCCAGAAAAATGCAAGCGCGACAGTGTCATTACAACTTCATATCTAACAATTTAAGTGGTAACAAACGTCTAAAAATTAAATGGTAACAATCTGAGTTAAAAACGGTACGTACATGTTTGATTATATCCGTTTTCGTGTCGTTAACGTTGTGATCTTCGACCACGTCCTGTGTTGCACGTGTTTATTATTCCCAACCGAATGTTGTATTATATACGCATTGAGCCCCACACTAGTCACGTTCCGGTTCACCGACTCTTGTCACACACCGCTGCGTACGCCTGGACGTGTTATTGGAGGTGTCTTCTAAGTCGGGTATGACTGGGGCACATTTCAAAGTATTCTCTTGTCCTGTCTAGGTTGAAATCGGCTCACGAAGTTGTTTATGTGCAATTAGAATGCTTAAGGTTGAATACATTGTTGATATGTTGCGGCGGGGTTATCAAATTATTTATCTCCCATTAGCGGGGGTCACCCACTCGGGGGGGGGTGTGGGGTGGGGGTGAGATAACTACCCATTTCTAGTTCTAGTTGTTTTCAGAACTCAGTAGGTTCTATTAACTGACTAGTCCGTAGATATTGTGATTACAACGTTACGGTCGTGTGGCCTCTCATTGAATTATTCAGTCTTTACCAGGGGCCGTATGCATGGCCAGGGACTAACTCGTGAAACTGGGTATAACTCGGTTGCGAGGTCGCAAGTTCGCTAATCCGGGCTCATATGCATGTCCCCAGACTAGGTTAGGCGCCGCACAGGCACTACCCTCCGACTAACTGTGCCGTGGCCTAGCGAGTGATTCAGTCGGTATGCATGAGCCGGTCGCAGTGCGATTTAGCCGCCGCATAGTTGGTCTGCAGACATTAAGTTTACGCCAAGCTGACCTTTCTGTGTTGGGACTGAGGGTGGTCACTGCCAGGCTGCTTGTCGTCCCCAGTGATTCGTGTAGGCGGGACCGACCTTAGCGTGGTTCTCCAGATGCGACATTTTAGTGGTAATGTCCTCCATATTTTGTTTGACCCTATTATCTCCAATCGTATTTTAGGGCGTAATTCCCACCAATGACAACTCTGTCAGTCTGTCTGTCTGTGCTTCCTCATTCCAATGCAATCCTCCCTTCCTGATTCAATAAGTTCTTCTTGTTGGCAATCGTGCAGTTACCTATGAGGAGGAACATTCCATAGTTTGCACACTAGCGCTTTAAAAGAGCCGATATACCAGTATTTGTGGGGTTTTTTAAGTGTTCGTTTCTATGTGATTTAAACAAATCCACACCCCAATTGCTACTTTAAAGGTTGTGAGGGTGCTGGCAATGGCCATTCTGTTGGTGATCTTGTTCCTCAGCCTGAGAGGTTGAATGAGTGCCGGTGTGTGGTCGTCTTGGAGTGAGGCAGGACCTTGTTGGGCAATCATTCACTTGGTGAGGTGGTTGTTTGTCGTCAGGGTGCACTCAGTTGGCGTGATGACCACAAGGCCACGCATTATGTTGTACGTGAATAATGTGACCTTATTTATGGCTCCCCTTTCACAGAGGGTGTGTAGTTGTAGCTTATTTACAAGTTATGTTGCAATGGTATTGCGGTTAACATAACCGGACTGAACAGGATTTTTGTAGTCTGTAAGTGCAAACAATTTTTGTGTGTATTTGTGTGCGTGTGTGTTTGTTTGTGTATGTATGTGTCTGTGCGTCGGTGTATGTGTGCGTATGTGTCGGAACGTGAGTACGTGTGTATGTGTGTGGTGTGTGTATTTGTTTTGTGTGTGTGTGTGTGTGTGCGTGCGTGCGTGCGTGTGTGCGTGTGTGTGTGTGTTGTGTGAATGGGTGGGTGTGGATGTGAATGGGTGGGTGTGAGTGGGGGTGGGTGTGAATGGGGGTGGATGTGAGTGGGGTGGGTATGAGTGGAGTTGGATGTGAGTGGGGTGAGTGTGATTGGGGTGGATGTGAGTGGGGGTGGGTGTGAGTGGGGGTGGGTGCAAGTGGAGATGGATGTGAGTGGGGGTGGGGGTGAGTGATGGCGAGGGTGAATGGGGGTGAGTGGGGGTGGAAGTGAGTGGGAGTAGGTGTGAACGGGGCTGGGTGTGAGTGGGGGTGGGGGTGGGTGTAATTGGAGGTGATGTGAGTGGGGTGGGGGTGGGGTGAGTGGGTGTTGGGATGGGTATGAGTGGAGGTGGATGTGGGTGTTGGTGGGTGTGAAACGGGGTGGGTGTGAGTGGATGTGAGTGGGGTTGGGGTGGTGTGAGTGGAGGTAGATGTGAGCGTGGGTGAGGGTGAGTGCGGGTTGGGTTGGGTGTGAATGGGGGTGGGTTTTAAGAAACCACTTGTTCAGATCTTAAGATATATACAACATAACGTTAAAGTTAAGAACCAGAGTAGATGCTGGTATAGCGTTATTACTTAAGAGAGGTAAAACCAGAGCAAGGCCGACACAGACAAGAATCCGATTAATGTTAAATGGGGACAGGACAATTTACCACGCCGGAGGAATTCAATAGAACACCGGCCGCACTGCCCTTAATGGCCATTTGTTTTACCAGCTAGACGTCCACCGGACGCAACTCCTGTATTTGGTATTGACAAAATCATTATTGGTCAAAGACGCCTCCCCTGCACATCTAAGTTGCATTTCAATAGACATGAGTCCTTGGACAAACTGCGACCGGACTTGGTCAATCACCCATGCGCACGAGATGCATATTGGTAAATTATCTTTTGCTATAAAGGGGCAAGAGCGTCGTTTTAATCAGGGAGACCGGGGCTGACGAAGATGAATTCGGTCTACCATTTTTGTTTTCTAAATTACATTTCTAATATGAGACGGTTGCTCATATTATATACGAACGGGTTAGTGGGAGTTGGGTGGGTGTGATTGGGGTTGGAGTGAGTGGGGTGGGCATTGGTGGGGGTTGGTGGCAGTGGGTGGGTGGTTGGGTGGGTGTGAGTGGGGTGGTGAGTTGAGTGGGGTGGGTGTGAGTGGGGTGTGAGTGTGAGTGGGGTGGTGTGTAGTGGGGTGGGGGGTGTGTGTGGGGTGGGTGTGTGGGGGGGGTGTGGGTGGGGGTGTGGGTGGGGGTGGGTGGGTGGGGGGTGGGGTGTGAGTGGGGTGGGTGTGAGTTGGGTGGTGTGGGGGTGGTGTGAGTGGGGGTGGGTGTGAGTGGGGTGGATGTGAGTGGGGGGTGGAGTGGTAGTGGGGGGTGGGTGTGAGTGGGGGGGTGTGGTGGGGGTTGGGTGGTGGGTGTGGGTGAGGGTTGGTGGAGTGTGAGTGGGTGTGGTGGGGGTGGGGGTGGGTGTGGGTGAGGGTTGGTGTGAGTGGTGTGGGTGGGGGTGTGTGAGTGGTGTGGGTGAGGGTTGGTGTGAGTGGGTGTGGGTGTGGGTGTGGGTGGGGGTTGGTGTGAGTGGGTGTGGGTGTAGGGTTGGTGTGAGTGGGGTGGGTGTGAGTGGGGTGGGTGTGAGTGGGTTGGTGTGTGGGTGAGGGTTGGTGGGTGTGGGTGTGGGTGGGGGTGGTGTGAGTGGGGGGTGGGTGTGAGTGAGGTTGGTGTGAGTGGGGTGGATGGGTATACTATAATCGAATCACGATGAACATGCCCGGCAGAACGTAGTCAGGACAACTGCATCTCGTGGTAACCAGTTGGTCACTGCCTGCAGGCTGTCCCCTCTAGTCGTCGCATTTGGTCGGCGTGACTGATGGCCGTATACCGGGTACACATTACGGTCACTTATACACTGATTACTCTCCCTGAGGCCGGCAACGAAAATGCTACAAAGATGTCTTGAAGGGAACGCTTAAGTCGTTCCCCATTCACTATGGGAAATACTTCAATTAATCTCTGCCCTTGCATGACTAGTCTACCGAACTTTACACAGAAACGGCGTCATCAGCAGCTCAGTGACTAGCGAATACATCAAAAGAATGGTCAGCCTCCGTCGGGACCTGCGACCTCCGATGACCGTTCTGATCGTCGTCAACAATGCGCTTCGGAAGACAAGTGGCGCCACCTACTGAGTAGCACTGGTTGAATACGGACGGACGGACGGACGGACGGACGGACGGACGGACGGACGGACGGACGGACGGACGGACGGACGGACGGACGGACGGACGGACGGACGGACGGACGGACGGACGGACGGACGGACGGACGGACGGACGGACGGACGGACGGACGGACGGACGGACGGACGGACGGACGGACGGACGGACGGACGGACGGACGGACGGACGGACGGACGGACGGAGGACGGACGGACGGACGGACGGACGGACGGACGGACGGACGGACGGACGGACGGACGGACGGACGGACGGACGGACGGACGGACGGACGGACGGACGGACGGACGGACGGACGGACGGACGGACGGACGGACGGACGGACGGACGGACGTGCATTAGTACGTACTGAATGACGTGCATTAGTACGGACGAATGAAGGTTTACCACTGTTGAGAGGTGACAAGGAGTATGCACCCGGTGTTGAGAGGTGACAAGGAGTATGCACCCAGTGTTGAGAGGTGACAAGGAGTATGCACCCTAGTGTTGAGAGGTGACAGGGAGTATGCACCCAGTGTTGAGAGGTGACAGGGAGTATGCACCCAGTGTTGAGAGGTGACAAGGAGTATGCACCCAGTGTTGAGAGGTGACAAGGAGTATGCACCCAGTGTTGAGAGGTGACAAGGAGTATGCACCCAGTGTTGAGAGGTGACAGGGAGTATGCACCCAGTGTTGAGAGGTGACAAGGAGTATGCACCCAGTGTTTAGAGGTGACAGGGAGTATGCACCCAGTGTTGAGAGGTGACAAGGAGGAGTATGCACCCAGTGTTGAGAGGTGACAAGGAGTATGCACCCTGTGTTGAGAGGTGACAAGGAGTTTGCCCCCAGTGTTGAGAGGTGACAAGGAGTATGCACCCAGTGTTGAGAGGTGACAGGGAGTATGCACCCAGTGTTGAGGGGTGACAGGGAGTATGCACCCTGTGTTGAGAGGTGACAGGGAGTATGCACTCATTGTTGGGAGGTGACAAGGAGTATGCACCCAATGTTGAGAGGTGACAGGGAGTATGCACCCAGTGTTGAGAGGTGACAAGGAGTATGCACCCAGTGTTGAGAGGTGACAAGGAGTATGCACCCTGTGTTGAGAGGTGACAGGGAGTATGCACTCATTGTTGAGAGGTGACAAGGAGTATGCACCCAGTGTTGAGAGGTGACAAGGAGTATGCACCCAGTGTTGAAAGGTGACAAGGAGTATGCACCCAGTGTTGAGAGGTGACAGGGAGTATGCACCCAGTGTTGAAAGGTGACAAGGAGTATGCACCCAGTGTTGAGAGGTGACAAGGAGTATGCACCCAGTGTTGAGAGGTGACAAGGAGTATGCACCCAGTGTTGAGAGGTGACAGGGAGTATGCACCCAGTGTTGAAAGGTGACAAGGAGTATGCACCCAGTGTTGAGAGGTGACAGGGAGTGCACCCAGTGTTGAGAGGTGACAGGAGTATGCACCCAGTGTTGAGAGGTGACAAGGAGTATGCACCCAGTGTTGAGAGGTGACAAGGAGTATGCACCCCGTGTTGAGAGGTGACAGGGAGTATGCACCCAGTGTTGAGAGGTGACAAGGAGTATGCACCCAGTGTTGAGAGGTGACAAGGAGTATGCACCCAGTGTTGAGAGGTGACAGGAGTATGCACCCAGTGTTGAGAGGTGACAAGGAGTATGCACCCAGTGTTGAGAGGTGACAAGGAGTATGCACCCAGTGTTGAGAGGTGACAGGAGTATGCACCCAGTGTTGAGAGGTGACAGGGAGTATGCACCCAGTGTTGGGAGGTGACAAGGAGTATGCACCCAGTGTTGAGAGGTGACAAGGAGTATGCACCCAGTGTTGAGAGGTGACAGGGAGTATGCACCTCAGTTGTTGGGAGGTGACAAGGAGTATGCACCCAGTGTTGAGAGGTGACAAGGAGTATGCACCCAGTGTTGAGAGGTGACAGGAGTATGCACCCAGTGTTGAGAGGTGACAAGGAGTATGCACCCAGTGTTGAGAGGTGACAAGGAGTATGCACCCAGTGTTGAGAGGTGACAAGGAGTATGCACCCAGTGTTGAGAGGTGACAGGGAGTATGCACCCAGTGTTGAAAGGTGACAAGGAGTATGCACCCAGTGTTGAGAGGTGACAGGGAGTATGCACCCAGTGTTGAAAGGTGACAAGGAGTATGCACCCAGTGTTGAGAGGTGACAAGGAGTATGCACCCAGTGTTGAGAGGTGACAGGGAGTATGCACCCAGTGTTGAGAGGTGACAGGGTGTATGCACCCAGTGTTGAGAGGTGACAGGGAGTATGCACCCAATGTTGAAAGGTGACAAGGAGTATGCACCCAGTGTTGAGAGGTGACAGGGAGTATGCACCCAGTGTTGAGAGGTGACAGGGAGTATGCACCCAGTGTTGAGAGGTGACAAGGAGTATGCACCCAGTGTTGAGAGGTGACAAGGAGTATGCACCCAGTGTTGAGAGGTGACAAGGAGTATGCACCCAGTGTTGAGAGGTGACAAGGGGGTATGACCCAGTGTTGAAAGGTGACAAGGAGTATGCACCCAGTGTTGGGAGGTGACAGGGAGTATGCACCCAGTGTTGAGAGGTGACAAGGAGTATGCACCCAGTGTTGAGGGGTGACAAGGAGTATGCACCCAGTGTTGGGAGGTGACAGGGAGTATGCACCCAGTGTTGAGAGGTGACAAGGAGTATGCACCCAGTGTTGAGAGGTGACAAGGAGTATGCACCCACTGTTGAGAGGTGACAAGGAGTATGCACCCAGTGTTGAGAGGTGACAGGGAGTATGCACCCAGTGTTGAGAGGTGACAGGGAGTATGCAACCAGTGTTGGGAGGTGAGGATTTTCAAACGCCAATAAATGTAAAACATTTTGCAAGTTTTGTGCGTATGTCCACTCACATGTTTGTATATGGAACAATTATATTTACAATTTCAGCTCAATACATGTAAAACTTACAGAGATATGAGTTAGGTCTGGACGGCACTGTTGTCGTCGTGCTTCAGGGCGTATTCTGGAGTGTTGGGGGCACATACCCCTAGACCTCAAGAGAGTTGCCGCGTTATGCCAGCCGTAGACTTGCGCAGTGGTATGCTTGGGCCCCCCAAAGTACCCTATCAGCAGATACCCCTGGACTTTCTTAGGAATCGTCGCCACTCGAACAATTGAAGATGTGTCATGTGCAAGACTACTCTAAGGCAATGCTGACAGAATAGTATTGACAATACTTGCTAGTGATTCGCTTGTATTCGTTCTTTCAATTGCGAAGATATTTTCGTTTCTCTTTAATGAAAAATGCTCACATACACTTAACGATTTCTACATAGAACAGACCGACGTGACTCCGCGTGAGTTGATTATGTTTACCCACCTCAATTTTTTACTTCCAAAACATACTTTGTACACATTTACTTCCAAAGACACGCCTTGTACAAATTTACTTCGAAAGACATGCCTTGTACAGATTCATACAATTCAATGATTGCAGTTTGAATATAAAACGGGGCATACGTGTTTGTCAATACCACTGTCCTTCTTTTGAAGACGTGTTTTACGTGTACTTGTCGTGTAAGTCGGTGCGCACGGCGGTCGAAGTGGACACCTCGTGCTATTTTTGGTTGCCCGGTTGTTTTCTAAACTTCAAACATTCCTTAATAATAATCCAGACGGCAACCCTCTGAAATCAGTGTACCTCACTCCGAAAATTGCACTTACATTCAGGTCTATGTGGTATCTTAATGGCCGCGTTGCATATATTTCTCTTTCCACCAATTTACAATAAATGTATAACAACAAAACACGATATTGCCACAAATGTTAGTTCTCGTCATTCCTGATTATGGGATACTACATTTAAGTTTGTTGCTATACAGATACTGTGAAAATGTGGAAAAGAAATATATACAACGGGGCCATTAAGGAACCACATAGGCCTGGATATAAGCATCATTTTCGGAGTGAGGTACACTGATTTGAGAGGGTTGCCTTCTGGAATATTATTCGGGAAGGTTTGAAGTATAATAAAATACAGGACAACCAAAAATAGCACGAGGTGTCCGCTACCTCCAAAATTTGGACCCGTGCGCCCCGACTATATTTGTTTTGACAGCGTACTGCTACCGTGTCTAAACATGTTCTAAATCGCCGACACACGATCCGCTCCGTTGCTCGCAAACAAAGACAACTCACTGCGAGTACGTGTTGATGGGGGTAGGGCCTATAGTGGAGTGCGCCTCATGATATCTGAACCTACCTGGGGTGAAATAATATTGAGCACACGAAGTGGTTTTATGTGTAACAATGTCAAAGCTTAGAGTCTTATACAAGTCGTAAGCTGTCCGAAACATGTTGTGACAAAGGGTCCGAAATCAATATCTTTCGTCTATGTTTAGGAGGCCTACCTTGTTTATACGTAATTTATGAATTTGACGTTATAAGACCACAATACCGTCAACAGTTTTATGTTGTGGTATTTCTGTGTAGGTTTATGTTGACAAGCTGTACATTACCATGGCACATTATTTGTGGGGTGCAAGCACTACGTTCCTACACATCGTTCCCTTCGCTGACGTCTTATCGTCGCATTTCTCTTTTTGTCGCAAGAGGAACCAAGAAATTCAAGAAGGTTACAACCGCCATGAGGGCGCCACACGTGTAGAATGACGCGTCCCAAGTCCCCGTTACGTCGCGCAGTCTACCTGAAATATATGCACAATGCATAGGTTACGACCAGACGCTGTATGTTGCCAATAAAATATCTTTCTGTAACGCATTTACTATGGTATACTCTGCTGATGGTGCCGAGAGATTGACTGTCTACACACTCGTGCGTGTGTATGCATGTGTGTACGTGCGTGCACATATCTGTGTGTGTATCAGTGTGCACGTGAGCGAGAAAGAGAGAAAAGGTGAGAGAGAAGGTAAAAGAGAAAGCGAAGGATTGAAAGAGAGAGAGAGAGAGAGAGAGAGAGAGAGAAAGGGAGAGAGAGAAAAAAAGA
This sequence comes from Ridgeia piscesae, assembly GCA_025642075.2. NCBI lineage: Eukaryota > Metazoa > Annelida > Polychaeta > Sabellida > Siboglinidae > Ridgeia > Ridgeia piscesae. Next base: position 197,287 of record JAODUO010000786.1, read on the forward strand.
AAAATAGATTGAGACATACAGACAAACAGACAAGGAGAGAAATAGAAATAGGGAGAGAGAGAGAGAGCGAGAGAGAGAGAGAGAGAGAGAGAGAGAGAGAGAGAGAGAGAGAGAGAGACAGAGAGAGAGACAGAGAGAGAGAGAGAGAGAGAGAGAGAGAGAGAGAGAGAGAGAGAGAGAGAGAGAGAGAGAGAGAGAGAGAGAGACAGAGACAGAGACGAGAGACAGAGACAGAGACAGAGAGAGACAGAGACAGAGAGAGAGAGAGACAGAGAAAAGACAGAGACAGAGACAGAGACAGAGACAGAGACAGAGACAGAGACAGAGACAGAGACAGAGACAGAGACAGAGACAGAGACAGAGACAGAGACAGAGACAGAGACAGAGACAGAGACAGAGACAGAGACAGAGACAGAGACGAGAAGACAGAGAGAGAGAGAGCAGAGAGAGCGAGAGAGCGAGAGAGAGCGAGAGAGAGCGAGAGAGAGCGAGAGAGAGCGAGAGAGAGCGAGAGAGAGCGAGAGAGAGCGAGAGAGCGAGAGAGAGCGAGAGAGAGCGAGAGAGAGCGAGAGAGAGCGAGAGAGAGCGAAGAGAAGCGAGAGAGACTGAAGAGAGCAAGAGAGCAGAAGCGTAGAGAGAGCGAAGAACAGAGAACGAAAGAGAGAGACGATAGACGAAGAAACGATAGAACGAGATAAACTATTAGTAGGCTAGTAGATTATGCATGAAAAAGAAGAGCAGTATCATATGAAAGCATATTATATAGCGATATAGAAGCGATAGAGATACGAAATAAGATAGAATCACATGATATAGCAAGAATAACAATATATAGCGAATATTAACGAGAGATTATCAGACATGAGATATAGCAATATAATTCAATATTAATCAGAATTACAATTATAGGATAGAGAGATAAAATTCAGAGAATATCGAAATAGAACAGAGATATATTCTATAGAATACAATATATCAGAAGAGCGAAAGAATAGCATTATATATTATTAATTATTATTCATATTATAAGATAGATAGAGAGAAGTAAGAAAGCGATAGAGAAGAAAGCAGAAAAGCAAGAAAGCGTATATAATCGAAATTAAAGTATATGAAATGAATGAGTATAAATAGCGAAGAGCGAAAAAGAACAAGTAGCGTAGATATCAAAATAGAACGAATAGAAGCAAAAAGCAGAAGACAAAACGAAAAATTGCAAGAAAGAGCGAAGAATACAAGAGATAGCTGAAAGAAGCAGATATTAACGAACAGACAAGAAGCGAATATAGCGATATTATAGCAGATTAGAGCGATAAAGCAGAATATCAGATAAACAAGAATGATTTATTATATCAAATACGAATTATCGAAAAATATACGATATGATTATATAATAAAGATAGATAAACGAATATACAATTAATATTCGAGAGATGAATCAGATTATAAGAATATTATATTATAAACAAAGAGATTTGATATCAAGATTAATATGAAGAGAACAGAGCAAACAAGCAGAGAGCGAGAGAGCGAGAGAGAGAGCGAGAGAGAGAGCGAGAGAAAGCGAGAAGAAGGAAGAGCAAGAGAGACTAGCGAGAGAAGACGAGAGAGGCAGAGAAGAGAGAGCAGAGAGAGAGCGAGAGAGAGAGCGAGAGAGAGAGCGAGAGAGAGAGCGAAGAGAGCGAGAGAGAACGAAGAAGCGAGAGAGAGAGCGAGAAGAGAGAGAGCGAAGAGAGAGAGCGAGAGAAGAGCAGAGAGAGAACGATGAGAGAGAGCGAGAGAGAGCGAAGAGGCGAGAGAGAGAGCGAGAGAGAGAGCGAGAGAGAGGCGAAAGAGAGAGAGAGAGCGAGAGAGAGAGCGAAAGAGAGAGAGAGCGAGAGAGAAGCGAAGAGCGAAGAGAGCGAGAGAGAGAGCGAGAGAGAGAGCGAGAGAGAGAGCGAAGAGAGCGAAGAGAGAGCGAGAGAGAGAGAGAGAGAGCGAGAGAGAGAGCGAGAGAGAGAGCAGAGAGAAGCGAGAGAGAGAGGAGAGAGAGAGAGAGAGAGCGAGAGAGAGAGCGAAGAGAGAGCGAGAAGAGAGCAGAGAGAATCAGAGAGAGAGCAGAGAGAGAGCGAGAGAGAGAGCGAGAGAGAGAGAGCGAGAGAGAGACGAGAGAGACGAGAGAGAGAGCGAGAGAGAGGAGAGAGAGCGAGAGAGAGAGCGAGAGAGAACGAGAGAGAGAGCGAGAGAGAGAGCGAGAGAGAGAGCGAGAGAGAGAGAGAGAGAGAGAGAGAGAGAGAGAGAGAGAGAGAGCGAGGGGAGAGAGCGAGAGAGAGAGCGAGAGAGAGAGCGAGAGAGGAGCGAGAGAGAGAGCGAGAGAGAGAGCGAGAGAGAGAGAGCGAGAGAGAGAGCGGAGAGAGAGAGCGAGAGAGAGAGAGAGAGAGAGAGAGAGATAATGTATATGTGTCTATCTGCTCGAGTGAATGTGTTTTGTTCTTGTAACTGCCACCGTTCCAAGTTGCAACTCTCTCAATCCGAACAACTATTGTGCGAATCGATCGATGACATACTTACCCATGACTGCCGGCGTGATCAAGTCTCCCAATCCACATGTCATAACAGCGATCCCGAATGTAGTGGACATACGCTCTACTCCTAACGCCTCGGCCAGCAGAGTAGGAAGAAGCGAGATGTATCCTCCTCCGGCGACGGCGAACAGAACTAAGGCGCTCGCTACGGCGGGGTACGTCTTCAGCGACGGCAGAATAAATAAGACGACTGTGCTCAGAGCCAGAGATGCGTGGAACAGATGCTGGGTCTTGACGATCTTAGAGTCGGCGAAAACTCCCAATCCAACCCGCGAAACCATATCTGCCCCGCCCATGATAGAGACTAACAACGCCGCCTTAGTGTGAGTGAAGCCCAATTGTTCTGCGTGCGGGGTCGCCATGATGAACATGTCGAAGTAGATACTTCCAGCTGTTGCTATGGACGCACAATAGATTAGAAGGAGCGGGCTGGTGAGAAGACGATATTCGAATAGCGGCTGTTTTTTGCTATATTGATGTTCAATATGACACGGTTTTCCGTTGTGATTGGTAGTGTGCGACACGGATTTAAAGGAGCGAGTGTCAACGTCTATGACACTAACACCCCTGGGTTCTGGATCATTCTTTGTCGGGTTATTTGTAGTGACTACGTTGCTGCTTGCTTGCTGCGTTGTCGCATCATTTCTGCCGTCTGTCTTGGTTTCTTCATCCGACTGGCAGTCTCCTCCGCGAAGTTGATTAAACACTCCGTGGTTTGGTTGTCTTTTCTCTTTTGTTCCGTTTCTGGCATCATTGGTTCCGTTATCCATTTCGTTCGCTTGTGGCGAGTTTTTGTGCGAGGATAGGACACTCCGTGTACTTGTGGCATCTCCGCCGAGACATATATCTTCCATAGCAACCGGATTAACGCATCCTTCCGTCGATGCGTCCGTTGTCTCAACTCCCTTCACGTCATCTAGTGGTTGCCTCGTCCCAGCATGCAACACGGCCTCACACGTCATACGGCGTCTCTCCATTTTCAAACGGTGCCTTCTCATGTAGAACGAAGGAGGTCGGAACAACATCCCACACACGCAGACATTTAGTGCCATACCACCCATTATAAGCAGGGTTCCTTCTAGGTCGTACGTGTTTAGGGCATACACCATTATTGGGGGGATTTATATAGACCCTATTCCACTTCCGGCTAGGGATACGCCGTTGGCAAGACCTCGCCTTTTCTCGAAATGTTGGTTGACGACCACGATGCTGGGAGCGTACATGAGGCCAACACCAACTCCTGCAGAATGTAGAAGGCAAAAGACAAATAACAAGTGTTACAGACGGTATTAGCTATAGCTAGTTTCTAAGGGCACGGTTTTAATATAACATCTCCTGTGTCAAACTACTGGTACACTATTATTAACTATTGTTGCAAAAGTGTTATTGTTGTTATTACGTTAACATGTATATGCCCAAACAGTTGCCGTGTGATTCATTTTGACGTGGAATGTTTACGTAGTCACGGTACTGTGTGACATTACTTATAACGTCCAGTGAAAATGTGAACATCTTAAAGTCATTTTACTATTCCTCGCTTGAACTGTGTCTGTGACCAGTTGGTTGTCCAGTCGTTTAAAGAAGATTTAGTATTTCATTCAATAAGTTGTAGTAACTGATTCGTTAATTTAACACATTGCATACGTACCAATGCATATGCCGTAGGTGAAGAAGAAGACCCAAGAAGTTCCGGCCAGCGAGCTGAGTACGAAGCCGGTCATGGCGAGCACTGACCCTGTTATGACCACCCAGCGTGTGGAGAAACGGCTCGCCAAGGCGTTGGAGAACGGACCTGGATAAACCAGTGGTTGTTCTTGAATGGTGAACACATTCAATAGAACGAGCGGTAAAGATGAGGAGGAAGGTTAATTTGAATGAGGATCTCAGGAGGAAATTAGTAACGGGTCAGTTAAAGAGAGGCACGCAAAACAGATGGCTACGCAACGTAACTGTTAAGAAGAAGAAGAAGGAGAAGAAGAAGAGGTGAAAAATTAGAAGAAGAATAAGAAGGAGAAGAAGAAGGAGAAGAAAGTGGCGAGAGATGATATCTCAAAGGATGTTGTAAAACGTAACAGTATAAATGGTTGGATTTAATGATATATTATATAAGAAGATATGATATGACAACAGCATGTAATGACAGAAACTTAATTAGTTACCTTGGCAGTTATTTTATTAAGGCTTCTTAAAAGAAAAAAATATGTTGCAAGATAATTAACTAGACGAAATAAACCGAAATAATTAAGGCAAGACTCACCCATTATGAGGGCAATCCCTACAGCACACGATGGGATCCAAGACAGGAACGCCGCCGAAACATCATATTTTGATTGAACGTGTGAAAATATGACGCCAAATGATTTGAATATGCCACCTGCTGTGATCATACTCATCAACAAGCCACCTGCAAAGGAGAACTTATTAGTATAATATTATAAGTTTTATATTATGTTAGTAGATATGAATTTATCCTAACTGTTTATACAATTATGTGGCATTGTTTAAAGCGTTAGACAACACCCGATAATGTATATATATATATATATATATATATATATATTATATATGTGACAATGTGCGTGCAGGTGAGTTCATATTATTTTGAAATGTGCATAAGTATAAATAGATACGTTTTATTGACAAAATACACCATAAATTTAGGTGTTATAAATTTATAAAAGTACTTAAGGTACATGTACCTTTGGCGGACGACACATTTTGTACTTTTGTAATTTTTTAAAATGTACTTAGGTACACTTATTTAAGACAGACAGACAGGCAGGCAGGCAGGCAGGCAGGCAGGCAGGCAGGCAGGCAGGCAGGCAGGCAGGCAGGCAGGCAGGCAGGCAGGCAGGCAGGCAGGCAGGCAGGCAGGCAGGCAGGCAGGCAGGCAGGCAGGCAGGCAGGCAGGCAGGCAGGCAGGCAGGCAGGCAGGCAGGCAGGCAGGCAGGCAGGCAGGCAGGCAGGCAGGCAGGCAGGCAGGCAGGCAGGCAGGCAGGCAGGCAGGCAGGCAGGCAGGCAGGCAGGCAGGCAGGCAGGCAGGCAGGCAGGCAGGCAGGCAGGCAGGCAGGCAGGCAGACAGACAGACAGACAGACAGACAGACAGACAGACAGACAGACAGACAGACAGACAGACAGACAGACAGACAGATTGTTCAATTTGTAAATTCGTTCCACAATAAAGAAGACTTACCTAGGAGGCACATCCACGCCCATCCTCTATCTTTCGGAAACACACTGATTGGGTCTGTGGACGTCATTTGATGGTAATGACGTCGCTGCAAGGGCATTGTTAAAGTCAACACAGATTAATGAAACTGGTCATGTTAGTCATCATAAACAAATATATCCAGACATTGTATATTTATTAGAAGTATTGCTGCTAGTATTGACTTTAGGGATAACAATTTAAATCAGCACTCGATGATCGAAACTGAACAAGTTTTCTTACAGGAGTAAGCAAAGAATGTAAAGAATGCTGCTTACAGGAAAGTGCCTAGTAACTAACGGTACAGATCTTAAGGAGGATACGATGTCGGAGAATTTAGAAGCAGCTTAGAATGAGTAAAACGTTTATGATATTTGTTATCGTACCAAGTAAAGAGTGAATACAGAGTAGTACGTTTGGCAGTGGATCTACATCACGAAATGTATGTGGAGAAGATAATATAATTATTTTTCTCACTTCCCCAACAGCATCTGGATTAAAAGAAGAAAGTAGATAATTTATCTGCGGAGGTTGAAAGTTTACTTACCTATAAACATATGTACTGGGAACGGAGACTGTATAAGGGTAATGTTATCCTTAAAATAACATGAGAACACATTACACAGATAACTTAACGAATTGTGTTTTGGCATAGATGGAGCAGCCGGTCTATGTAAACTTTCGTTTGTTAAACTCCATAACTGATGAGGATTTTCAAAGTTACTTGACACCATATTTGTAAAATATTCTGATTTTGCTTTTGTTATTTGTCTATTGCAAAGATGACACTGTTTAGAATATCGTGACCTATCTAATGACGAAAGGGTTTTACGCCAAACACCATCAAAATAACGACATCGTCTTTTTGACTTCAGAATTTCAGAGAAACATATTTATAGGCAATTGGAGCATGTTTGTGAAGTAAGGTTTTAAGGAAAACACATTTTTTTATACAGGGACTTGCTAACTTGCATTGCGCAGGAAATTTGGACCTTCTCACCGATAACATGTGCGATTACTTGCAATCCGAAACGACTGATTTCACCCCGCTGTCTCCGGACGATACCTTCCACCCTCTAAGAGCAGATATATCCGTCTCAGATACCTACATCATTAGCGTCATAGACGCAGCCAACTCCCTGTCACAGATTAAAGCAAACAAGGCTGTCGGCCCGGACGAAATACCAAACTGGATTCTACGTGACTACGCCATCAGACTTGCTCCTCCCGTGTGCATTATCTTCAACAGCAGCCTGAGGGAAGGAACTGTCCCACAACTGTGGAAATGCGCCAACGTAAGACCCTACCCAAAGTACAACCATCGAAGCTCATTCACAAATATTGAAGGCTCTTAATGTAATACACATCTGGACAAAAGCATGAAAATTGGCACAGAATACCATATTTATATCATACTATTTCAGAATTCACTCGCTGTTTGCGTTGGCATAAGAATGATGTTAGCCGTTTGATTACACAATTTGGCAGTCCAAGTGATGCACATTTAATCAGCAGAATATGGTGGTCTACTCTGTCAAACGCATTGCTCTACTCAACGAGTAGTATAATAATCTTGGTTCCGGTGGAATCGAGCGCATATTTCCACAGGTGCACTAATTCTATAGGTACGTGCACAGTGGAGATTCCCTAAACTGACCCATATTGTTGGGGGTCAACTTGGTCGCCGGCGATGGCCAGGCGCAGATGAATTGCTCCAGTCACAAAAGGCCATACATTGTCACTGCTGGACAAAAGAATGACATTTGGCACAGAAGACCATTATACCATACTATTTCAGAATTTTGATGGAAACAATCTTGGCTCGAAGACCCATTGTGGGTTTCTCTCGACTGGCGTGCCCCAGACCTGAGCTGCTTGAAGTTTAAGCTCCCATAGAGTACCATGTATGGAAACGTCACTGCATAGGCTTTCTATCGGCATGTCG
>JAODUO010000786.1:215000-216278 GCA_025642075.2 Ridgeia piscesae
ACAGGTAAACTACGAGACGTCACGGGGACATGGAACACGTCATTCTACGCATGTGGCGGGCTGACAGCAACTGTAACGGTCCTCAATCTACTCGTGCCGCTGGCTAGTACAGCCGGACAACAATGGCTAAAGATTAACTGATATTTATATCGCACTACGCGATGCTTGAGGGAAACGGTCGTCAAATCCGCTAAAACTTGAACATTCCTCTCACTGAGGTCCTATCCCCAGTGCTCTTCTACAATCTGGCTTGTGGAAAAAGGACGTTATGTTTTATTTAGCAAGATTTAATAATGTTGCTTACAGCCTGTCGAAATATTGAGCTACCCGCAAAAAAAATCCAATTCCTGTACACATTTGAGAAAAGTCTAAATCTACGGATCGTCCTCGTGAGCCCGCTAAATCGCAAAAACATCACAAACCTACAAACCTACAAAGCGACAAAGCGACAAAGCGACAAAGCGACAAAGCGACAAAGCGACAAAGCGACAAAGCGACAAAGCGACAGACCGACAGACCGACAGACCGACAGACCGACAGACCGACAGACCGACAGACCGACAGACCGACAGACCGACAGACAGACAGACAGACAGACAGACAGACAGACAGACAGACAGACAGACAGACAGACAGACAGACAGACAGACAGACAGACAGACAGACAGACAGACAGACAGACAGACAGACAGACAGACAGACAGACAGACAGACAGACAGACAGACAGACAGAAGAAGGGAAGACAAGACAGACAGACAGACAGACAGACAGACAGACAGACAGACAGACAGACAGACAGACAGACAGACAGACAGACAGACAGACAGACAGACAGACAGACAGACAGACAGACAGACAGACAGACAGACAGACAGACAGACAGACAGACAGACAGACAGACAAACACAGTTTTATAATATTAAATAGCCTTAACTAGATATGTGACCACTCTTGTTTTACGTGTGAAACACCTGTGTAGGAACAAATCAAACGCCGTGTTGGCCCCCGATGCGAGAGTATAGTATAGACAGCTTTCCTGCATTAAGTCAAACTTCTTTCTTGCGAAGACAAGAATGTGGCGGTTGTAATTCGCCACAACAGAAGACTACTGAAAAAGACGACCTTATCTGTATGGCAATTTGTCGATGCATTTATCCATCGTTGCTATGTATTGCGATGGAAGGCCATTTTTGTTGACCGCGGTCAAATCATCATGTAAGTTACCTTATCATTAAATATAGTTCCACTAGTTGTTTATATTGATTTATGCAATCCTA
>JAODUO010000787.1:5000-17500 GCA_025642075.2 Ridgeia piscesae
AAGGTTGCCTGTCCGACACTCAAGTGCTAAGGTTGCCTGTCCGACACTCAAGTGCTAAGGTTGCCAGTCCGACACTCCATTGCTAAGGTTGCCAGTCCGACACTCCTGTGCTAAGGTTGCCTGTCCGACACTCAAGTGCTAAGGTTGCCTGTCCGACACTCAAGTGCTAAGGTTGCCAGTCCGACACTCAAGTGCTAAGGTTGCCAGTCCGACACTCCATTGCTAAGGTTGCCTGTCCGACACTCAAGTGCTAAGGTTGCCAGTCCGACACTCAAGTGCTAAGGTTGCCAGTCCGACACTCAAGTGCTAAGGTTGCCAGTCCGACACTCAAGTGCTAAGGTTGCCAGTCCGACACTCAAGTGCTAAGGTTGCCAGTCCGACACTCAAGTGCTAAGGTTGCCAGTCCGACACTCAAGTGCTAAGGTTGCCAGTCCGACACTCAAGTGCTAAGGTTGCCAGTCCGACACTCAAGTGCTAAGGTTGCCAGTCCGACACTCAAGTGCTAAGGTTGCCAGTCCGACACTCAAGTGCTAAGGTTGCCAGTCCGACACTCAAGTGCTAAGGTTGCCAGTCCGACACTCAAGTGCTAAGGTTGCCAGTCCGACACTTAAGTGCTAAGGTTGCCAGTCCGACACTCCATTGCTAAGGTTGCCAGTCCGACACTCCTGTGCTAAGGTTGCCAGTCCGACACTCAAGTGCTACGGTTGCCAGTCCGACACTCAAGTGCTAAGGTTGCCAGTCCGACACTCCTGTGCTAAGGTTGCCAGTCCGACACTCCTGTGCTAAGGTTGCCAGTCCGACACTCCTGTGCTAAGGTTGCCAGTCCGACACTCCTGTGCTAAGGTTGCCAGTCCGACACTCAAGTGCTAAGGTTGCCAGTTCGACACTCAAGTGCTAAGGTTGCCAGTCCGACACTCCTGTGCTAAGGTTGCCTGTCCGACACTCAAGTGCTAAGGTTGCCAGTTCGACACTCAAGTGCTAAGGTTGCCAGTCCGACACTCAAGTGCTAAGGTTGCCAGTTCGACACTCCTGTGCTAAGGTTGCCAGTCCGACACTCAAGTGCTAAGGTTGCCAGTCCGACACTCAAGTGCTAAGGTTGCCAGTTCGACACTCAAGTGCTAAGGTTGCCAGTCCGACACTCAAGTGCTAAGGTTGCCAGTCCGACACTCCTGTGCTAAGGTTGCCAGTCCGACACTCCTGTGCTAAGGTTGCCAGTCCGACACTCCTGTGCTAAGGTTGCCAGTCCGACACTCAAGTGCTAAGGTTGCCAGTTCGACACTCAAGTGCTAAGGTTGCCAGTCCGACACTCAAGTGCTAAGGTTGCCAGTTCGACACTCAAGTGCTAAGGTTGCCAGTTCGACACTCAAGTGCTAAGGTTGCCAGTTCGACACTCAAGTGCTACGGTTGCCAGTCCGACACTCCTGTGCTAAGGTTGCCAGTTCGACACTCAAGTGCTAAGGTTGCCAGTCCGACACTCAAGTGCTAAGGTTGCCAGTTCGACACTCAAGTGCTAAGGTTGCCAGTTCGACACTCAAGTGCTAAGGTTGCCAGTTCGACACTCAAGTGCTACGGTTGCCAGTCCGACACTCCTGTGCTAAGGTTGCCAGTTCGACACTCAAGTGCTAAGGTTGCCAGTCCGACACTCAAGTGCTAAGGTTGCCAGTTCGACACTCAAGTGCTAAGGTTGCCAGTTCGACACTCAAGTGCTAAGGTTGCCAGTCCGACACTCAAGTGCTAAGGTTGCCAGTCCGACACTCAAGTGCTAGACCACAAAGTCATTTTTGGACCTCTGTGTGTTTTGGCAGGTGCACGTGTTGGTTTGTTTCATGCGACATCGACTGCACTTCATTTCTTAATTAAATTAGTTCCTGTTTGGTATCTATATTGTGTTTATTTATGCTCAGTTTGTTTATAGTTAGTTCAGCTCTACAACAAGCAAGACACGGAATATTTTGAACAATATTTAAAAGGTGAGAGAGGCGCCACCTAGTGTCATTTTCTTTGACACGTTAATATCGTACCCTAACATCCTCAAATAACTGGACGACGGGAATCTTGATATATTATAATAGTTTGTTGTGTCTTCATAAATTAATATTAGAAAGTACCGCAGAGATATTAACTAAACGATTTTCCGATCACCAACCGTATTTTATGATTATGCGTAACACTGTGAATTTACATTCTACTCGTAAATGAAAATTATATACACTTAAAGCGTATGCGATGATAAGTGCTATGAATGAAATAAAATCAGGTAAAATTTATGACAAATTATATAAAAATCCAGCTGCTGACCCAAATTGTAATTATGATATAATATATGAAGAAAATACACGTGCCAATACTAAAAATATGCCAAACAAATTAGTAACATTTAGTAGATATAAACAAACGAAATTAACTTGGGTCACCCATTGTCTGTTAACATCAATCAGATGTCAAGAGAAAATGTACAAACAATTAAATTAACAAATCCCAGTTGTAATAACTACGAAATTGTTAAAAGTTAATTTTAAAACATATAACACAATATTAATGAAAAATATTCGGGCGGCTAAGGAATTTGTTTTGAATTTCGTTTTTCACTTTTAGGAATGATTTATGAAATACTTTGAAAACTGTAAATGAATGTATCTCAAAAAGGCATACTATAGATATAAGAAAAGTGTCCTAATTTATTTTGGTGACAATAATAATAATAATAATGACTTATTATGCGCCAATATCCTCGAAGATCAAGCTCAAGGCGCGACAACACCAAGCGATTAAGCAAACTCGTAATCGTAAAACAATGCGTGAGTCGTCAATGGCTGGATGAAGAAGCTAGGAGGCTAAGGAGGATAGGCAGCATGAAAGAGATAAGTTTTTAGACATCGGCGGAATGAAACTATATTACCTTCTGATTTAACACTGGCAGGAAGCGAATTCCACACCGTTGGTGCGGAAACCGAGAAACCTCGGGTCCCAGCTTTCGTTTTCACCCGAGGAACATAAAGAGAGTTACTACTGGTTGAGCGTAGCTGTCTAGAATTTCTTGCTGGAGTTAGGATGAAATTTAGGTATGCTGGATGTGTAGATGAAAGTGCTTGATAGGCTATTGTACAAATCTTGAAAATAATGCGATAGTGCACAGGGAGCAATCAAAATTATGTCAAACAAACCATTGCTAACACATCTAATAACTGCTTCACAAATATAGCTCGGACTATTGTAAATGATATCAAGTATGAGGGCACCAGTGATTTTAGTTATTATCTAAATATACAAATAAACTCAACTTTAAAAACATGTAGCTGAAGAAGCAGTAAAGAAAACAATACACAATCAACCCACAACATATAGTTGTGGGTTCGATTATATCTCTTCACAACTGTAAAAAAATTGAACCTGCAATTATAAAAACATTGACTATGGTATTACAGCAAGTGCTAAATACTTGAATTTTTCCAGATAAACTCAACGTTGTCAAAGTAATTATAATATTTAAAAAGGATGTCAACAATATCAAAGGTACCAGAGAAAATTGTCTTTACCCAGTTATCTTCCTATTTTAATCAAGCGAAACCATTTTTTGATAATCAATAATGAAAACCATTATTGATTATCAAAAAACTCATTTCACATAAAAAGAAATTTTCAAAATCTCAAATGACACAATTATTAAGGTACTACATTCGTATGGGTTAGACCAGGAAGTCTGACTGTGCTCTGGCGCCCATAACCGCTGTGCATGGGCGCAGGCAACTGGAAGTCTCTGACTTTTGGCGGGACGTCCGACGGTGTTATGACGTCGAGTTTCTGCGTCATAAACGCAAATGTTCCCGTAATGTCCTACGTCATAAATACGCGCGCCTGGATACGGGAATCGCGCTGCCGCTGTAGTGTACCTGTTTTAATAAGAGCAACACCTTCAATGTTCAGACGATCACATTAGTTTATATTGTCTTTGTAACTGATGTTAATATCGGTAAGTAATTTCTGATAGGCAATGATCAGAGTTTACACATTGTAGATATGTTTCTATTACAATGAGAGGTCATAAAATATGTGTATCGATTTGCTCTACGGTTGATATCGACAAGATTGTATATAATTATGTATGATAAACTATTCAAATAACAACTATTAACGTAGAAAATACATTACAACATGTCGCAAAGAGAAGAAAAAGAAGCATGTCATAAAGTTATATCGTGGTCACATCTGTTTAAAATCAGAATAGTCCAGACTTGGCACAACTTCACAAAGACGATGTCACACGTAGCAACTCGAAATTGTCTTAACATACTTCTCTTCTCTAGCACGATGTTCGATAGGCTAACAATAATAAGCATTGTAGTATAGCACAATCCAGTTATGGAAATATAACCATATAATATTCATAGAACATATATATTTCATAAACCCTGCAAATCAGTGGAAGCGTGCATATGTACACCGTACTAACACAGACACACTCATTCATACACACACGCACCAACAAACTACACGTATGTATGTATGTATGTATGTATGTATGTATGTATGTATGTATGTATGTATGTATGTATGTATGTATGTATGTATGTATGTATGTATGTATGTATGTATGTATGTATGTATGTATGTATGTATGTATGTATGTATGTATGTATGTATGTATGTATGTATGTATGTATGTATGTATGTATGTATGTATGTATGTATGTTGGTAGGTAGGTATGTAGGTACGTAGGTAGGTAGTTAGGTAGGTATGTAGGTATATATGTATGTATGCAGACATGCAAACAAGCATATATATATATATATATATATATATATATATATATATATATATATATATATATATATTATACATTATATATATATATATATACATTATATATACATATATATATATATATATATATTATACACACGTACGCACACACGCACCCACATACGTACACTATATATATATATATATATATATATATATATATATTCGCTTCGATTGCAGTATTAAAAAAGCCGACGAAGAGAGTTTGCAATTATACGTTTTCGTTACGTCCGGAACACTAACAGCAGACTAGATCGGGAACAAACGATGTTGACAACGGCATTGCGCTTGTTCGGTTTGACAGACGGTCGGAGACCTAGACACGATCCATTGTGGTTAGGTATGCGATGCTCTTTTTTCCAGAACTCAGTACCCGCTACACCTATGTGCTAGTTTACTGCCCAGTTTGAGCGGAGCGTTGAAGCAAATGGTGGTGTAGCGCTTAGTTAAGTATATTGTATATTCGTGGTAAAGCTTGCACAACTTAGGAGACCCTGCTTCGTGAAATTACATTAATTACTTTTTCAAGCAGGGAGAGTAGACTGTTTTTCATTGATAAACTATATTCCTGACGTTCGCAAGTACACGAACCTATTGTCGGACGGTATTATGTATTGGACATACATTATTATCATAAAAGCCAAACACAATTATATGAAAAAGAGTTGTACGTACTAGTGTTAAACTTAGCATAACGTCTTTAATTTTACATGTTGGTGTTGCCACTTGGTGTATTGGTGATGTCACTTTTGTTCTTAAGGTCCACTAGTTGTCCTAAAGTCAACACCTACACCCTATTGCAGTGTTATGGTGTACGTATTTATCATTACAATAATTAAAGTTTCATTTCAAATATACAAAATAGCATACAAAAATGGCTACTTTACAAAAGAGCCAAAGTGTAAAATGCCAAATGAAGTTTTACATCTAACTAACTTCTGCACCTTTTTCGACTGAAACACATGTTGTTTTTTGGAACTACGTAAGAGACTCTGAATTATGCAGTTTCAATGTTCTTTTGCTATTATATTCATACATAGTTTATTTAGCGTTGGCATGCGCTTGCCGTGAAATCTCACACCTATATGAAGTTTTCAAATAATAAAAAATTGCGTCGGGCGGCAACTATTGCTGTTTTCACTTGTGCATGGATACTATAAATGGCACAGAGATTATGCATAAACCTTGTCAGATCGTTAACTCTGGTAGTACAGTTTACAGTTTTTCCTTCCCACAGACTCATAAAATTATTCCAGTAGGTATCACCATCTTTCATGAGGAGTTTATATGTTTTCATGGAAGTGTTAGTTTTCATCATGAGAACTTTCACAAAGCTTGCCCTATCTTGCAGACACATGCGGTTATGTCGACAATAATAACAACGTCAACAACTACTACGTGTCGGGTCTCGAATCGTTCAAGATGGCGTACGACTCTCCACCAAGGAGAGTGATATCTTACACCGACCAGACAACAGCAGTTTCCGGGAACACGATCCCTTTGCTAGAACCGTTCCAACGGTGGAGCGATGGAAAAAGTCCATCTAACCAGCATCCGTATTTGCCTATCAAACGTGGAACTACTACACGCGGATGCCAACCCCAAATTGTACGGCGCATTGATACACAAAAGGAGCGTGAAGCGTTCGTGGTGCGATTGCTCCGCCGGCCGTGGACCGAGAACAAGATGCCGTGTATGCCTATGTTCATATCACGTGAACAGTTGCATTTCTACATGAATGACGGGGAAGTAAGTAACGTTGCCGCGCTTACATATTTCCGGGCGTTATAAACTATCCGGGTGACGTTTCTGCGCATGCGCGATAAACGTAAACCCATCGTTGTCGTGTCGTGCAGCGAAATGCAAAGCATTTATCATATAAATACCACGGGCTGTTTGTTAACTCTCCTGTGATGATTACTGTGAAGAGTTGCTTAAATTTGTTTAATACATTAAAATAATACGTCTGTTTAAATCACTGTCACGGATTATGGCGCATTGCAGGCAAATGATTTGCACTTGCTATCAAAACATCTCAAAACGTGTTTGCCCCATGTTAATTTGCGACAAATAACATTGCTGAAAGGTTATATACGTCGTAATGAACAGCCCGTGGTATTTATACCATAAATGCTTTGCGTTTTGCTGCATTCTGATGATTTGACATTTATCGCGCATGCACAGAAACGTCTCCCGGTTAGTTTATAACGCCCGGGAAAATTTAAACGCTACAACGTGTTGCTATGATCACATGACTTGCACACAATTGAAATGTTTAATCCCATTATATTAAAAAAATTCTTTTGCAAATCACATTTTGCATAGAGCTAGCTTAATTGATAATTAGCAGTTGTGACGCGCTTTAATCCCCAACCTTACGGATGAACATCACAGTAAATGATGTTGTTTTCCAAACGATTGGTTTAGTATGTTTTCTCGTTCTGATTTGTCTTATTCTAATTCGTCAACTGTTGTGTTAATATTTAGTGTGAGTATAAACTATGACTTACTGCCAATTGATCATGTTCGCGACCTCTCTATTTGTCGCTATAGCAAGAAACCAAATGTACAGTCAGCATGTGACGAGACATTTTCTGTGGTGTATTGTTATCACCAGCCATGTGTAACACCTAACATAGCCGGTAATACAGATGCCTTAAACTGTGCAACTACTTTCCATTTTTCAGTTGGTTCGACTGGAAAGCGACGCGGCCGACCGTGTCACCTTCCTGGCGCGACACCTGGCGAGCAACCGACTGGTGTGTGTCCGCCTGTGGCGACGAACGGAAACTAGTTTCGATGACATGGCGATAGAAGCGAGCTTGCTTCAGTATCTCAGTACGACCAAAGTCACCCCGCAATTCTACGGTGTCTTCGTCGTAAACGATGATTCTGCTTACTCCAAATACGGCATCATTTCCGAATTCATCGGTCACCCTGTGTCGTTGGAAGTCGCTAGCGTGGCGTCATTGCTCAGTTCGAACAATAGTGCGCCATCTTTAAACTGGATACAATTCTGCGCAGACTTGGTGGCAGCCGTCAATGCAGTCAATGCAAAGGGCGTCGTTATTAACAACGGACTGAATACGGACAGCATCCTTGTGAAACAAGTCGACGGACGGTGGTCTGTTTGTCTGTACGACCAATCGTTGTCGTGTTACCGCGATTACACGTTCGACCGCAAACGACTGCAGCGGAAACGCGCACGCTCCGAGAACACGGTCGCGCCGGAAGTGATAGACACCGCGCACTGTTCTGCAGCGAGTGACATGTATCTGGTCGGGTGTGTGATCAGTCACATTGCTACACTGACGAACTCGCGCGTGCTTGAGGGGATTGCTGGCAAATGTTTGTGCCGAGATGTCAACGAGAGGTTACGCGGACGTGTCGTGTTGCAACTGCTGGAGACAGCGCTTGACATGCAACAACCGCCCGTATGTTAGTAGGCTGTGTTGGAAAATAGCACTGTTTTTGAATTGTATAATAAAATGTTTCTTGCGCTTAATTCTCGAAGTCTACGAATACTTGGTTGACCCAGAAGTAAACCAAAATGCCCAACACGCACTGGTAAAAGAGCGTTACATACAAAATTCCACTGCGTACCTTTCCGTCAATGCACACGTCGATGTCATGGCTAATACAATCTCTTACCTTGTAAAGTCGTTAGTTCCACATTGCTTACATATAGTACGTATGAATATAGTTTTGGAATAAAAAGACAGTCGCGATTTAGCTGGATGGGGCACAGATTTGTGTCCGGAAATCAATATATGCAAATAACATATTACCAAAATATCCAAGTAAAAAGAAGGCATCATCTGCTGATATCTCTGTTGCAACAAACCCGTTTTATCTGAGGAAAGCTTTACATTGGTATGGTATTCTAATTTGTTCTGTGGAATTAAATAGGCACTCGTACTATGCACGGTAGGGAATTATTTTGACTACAACTTCAACGGATAGTAAAAGTAAAAACTGATCAATACCTTAGTTTCGTTATAAGTCATATTTCCCAAAAGAAGACTACACATTTCATTTAAAGGAAGATTTGTTGTACACATTTTTCTGACAGAAACATAAAATATTAAATTTTACAGATACTTATGATATATTATAATTATTTATGAATAGTACTTATTGTTCTACGGAAACAACATATTGGTTAAACATATTATATTAGTTTATTTGAATTTTACATAGAATTTTATTTGGCAGTAATCCAGGTGAACGAAGCCAGGTACTAGTATTAAAAATGCCGCCCGGTGTATTGTCGAATTGTTCGTGTATGATACGTTGTTTTCATTGATACACTTTAAAATCAACATTGTTTTTAAGCTGACGTGATAATCATAGCAAAAATAGTATATGAACGCTGACATATACATGCTACTGGTTATGCTATCATTAAGTCAAGCGATAAAAAGAAAAGGAAGACATCAGAGTGGGCAATCTTAAAGTGTCACTCGTGATTGGTGATGACTTAGACAACAACGAGCACTCAACATGTACTTGGGCCATAACAGACAAAACTATTCAGGGAAACACTCTAGTGTAACATCCGCCTTAACCAGACGAAATCAACGGGCGTCGTTAGCTTAGAAGCGTCGGTCGCGGACATGAACGACACCTGGCTGGATAGCGACGTCGGACCGCTGTCGGACAGCGATGAAGACCACGCCGCCAGCCTTGTCTGGATATGGGCTTCCCCTCTGATCTTCGGCGTGGGGATTCTCGGCAACTCGCTGTCTCTCGTCGTCTTCTGCCGAATGGGATTCGGTCGGTCGCCGACTAACGTGTATCTGTCGTGCGTGGCGACGGCTGACAACGGCGTCCTGCTGCTGGGGCTGTTGCCTCAGTGGCTCAAGCAGTCCGGCATCGTTGTCCTGCACGAGCTGTGTCCGATCGCCTGTCAGGTGAAGTATTTCTGCGCCTTCACGAGCGGCGACACGGCCATATGGCTGCTGGCCGTCTTCACCGCCGATCGCGCAGCCGCAGTCCGGTTCCCGCTGCGCCGCTTCCGCGCGACGAGCACGCGCTGCGTGCTAGCGCTGTGCGCGTGCGTGCTGGCGTGCGCGTGCGCCAAGAACGCGCACGTGTTCTGGACGAGAGGCGCCGTCGTCGACGCCGACTCGGGCGCGCTGATCTCGAACTGCGCTAGCGTGTCCGGCTACGAGAACTTCGAGGCGTTCGTGCGTCCGTGGATCGCCTTCTGCGTCGTTAGCGTGGCTCCTCTCGTCGTTGTTCTCGTCAGCAACGCAGTCATCATTCGCGTTCTCGTCGGCTACCACGACCGACAGCGGATGAACATCATCATGTCGAACGCCGAACGTCACTTCCGGCAGACGACTTTCATGTGTCTCGCCGTGTCGGTTGCCTTCTTCGTGTGTGTCACGCCGAACTTCGCGCTGCTCATTGGGCGGCCATATTGGGAAGAGGCCGTTGCAGATCGCAGTGTCCTCAACGTCACCGACGCCGTCAACAACCTGCTGTTGTACCTGAACCACTCCATCAACTTCTTCCTCTACTGTCTAGCTGGGAGGGTGTTCCGGAAGGAGTTTGTTGCCATGTTTACCAGATCATCAAGGCGGGTGGATTCGTCGACGGAGAGTGATTCCCGTAGAGTGCTTCGCTGGGTACGCGAGCTGCCACAACACCAGATGGTCGCGGTTGTTCCACTAGACTCGGCGGCAGGAAGTAGTAATATCGACAACTGTAATAAAGAAACTGTAACACAAGAGGCAGATGTACGGCAATCGACAAGGTTGTGACGTACTGTATGTATATAGTACATCAATGACATTGGGTAAGTCTGATGCGCGTAAACCATGCACCAGCAACATAAGCTACTACATGAGTTTGAAACTAACGTTACCACTGAAGTAGGACGTGACCCTAAACTCACGAGCTGTGTCAACAACACTCGTGAGTTGTAGTGCGACCTGTTGACAAACACAAGGTGCGCCTTGTCTGTGCCAACACATCGTACTTTGCTGTGTCCGGAGCATCCACACGAATGTCAAGAAGCCACTCGCACCACACACGACACAGATCCACGCACCCAGTAACATATCGCAGCAAAGTACATCACTGTTTTGTTGCGGCACTTTCTCGGAGATTTAAGACCTGCTATTTCGTATACGTGTCCAATGTTTCTGATATATTAAATGTTTGTAACGCTGGACAGATATTTCGTAAACTTACTCAGCTACGATGGAGTGGCTGAGTAATGGCAATCTGCTGTTATTGACACGCAATAAGTAAGTACGAAAATGTCACGGATGCAGCAACTAATATTTCAGAAAGATGATAACAGTTGCAATATAATGTAAACCGTGCAGTGTTTTATTTGTGTGTATAAGTATAGTTATCTATTATTAATGCAAATACACTTTATTAAAATTAATATGTTTCGCTTTGTACGCAACCCGATACCTTCGCTAGTGTATACGAACGTGGATCAGATAGTCACATATTCATCACGAAACATCGTTTGAATAATTGAACACTCGAATTAATATTAAGAATGTTTGATCAAATCTATAAAAAGGTAAGGATGTATATTTAGCGCAGTAACAACACCTCGGGGCTGTTCCTGCAGATTAGCACGTATTTCCCTGGCACACTTGTTCTGTCAAACACCATCTTAACTCCATTGGAAAGTATCCAGCCACGATGCAATTAACGCGCGAAGACTGCTCGTACACAAATGTCCATAACCTGGTACACATTCCTACAGCTGAGCGATGTAGAGAGACCGCGAACTTGCTTAAGGTTCGACTCCGCTGTATAACGCTTTTTCAATGAAAATGACTTGTCTTGACGTTCAGTACATATCGTTGTTCGGTTTTCATTTGTCAATAGCTTTCACACCAGTTTCGTAATGTTCCATTATAAACTATAATTCACATATGCTACTTGTATACATATGTCATCCACATAAATGTAATCTTTGCGACATGAAAGAGATTCTTAACTATGTTAATATGTCGAAAATAAACCTGTCCCGCTCCGCCTATGTTATCTGTATATGACGTATACGGTTATTTGTGATTAACAAAATATAATTATAACAAAATAAAGATATATAATTAAAACATATATTCACAGTATTGTGTGCATTATAAAGAGTTTAAAGGTATCGAATAATTTCCTTATAATTTGCCACACGAAAGACTCCCTACCGGATCCCAAAGGACCCGTTTAATGCGGTGACATGATGATAGTCGCTGTCACTGGTTTCCTTCTCTCATCGTGGCAGACAGACACGTTCCACTGAGACTGGTGACACTCTCGTCATTCTGTCATCGTGATAGCTAGACACGTTTCACTGAGACTGATGACACTCTCGTCATTCTGTCATCGTGACAGCCAGACACGTTCCAATGAGATTGATGACACTCTCGTCATTCTGTCATCGTGACAGCTAGACACGTTCCACTGAGACTGATGACACTCTCGTCATTCTGTCATGGATACAGCCAGACACGTTCCACTGAGACTGATGACACTCTCGTCATTCTGTCATGGAGACAGCCAGATACGTTCCACTGAGACTGATGACACTCTCGTTATTCCGTCATGGAGACAGCCAGATACGTTCCACTGAGACTGATGACACTCTCGTCATTCTGTCACCGTGACAGCTAGACACGTTCCACTGAGACTGATGACACTCTCGTCATTCTCTCATCGTGACAGC
>JAODUO010000787.1:22500-67500 GCA_025642075.2 Ridgeia piscesae
GACGTTTCTGCGCATGCGCAATAAATGTAAAATCACCAATGTCCGGCGAAATAACAAAGCATTTGCGGTATAAATGCCCTCGAGCTGTTCGTTAACTTACCTGTGGTAGTTACTGTGAAGAGTTTCTTAAAATGTTCAAGCAATAAAATATTACGTTTTTTATAAATCATTGTCACGGATTATGGCGCACTGCTGTCACGTGATTTACGCTTGCTATCAAAATATGCCTCAAAACTTGTTTGCTTCGTGTTAATTTGCGACAAATAATTTTGCTGAGAGGTTATATACATCCTAACGAACAACCCGTAATATTTATACCATAAATGCTTTGTCTTTTCGCTGCACATTGATGATTTTACATATTTATTAGCATAGGAAATTTCACTATACCAAAATATTTAATTTTATAATAAGATGCTCAAATTAGACATAAATTAAAATTATTACCCTCATTAGAAAGATTATATATTTAAATATACATTCACGCCTAAATAGTGGTAGTAGATTACTAAACATGGCCGTCATTGCAATCCTGAAAAAAATTGTCGGTAGATTCGAAACGACTTAGCTATAATGCGCTATATACGATTTCTATGAAATTGTCAGGGTCTTCTTATTAAATATTCATCTTACTACTAGCCAAACTTCAGAACGCTTTCTCAACGTGCTACGAAGGTATACTTATCCGAACGTATCGCATCAAAATCAAAATTAAATAACTCACTTAAAAATTTACAATTCACACGGTGGCATTCTCTGTCATCTTGGGTCTCAGTAAAATGTAGTTTCACCATCATACGATTAATGCGAGGTTCTTAAAAGGAGTTTTCCTCGGCCTCTCCTCATGAGCAGAAAACCTGGTGGACACAAATTGCAGCCATCCTACCGACGCGCCCCTAACGGATTTGCAGGTCCCTACCTTTGTGTTGGGATCCAATAGTGCACACAAGGCGTTGTTTCCCAACGCAAAGGAAGATTGTTCTCATCGGCGATAGCAGGTTAATATCGTTTCACGTTCTCTATATCTTGTTTAAACCGTTATATCGAAGCGATATGAATTTTCACCGAGTATTACTGTTCTATTCCTCTCCCACAATTTCATTGTAGTGGTCGCCGCGGTTTACACATCGACTGGGAGCACTATATGCGTATCTGTGGTACGCCTCAGCGACCTGGGATTGCGCAATTGTGTTCGCTTCTATCCGGGGGGCTGCCATTTTACTACAAACAGTCAATGATTCTTATCTTAACGACCATTTTTTGCCTTTTGCTTGGCTATGTTGCCTAACGCTATCCGGTGATCTCGGCCTTTCGCGATCTCGGCTTAAGTGAACTCGGCCTGTTTCGGTGACCTCGGCCAGTGACCTCGGCCTATGGGGCAGTGATCTCGGCCTGTTTTCGGTGACGCAGTGACCTCGGCCTGTGGGGCAGTGATCTCGGCCTGTGGGGCAGTGATCTCGGCCTGTGGGGCAGTGATCTCGGCCTGTGGGGCAGTGATCTCGGCCTGTGGGGCAGTGATCTCGGCCTGTGGGGCAGTGATCTCGGCCTGTGAGGGCAGTGATCTCGGCCTGTGGGGCAGTGATCTCGGCCTGTGGGGCAGTGATCTCGGCCTGTGGGGCAGTGATCTCGGCCTGTGGGGCAGTGATCTCGGCCTGTGGGGCAGTGATCTCGGTCTGTGGGGCAGTGATCTCGGCCTGTAGGGCAGTGATCTCGGCCTGTGGGGCAGTGATCTCGGCCTGTGGGGCAGTGATCTCGGCCTGTGGGGCAGTGACCTCGGCCTGTGGGGCAGTGATCTCGGCCTGTGGGGCAGTGATCTCGGCCTGTGGGCAGTGATCTCGGCCTGTGGGGCAGTGATCTCGGCCTGTGGGGCAGTGATCTCGGTCTGTGGGGCAGTGATCTCGGCCTGTGGGGCAGTGATCTCGGCCTGTGGGGCAGTGATCTCGGCCTGTTCGGTGACCACGGCCAGTGACCTCGGCCTATGAGGCAGTGATCTCGGCCTGTGGGGCAGTGGTCTCGGCCTGTGGGGCAGTGATCGCGGCCTATTAGGCAGTGATCTCGGCCTGTGGGGCAGTGATCTTGGACCTGTGGGGCAGTGATCTCGGCCTGTGCGGCAGTGATCTCGGCCTGTGGGGCAGTGATCTCGGCCTGTGGGGCAGTGATCTCGGCCTGTGGGGCAGTGATCTCGGCTAGTGGGGCAGTGATCGCGGCCTGTGGGGCAGTGGTCGCGGCCTGTGGGGCAGTGATCGCGGCCTATGAGGCAGTGATCTCGGCCTATGAGGCAGTGATCTCGGCCTGTGAGGCAGTGATCGCGGCCTGTGGGGCAGTGATCTGACCTGTGCGGCAGTGATCTCGGCCTGTGCGGCAGTGATCTCGGCCTGTGGGGCAGTGATCTCGGCCTGTGGGGCAGTGATCTCGGCTAGTGGGGCAGTGATCGCGGCCTGTGGGGCAGTGATCGCGGCCTATGAGGTAGTGATCTCGGCCTATGAGGCAGTGATCTCGGCCTGTGAGGCAGTGATCGCGGTCTGTGGGGCAGTGATCTCGGCCTGTGGGGCAGTGATCTCGGCCTGTGGGGCAGTGATCGCGGCCTATGAGGCAGTGATCTCGGCCTATGAGGCAGTGATCTCGGCCTGTGAGGCAGTGATCGCGGTCTGTGGGGCAGTGATCTCGGCCTATGAGGCAGTGATCTCGGCCTTGGGCAGTGATCTCGGCCTGTGAGGCAGTGATCTCGGCCTGTGGGGCAGTGATCTCGGCCTGTGCGGCAGTGATCTCGGCCTGTGGGGCAGTGATCTCGGCCTATGAGGCAGTGATCTCGGCCTATGAGGCAGTGATCTCGGCCTGTGAGGCAGTGATCGCGGCCTGTGGGGCAGTGATCTCGGCCTGTGCGGCAGTGATCTCGGCCTGTGCGGCAGTGATCTCGGCCTGTGCGGCAGTGATCGCGGCCTATGAGGCAGTGATCTCGGCCTGTGGGGCAGTGATCTCGGCCTGTGGGGCAGTGATCTCGGCCTGTGGGGCAGTGATCTCGGCCTGTGGGGCAATGATCGCGGCCTGTGGGCAGTGATTTCAGCCTGTGGGCAGTGATCTCGACCTGTGGGGCAGTGATCGCGGCCTGTGGGGCAGTGATCTCGGTCTGTGGGGCAGTGATCTCGGTCTGTGGGGCAGTGATCTCGGCCTGTGGGCAGTGATTTCAGCCTGTGGGCAGTGATCTCGGCCTGTGGGGCAGTGATCGCGGCCTGTGGGGCAGTGATCTCGGTCTGTGGGACAGTGATCGCGGCCTGTGGGCAGTGATTTCAGCCTGTGGGCACTGATCTCGACCTGTGGGGCAGTGATCGCGGCCTGTGGGGCAGTGATCTCGGTCTGTGGGGCAGTGATCTCGGCCTGTGGGGCAGTGATCTCGGCCTGTGGGGCAGTGATCTCGGCCTGTGGGGCAGTGATCTCGGCCAGTGGGGCAATGATCGCGGCCTGTGGGGCAGTGATCGCGGCCTGTGGGGCAGTGATCGCGGCCTATGAGGCAGTGATCTCGGCCTATCAGGCAGTGATCTCGGCCTGTGAGGCAGTGATCGCGGCCTGTGGGGCAGTGATCGCGGCAGTGATCTCGGCCTGTGCGGTAATGATATCGGCGTATATTCATGATTTGTTATGATGTTACCGACCATTTTTTTGTTTGCATTGCATGGTTGATAAGACTTGTTTTCATCAGCGGTCTCTGTTTTATAACGATTTTTATTTTGTATAGCAGCGACGGACCAGCTAGTCGGGGGCCACATACGACTCTCAATCCATGTGTCTTGGATGTAGGACACTAAACATAACAACGTAATTATATACACGGTGTGTCCATACATACCAGGATAACGTTATTCGGAAATGCTATATACCAAAAACATTCTTCATCTGTTCATTTTATCATTATATTACTGGATCAATATTACTATTGTTATCATAATCGGCAACTGTTCAAGCAATGATTTTTTTCAATAAGGAATCCCACGGCAACTACATATTGTGACAATACAGTACTTAAGTCTTGCAGTTGTGGTGTTCTGGCCTTTGTTCAAAACCATTTACTTTGAGAATAATGCATGCCAATTTGCTTTCTCTTGTAGGAGATATATGTTAGAACATTTAGTCACTGTGTATATCATAAGGCATATACGCTAATCTGAGGCAAATTTGACACGCCAGATCTGCTCAGCTCCTCTTGCGTGACGGCATCGGAAGAAAGGGATTAGGCATAACGGATTGCTTTTGTAGTTACTCGCCAGCATCAAAAGGAGGCATTTCTCACCCAAGTGTACTGTTTGAGTAAATTAAAGCTTTCTGCGGTCGAGCCCAACGCCTGATCTCATATGTGCTCAATACGTGATGATTACCTCGTTTAAAGTAACGGGTGTAAAACTATAAACAACGCAACAAAGAAAGGGTATTAACTCAATTGCCGTACGTTGTTTCCATGCGTCGTAACAAATCAAAGAAAAAACATGAAAGAAAGAATTTGCTCTATAACGCAGTGCACGAGTAGACAGCCGATTACTATTACCTGCCTCAAAGAAACAACACGAAGAAATGTGCTCAATATAACAAAGCAAGTTGATTATGTTCGCACCTCCCATCGGATACAAATCAAATTTAATATTATAAACTATTGTGAAGCAAATTACCACGCCGTCTACCCTTTATCGTTATTGTGTATTGCATTAATAACTTTATTATTAGGAAATAAATAAGAATTAGCTCACAAATGATTGTCACAGTGTCTTTATTGCATTGCATTAATTTTATGTCTGTCAGAACGAAATAACGACTGATCGTCATATATCAGATATGTTCATTGTAAAGAATATATCTGCGCACCTCCTATCTCAAAACACAAAATCATGTCGCATTTCATTAACTATAATGCGACAGTATTTAACCAAGCGTTTAGTTGCGATTAGATATGTGAACGGAACTGACCATAGCGACACGCGGACTGTAATAAGCGTCTGTCAAGTTACACCAGTTTTGAAACTTTGTCTTCCATCAACAGCATCGGAAGCGGACATATGAATCTAAGAATAAGCACCGTTCGTTGGACGTTGAATATTGTCGTTTATTTATTGGTCGATGATCACACTGTGGCTATGTACGATTAAAAGCTGTTTTTCTTTTCTTAGTCTCCACTTGTTAGTTCACGTCATTTGGTGGTCGCCTCCCAAACAGGAATCCTGACTGGCCGAACTCTACCGCTCAGGTGGTTGTGTGAGCAGCACTACAAAACAAGTGTGATTGTTAACACATGGTACAATTTATTGTGTAAATAACGAGGACGCGGGGAGACAGGATACGGGTGATCAGGGAAAATCGGGCAGGGCACCTGGCTCGAAGTGAATAAGTCACGCTTGCATTACAAGCTTCATAAAATACGGATGGAATAAAATATTATACCATATATTTTGCCAAAACAGGGGGCTTGACATCACGGCTTTGACAACATGACTTCACATATTAAACCAGTCGATATGCGGGCATCATTTATTCGTCTACGGCTATCGTTATTACCATCACGTGATTAAACGCGTTACCGAGGGTATACAATACAATGCCATGCAACACAATACAACTTTATTCATCCATGCAAAGGCATCTACATTGTCGTATGGATGGTCAAGGTGTACAAAATGTGTAAACTATATATATATATATATATATATATATATATATATATATAAGGTATATTTGAATAGAAAATGGTGATGTCTCTCTGAATGGCTCCAATTAGTTTGGAGCTAACACGTACACTCTTCTGTAAATTGTTCAGTTTGAAAGACCAGCAGACAAATGATAAATTAAAGAAATCTCGATGAAAGATTTGGAAAAAGGTTTAAACTGGTTTGGTCAACAGAACATTTATTTTGTTTTCTAAGAGAATACAGGCGTCGCCGACATTTCTTGACAAGTCTTCCAGTGTCGTTATCCCATCAAAGTTTTGCTATCGAACAGGTTCAATGTACAATTAACGAAGAAACATCGAAGTTGGCATTTGGATATGTAATGGCGGTCTGTAGGTTGTCACCACAAACAGCACCGAGATGTTATCAAGGACAATTATGGTTCCTTGTGTGAATTTTAAAGGGGAATAAAGGCCCCCAAAAAAATTTTTGTTTTTTGGAAAAAACTTACCCAAAAATGGTTTTTTTTCCCGGGATACCCGCCTTTTAAATTTAAAAATTTCCCCCTTTATAACAATACTTAAGTAACTTCTATTGCGCACAAATCCTTGGAAACCAAGCTCACAGGCACCATCCATACAAAAGGGTTAATCAATCTCAGTCAACATTTCTAGTTGTCATCAGATTGATTTTTACGTCAGCACGCCATGGTGGATAGGCAAGGTTGTAAAGGTAGGCTATGTCTTTAAATGATGGAAGAATTTAGCACTATTTTCAACTAGAAAGAAGCATATTCCAAAGAGTAGGTGCACCTACAGCAAAAACCCTAGTCCCAAAAATATTACTATTGACTTTCGTGAACAAAACAAACGAGTCCTTTACCACATTCCACAACAGTGTGTTATACTTACATGTCCATATCTCCTGTAGTAGCTCATAGGTTGGCAGAAGATCTGAGGGCCCGGGCAGCAAAGACGGCGGAGATACCAATAACGGCTATTGCGACGGCAGACAGTAAAAAAATTAATGTCAACGTCAACTGCACATCTACACTGGCATAGTGTGGTGTGGAGATCGGGGTTCGTGGTACTGTGAAGTTGATTCCGCCTGTAGAATTTGGACAATAGCCTTCTGTGCAAGGTGACTCCTTTGTTTCGCAGAACCAACCCCACCATCCAGTAGCACAGAAACATCGAATTCCTCGAAACATCGTCTCACAGGTTGCTCCGTTCAGGCATGGTCTGTCGGAACATTGGTAGAAGTCTGGACACCGGTATATCACCCTGTAGTATGTTGCCCCTGTATGCGTATAGTTCACGAGCTCCTCGGAATTGCTTATACTATAGTTGCATATATCAGTTTGGGGATATACATTATAACCAGTGCAGTTGATATGCTGGAGACACCAATATTTGCAAAGCAAACTCTCTTTCACTGGCATGGTCAAATTTGCAAAAACATTCATGACATTGATGAATCGTTCGAAAAGGTACCTACGGGTAAGACAATCCATCGCCGGTATCACACGGCAACAGTAGTGACGTCGCATAATATGTGACGTCCTAAATGTGCAGTAAATATGACGTGAATAAGTTACAAAAACTTCATGTAACATAAAATGTTATGTGTACCATTAAATAAATATAAAAAATGTTTACTGCAACAATAAAATGAAACAAAATCAACACATAATTACGCAAATACCGATGCTTTCTTGCATGCGATCTTCACCTTCTTTCAACAATTATCGAAAAGTTTCAACCGATCAGAACAAATGTACCTAACCTGAATGATCCTTCCTATATTACTGGCGTGGCGTCCATTCTTGTGTTATTATTGACCTACTTGAGTTGTTATTTCGTTGATACAATATGAGCAAATCTTGTTATTACAACTGAATATTTGGTGAAACTATAAGCCTGTAGCTACTTGAGGTATGTATATTGTCATTGGTATATTCATGAGTATATCTCTGTTCTGATCCTGTAACTCAAAGCAAAACATTACCAGTCGTGTATCCTCAACTTCTGCGTGACAACATTTACATGTAATGTTTACTGCATCGTTGAGTTTACGATACAATATGTGACTGTTGGTTGGTTGGTTGGTTGGTTGGATGGTTGGTTGGTTGGATGGATGGATGGATGGATGGATTGGATGGATGGATGGTTGGTTGGTTGGTGGGTGGGTGGGTGGGTGGGTGGGTGGGTGGGTGGGTGGTTCCTTTGTTCGATCGATCGTTCGTTCGTTTATTTGTGGACGCATATCTCCGACAATATTATTTGTACGCATCTGACGGACATTTTACATGTGATCATTCGTTCGTCCAAATGGCTACTCGAGGAGTTGTATCCTAGAAGTTAGATATTTTTGTATACCATTTCAAGATAAATATGCCCTCTACAACTATATCGTTGGATGTCAGAAATGTTTCATACTTTACAAATAATAGGCGTTTTAACTTAACACAGGCGCATGAAGTTCGACCCATATCTTCGTCATTGTTATATCTATCTGATTAAGAATTTGCATTATGACCTGCCGAAATTCGTGGACTTAGACATTTTCAAAATTCGTCTATAGGTTGGATAACTTCGTGGTTCAACATTAAAAAATACGTGGAGCTCCATCAGCAGAATTTCATATTGATATACAGACTGGTGTTCAACTGTGTCCTTGGATGTTGGATGAACACTGCAAACGGTTTTCTTCAATTATAAATAGACTTTTGAAAGTCATCACCTCTTAACACAGGCACCAACTCTGCCGTCTATAGCATTTTGTTACGTGGTATGAATGAGCACGTGCTCTATTTCTGGGACACGTTGAAACACGATAATGCTTTTTTCAAACATATTAGCGAGGGCGACTGCATTTGTTTCCCCAAACATCGCAGTGTACCGCGGCTAATTTTGTAATAAACCAGCTGAGTTACCCAGCGATGCTTAGGTAAGAAAGGCAGAATAAGAGATAGACACATTGAGATGCAGACAGACAGAGGTACAGAAAGAGACAGACAGACAGAGGGAGTGTGTGTGTGTGTGTGTGTGCGCGCGCGCGCGTGTGTGTGTGTGTGCATGTGTGTGAGATAGAGACAGAGAGAGAGACAGAAAGAGAGAAAGAGAGGGGGGGGGAGAAAGACTGTTTTGTAATAAGGACAAATTTCGTTCGGTGTTGTATATTTCTATTTATTTATTAGTCGACGAATAGCATTGACGTTAGTTATGATTAAAATAATCAAAACTACACAACGTGGTCTCTCTATCCTTCTTATTCCTCTCCTACGATGGCTTCTTCGTCGTTCTCTTCTGTTGGTGGTCTTCTTCTAAACAGGGTGAACGCTACCGCTCGGGTGGTTGTTTGTGCTGTGCTATACGACAATTGTGTTTGCCAACACTTGGTACAACTCATCATATCAACAATAAAGTCGCAGGGACAGAGAGTACGGACGTATGCACTCTTGGTGGACGAGACGCTTTCGCCATGATGAGGGGATGGCAGATGTTGTTTTAGCGGCCTAAATATGACTTTAGCATTTAGATTGACAGCAGCGACGCCTGGAGAGCGAGGGTGAATGCGGTAACCAGTCTGGTCGTAATATCTTTGTAAAAATAACTATGCATCGAATGAGATTACGCTGATTGATGGAACTGACGCAATGACTGAATTTTGATCGACTTCAATCGAGCAATCCGAGTTACACGCGTACCCCCCAACGCGCAGTTTCCTGTTCATGGTAATGTTCAGCCAACCGAACGGCGACGATCGTGATCGCGGACTTAAACCCCTTTATGTAAACAAAACTAAATAAAGTAGTTAACTGATCAATGTGTAAACGCGATCTTCGTTTTCTCCTTAATCTTAAATCATAATGCATAGATTATGGTGACTTTAATATAATATAATGATTTAACAAGATTTAACAATCTTTTAGAAAATTAACTGTAGAAGGCAGGTGGACAAGGAAACCCTTTGGCTTATCGGGAGTCCAACCTATCCACGGACCTATCTATCGAAGTGTATTCCGACTTTTTGAGGTATATGTCGAAGTAATTTTAAGCACAAGCACCCATACAAGCAGCAGCTAATCTGTTCCATTGATTTTACCGTTCTTTGTGAAAATGACCACTTTCTAATGTTTAGTCTTCACATCGCCTTTGCTAATATGTCTTTATGTCCTCTAGTCCTTTTAACTTCCTTTACCAAGGAAAACAAAAGTTTATCAATACTTTCATAACCATTTAATATTTAACCACTTCTATCTGATAGTAATATCCTTGTCTGTTCGTTAACTCTCCTGTGATGATTACTGTGAAGAGTGGCTTAAAATGTCGTTCAATACAATAATATCTTACGTTTGTTTAAATCACTGTCACGGATTATGGCGCACTATAGTCACGTGATGTACGCTTGCTATCAAAGCATGCATCGAAACTTGTTTGCCTCGTCTTAATTTGCGACAAATAACTTTGCTGAGAGGTTATATACACCCTAACGAACAACCCGTAGTATGTATACCATAAATGCTTTTTTCTTTCGCGGCACATTGATGATTTTACATTTATCGCGCATGCGCAGAAACGTCAATCGGAACGTATATAACGCCGAGAAAATGTAAGCGCTACAGCGCACGTGCGCGGTGACGCACAGGGTCAAAGCTGCGGTTCATCGCACTACGTGGTCGGTGTTTGTTTACATCAAGCTTGGCATGGAAGTCGGCGAACGTGGGAAGCGCGTAGGGAAAAAAGTTAAGCGTAAGCCGACCTGTCGGGATGACGAAATAATATGCTTAATTGAGGGAATCGGCAACGAAAAAGGTACTTTGATGAGCAAGTTACCAAATTCGGTAACAAACAAGAAAAAGGGAAGCTTGGCGAGAGCTCACCGCTAAACTGAATTCGATCGGGGCTAAGAATGGAGGACGACCTAAACAAAAGTGGACAGATTTTAAATCTGCGGTCTTTGAACGAGAGAGAGAGAGGGAGAGAGAGAGAGAGAGAGAGAGAGAGAGAGGAGAGAGAGGAGAGAGAGAGGAGGAGAGAGAGAGAGAGAGGGGGAGGAGAGAGAGAGAGAGAGAGAGAGAGAGAGAGAGAGAGAGAGAGAGAGAGAGAGAGAGAGAGAGAGAGAGAGAGAGAGAGAGAGAGAGAGAGAGAGAGAGAGAGAGAGAGAGAGAGAGAGAGAGAGAGAGAGAGAGAATAGCACAGTGGGGGAACCCAAGTTACAGGCAGCCACCATAAAGTGGCAGGTATCCATGACCAGGGTAATTATACTACAATAGCAATACACAAGAGCAAGGTCAGCCATAGAGTTGGTGACTGGTAGAGTTACATAATAGGACAACGGTCAGTATCCACACTTTGTCACATCTACAATGATCTGTCACTTTCTAAATTCTAAGCAATAATCATACTTATACATCACACACGCACGCGCGCACACGCACACGCGCACACACAGACGTGTTGGTGTGTGGGAGTATACATACATTTTTGATCAAGTGAACATCATATATATTATGTGAGTAAATAGCATGTTGGGTAAGACTGAACCATGGCAACATACAGGTATAGTGACTCTATTTTCAATTACAGAAAACGTGATTGAATATGTCAATAACAAAGTGCATGTGCT
Source organism: Ridgeia piscesae (assembly GCA_025642075.2). Classification (NCBI taxonomy): domain Eukaryota; kingdom Metazoa; phylum Annelida; class Polychaeta; order Sabellida; family Siboglinidae; genus Ridgeia; species Ridgeia piscesae. The sequence continues at coordinate 33,780 of JAODUO010000787.1, forward strand.
AATTCAAATAAGTTACTAAAGGAACATGTTTGGCATTCCAGATGTATCATCATCTGTAATGCCTGCACCACTGCCAGAAGCTCCTTCACAGCCTGAGCCAGGTACCAGCTGGTTTATGCAAGTGGAGTCACTACAGCAGCAGTTAACTGCTACTTTGACAGATATATTGATACAGTGGGCATCTGTGTATGCCTGTTCCAGTTGATCCGGCATGTTGAGGATCGGTGTGAGCATATACCCACTGTCCCCAAGAAACACACCAGTCAATGGTTGTCATGGCGACTTGAATGCTGCGAACAGCTGCTATTCCCTCCGGATTCTGGAATCTTGCACTGAACCCAGCCACTTAGCAAATGGCAGTGCAGTTCATAAGCCTCATGTCAGCATCACATATCAACTACAACAGAGACAGATGACTCATTTAATGTGCATGTTTTTATACCTGAGTCAATATAGTTTTTAATACTTTATGTTGTGTAGTTATCACTAGTTTGTGCATGAAAAAAAACTGTGTCTTACATTTTATTTAGAAATGGTCATTAGCACAGGGGTGAAACAAAATAATATCTTAGTTATTCGGTGTTGAATTTGTAACTGATGCATTTCAAACAAGCGACATTAACCAGCACTTTATTATTAAGTTTAAATGACATAGTAAAATAGTACCTGGACGGTTTTGCATTTAAATACATTTATAGCATTAAACATGCAAATACCAAAACGTGTACATAGGTAAAAAGATCCAAATTTCCCACATCATTCCCTTGATCTGTCATAGTAAAAACAGTCTTTCCATTCAAGCAATAGGGATCTCTGTATGCTACCCTGTCCTCAAAGTGTAGCCATGTGTTATCACCTGCAAGGAGCACTTGAACAAACAATAGTAGAAGCTGGTAGCTGAGGGCAGATGTCTGGTGTTATTAATTACAATTAAGGGGCATATGCAAATAAGGCAGCTCCTGCAATCACAGGAAACACCAGGGACTGGCATAAGAGGCAAAATTAACTGTTTCACAATGTACAGTGTGTAGGTGTTCCATATAACTGAATAATAATAATTATCCAAGTACCCTGTTTATGTGGTCAAATCAACACATCATCATATTTGTGTCGCTATTACATTATATATTCCTATATAGCTACAGTTGGTATGCTGTAAAATTTCAACAATGTAGGGAAGTAATGATGTTTGAGAAACTCCTACCTTCCCTCAGACCATACAGAGCAAATATATGTTAGCAGTCTTATTAGCAACAAAACCAAGATGAATGGAAACACAGGCCAGTGAAACAGGCCCATTATTGCTAAAATTGCATCCTGCTCACAGGTGACAACTAGAAAATGTACCCTGCTTTCATTGGTATGACCTCAGTGATAAGGGTTTTCTTTCTTACTAGAAAATTTGGTCAATTTTCAAATGATCTAGTGAAATGGTTGACTGAAGAAAAGCGAATGAAATCATTTGAACTGTACCCAAATAAAAGTACTTGAAATATTATTTGAAAAAAACACAAATAATTTAGGGAAGTATTGCAATACAAATTTATACAACCAATTCATTTTAATTAGTGTCATATACAATTACAAATAATTAATAAAATTTATTTATATTTCAATTATGAAGTTGTATTTAAATCTATGTTTGATCATGTATTCGTATACTTTTACAATGGTTGCTTTGGCACCCACTTAGATTCATTCAAGTACTTCAAGAAGTAGTTCAGTAAATACGTTATTGTCTAGGCTAGAATGTTACAACAAAGTCATGTTGCATTTCCAGTTTTGGGAAATTTAAACTATTTGATAAATCACTCGTTACCTGGACGTTTATCGAGTGAACATTCTTCCTGTTAACATATTCGTGCTCGTGCTGACGTGGGTCCCGTCAATGCATGCCACCACGGTGGGGAATCCGAGCCGGAGGAAGTTCGCCTACTGCCGGTCGGCTTGTTGCGTCGGCAGCTGCACCCACTCATGCATCCGACCGACCAAAGCGTTGGTCACACGATGGATGGTTTGGGATGCGGTTGACTGGTCGATGCCGATGGTCTCATCCACCAAGTTCTGGATACAACCTGTCGCATACATCCACAATACCACCATAACCTTGCAGAATAACCGGCAAGGAGCTTTGTCGCGTGACGGGGTACCCTAAGACAGTCGTCTCGCAGTTCATCCACGATTGTAAGGATATCATGACGGCGAAATCTAAACTTGTCGTATAACTCCACGTCGTCGTATATATCCATTGGATTTTTCCTATACCGGAACACCCGATTTTGACTCAAATTCCTCCTGTGATGTCTTCTCCAAACTACCACGGCCGCCATTTTTCATCACCGCCTAAGAGTTAGTCTCGCTTAACCGACTGTCGGTCGGCTGCGGAACTACGCCGAGAATACAGCCTGGCAAGTCTCCCGGCTTTGAATAAAATTTTATCCGCGTGATCTATACAATGCTGCCACCTCACGGACACTGGTTAATCCTACCGTAATTTCTACTTTATAAACAATTGCAAATTTATATTTATTTTGTGTTAATATAAGTTCAATGTTGAATACTTTTCATAAGATATCATTATCTTGTAAAAGTATAGCGTTATTTAAATGTTTATTTCATAGTTGGTCTGAGAGACAATCATCGTCTCTACCCTAATTTGTGGTAAGGCCGCCCTGGCGGTTAACAAATGCAGAGCATTAGTTCCCCAGGCAGAGTTGAGGGGCTTAAAAGTGCTGCCACCACACGGAGCCTGTGTAACCGAGGCTACCTAAGAGTTACACCTCCTAGCTGGCGAGCATAGAGATAGGCGGTCGCAGTGCGGGCAACAGCCTAAAATCGAGCCTATGGGGGGCTCATGCATACCGAACTAGCGAACTTGCGACCTCGCAACTAAGTTATACCCAGTTTCACGAGTTAGTCTGTGCCTATGCATCCGCCCACTGCAGTATTTAGTTCACGCCATGTGCTTCACTCCCTGGGCCCGAGGTTATAAAACCGTACTCAGTACTCCGTGCTCAGATTCCATGCTCAAGCCTCGCTTTCACACCTTGCTCATACTCAACGTAGGTCACCAAACTTTCTGAATACGGTATCATCTCAGACAAACAAAGTCAAAGATGGCAGCTAACATAGAAATGGGTCCATTTCGTTGTCAAAGTTCGTCGTTTTTGACAAGATATGCAGTCCGATTTCTGCATCCGAGTCGCTTACGAGTTGTTGCTGATCCATTTGAAGAGTTGGTGTAACACGAATGTTTTGACAGACACTGTGTTGTGCCTAAAACGGCAGTGTTTACATTACATTTGCAAACTCAAGCGGCAGACGACGACAGTACGATACAGTGTTGCAATAATTATGGTTTGGTGGCAGTTTTTCGGTGATGGGACCATTCGTTTACTGCTTCTTGTCGTTGGACGAGTAATGAATGGGACATACGTACTATTCTGACCTTCTCGAAATAAACAAGAACGACATGAACGAAGGACAATTTTAAATAGTCTAGTTATGAGAAAAAAATTAACAATATAAATATTAGTATATTCCTTTTAATGAGAACAAATAAAATCAGTGGCAGAAAGAATATTGCAAATGTTTTAATTAATTATTCTCAAATACAGCTATAGGTTAAACACTAGCCAAAAAAGATTCCTAAATGTCCCAATAATTTTAAGCATTCCATGAATGAAAGGATAGAAGGGCCATTAAATATGTTACTGATTAAGAGATATTGGTCCTAGTAAACAATGCTAAAAGTAAAAGATCATGATGATGTTGATATATGCCTACTTAAGATGGTAATACCACATACCGGTATTCTAAAATATCTTAAGCACATATTCAACAATTCACTACAAAATGGAGATTTTCCGGATAACATGAACATTGTGCGGGTAATCCCCATATTAAGAAAAGATGATGTACAATAATTCTCTAACTACCGTCCAGTGTCTGTTTTACTTCAGTTCTCGTAAATACTAGAATATATATTCATAGTAGATTAATGTCTTTCTTGAATGTTAAAAAACTACAATGGGCAGTATGGATTTAAAAAACACTAGTTGCAATATTAGAATTGGTAGCGGGATTAACAACAGCAATGAATAACTAATGATCTTCAATAGCAGTTTTACATATTTAAAAGTAAGGCATTCAACACTGTTGACCACAGCATTTTGTTACAGAAATTATAGAACATCATGGCATTAGAATTATAGCATACACATGGTTACACAGCCAACTGAACACCAGAAAACAGTATGTATCTATGAATGACACAAATTCAACTTACCAAAATATAACATGTGGTGTACCACAAGGTTCCATACTTGTTCCAATTTTATTTAGTCTATATTGTTTTACATGTGTAAAGTATCAACTGCTATGACATGTATACTATTTGCTGATGACATCAATCTCACAATTAGATTAAATAGAAATAATATGGAAAATTGTATACTACAAAGTGTACTGTCATTTATGTTGGAATAACCATAGTAAGATCAAAAATAAAATAGCTAAGAATGTGTCCATTATGAATAGAGTCAAGCACCTGTAAAATAGTCATGTTGTATATATTTTGTACTGTGAAGTGTGGGGAAATGAATATGAGAACAAAATAACACTGTTATATATGTTACAGATACAAAAAACAGTAAGAATATGTAAAGGTGAAGGGTACTTGTCACAGTCAAGACTTAGCATTAGTTATTTTAATAGTCTATGTGAGTGTACGATATGATTGATTTCAACAGTATGGTGTTTGTATTTAAGTTAACAACAATAACTTCCATGTCATATGCTAAGTTACTTTGAGAGAGTATGTGATAATCACAATCATAATATATGCAATATAAACACTAATTACAAAATATAGTAGAATTACACATAAAGTAATGTGCATTAGTATTAAAGCTGCTCCCTCCACTCGTTTGCTAATCGCCAAACCGGTTCTTTTATGACCAGATGTGTAATGTGTTAATAGCTTAACAAGAATGCACAGTCAGTTATTTTTTTAAATGCGTACTTGTCATTTTTTATCGTAAAAAAAGAATCGCCGTTACACCGGGTATAACTGGCGAAACAATCAGCAGCTGCCGACGTCCTTTGCTTTTTGGGTCACGTGCTTTATGCGAGATCGACCTACTGCGGCACAATAACAAATCGCACGTGCTTTTGCGCGTCATGACTAAGATTCCAAAGGCAAAGTGATTCTTCAATGGAGGTACGCATTAAGTGCATTAACGCAGTTAGCAACAAGAGCGAGTAGTCGGGTGAACCCCTTGGGGAACTTTCTACTCGACGCGGATTCTCTAATTTGTAAGATTATCAGTGTCGCTGACAAGGAAAAGCCAGTTTGAGTTGACAGTCGCCAATATCGCTCGGAATCACTCAGCCAGACACAACCTGTGTTGATATGTACCGGTATTGTATTTGATTACGCAGGATCTTGTTAATAAACTTAGTAATTGCGAAAGTACATATCCATAGAGAATAGATGACGGGAAAAAAATTAAAAATTAAAATTATTAAACGGTATAGGCTCGGGCGGGAAAATTTTTGGGGGGAGATCCGTTATCTCGTTAACAGAACGTCAAACGGAGAATTACATTAATCTCACAATTATTAAAACATGTTTTGCGACTCACATTTCAGTACTATTACTGAATGTTGTTATTTCCATTACATTTTTATGCAAAATAATTTAGATTTTTATGACAGCGATGATTGATTAAAATGTTAATACAATAGGTGTACATTATTATATCATGCAAGTATTACATATAACATTCTTGCACTTGTTTCCATTTGGTAAATGAGGGTCTTGTCCCCAGTACCTTTCAACTCACACGTGCCAGCTGTTTTCAAATATTTATCAAATTTTTCATCACAGCATTATATGAATGCATAATATATTCGAATTATAATATTGCTACAGGCCACACTACAATGCAAAAGTGAGACAAGGCAGAGGAGGGGCTAAGATTAAGGCAGTCACATGGGTATGGCAAATGCCGGGAGGATATTTCTTTATCTCATATCTGATCAATCCAGGTAATTTAAACATTTTTAACAACCATTTAAATACACATTGTTTTCATTCACATATTATCTTGAACATGGAAAACTAGAATCCCCTTTTGTTCTTGTTAGTCTTGTATAATGCATATTATACCCATTTTAAACAAGACATTAATGAAATTTTACCTTGGGAGTGGGGGGGCATGGCTACGAAAAAAAATTTTAAAAAAATTCCCCAAAAGGGTGCATTCTGAAGGATGTTTTAACTTATTCCCGGGGAAAATAGAGAGGAAACAAGTGCACAGCTACAAGTGTAAACATGTTTATAAAGAAATACCTATGAGGCATATTTTGAGCAAATTGGCTTAAAAAAACACTGAGGTGGTCCACCTCACTCATCATATAGCGGGGGAAAATACTGCAGCGATGAAAAAAAAATCAATAATAAATGTTGAAGAAGGAAACAAAATTTATGAATGCTTGAATATTTTCTGGGGGGAATGTGCTGTTGGCATCAAAAAAACCCTTTTATTTTGTCATTTCCAACATTTGCAAAACAACCTCACATATTCATGTTTGACAAAAAATTTTGTCAAAAATGAATATGTGTACACCATTAAAAGTTATTACATGGCATCATTATTTACTCCCAACTCCACTACCATGATGATGTTTTTTGTTTACTGAAATTGAATACATGCTTTTCTTTACAGGTCAACAAGAAACTGAACAATGCTTACTACCACTAGTTCAACAAGTTAATATGCTATAAAAGGACAGTTGTATTTTTGGACAAGATTATACAACAATGAGCCTGCAATATGCTGCATATTAAATGTCAATTTTGAATGTCGACCAAGTGAAGTGATCCGAGTTGTACTGTGTGTTGCATCATAACAGATCCAAGTACTGGTGGTGTGTACACTGGCTTCCATCCCCCGGTCAGAAAACCCTGACTGACTAGAGACCAAGGGCAAATGGGTTTGACATGCGAATATGGTAAGCCTGACTAGCTTTGCAGTTGGTGAGGGAAACGGGGGGATGCCAGGGTCTGTCAAACATGGCATAACCCTTTTGGGTTCAACCTCTCTCAATTTAACAGGTTCGACATTCTTTAGTGAACTACATCAGCTTGGATATGGGTAAATTTTTGGAGTTCACTTTTTGAAGATACTGCAAAACCAGTTTCCGGGGCATTTTACTGTACATCCGTTTCGCCTATACAAGAAACAAAGGACAATTAATATGGCTCTGACATGTATGATATTTTATATGTGAGGAAACACTTAGCCAAAGTAAAATACCATGGTAATATAATGTTATATATATAAAACTAACCTGTTATATTGAACATTTCTACTAATGTGGGAAACTTTCCCGCCACACTGAAATTAATATGTGAAAAAAATAATTTTTCAAAAAAAAATTTTAAATTTTCCCACCCCCTTTCTAGAAGAAAAAACCATGAATTGAATTTAAACCACATGCAAGGCCCATTTTTAATTTTTGGGGAAAGAAAAAGGGATTAAAAAAAAATTTATTACTTTTTTTTTAAAGAAAATTTAGCATTAAATAAAAAACAAATTAAATTTTAAAACTGATTTTTTTTAAATAAAGAAAATTTTTTTTAAAATTTTTTCAATTTTGTGTGTGTGTTTATGGGTGAACTTTTGCAAAAGAAAATTTTTCCAGAAATATGTTTTAGTACAATTCTTTCATAATATTGAAAATTTTTCCCCTTTACATGTATGACATGTATCACTAAGCACCCTTTTCTAAAAATTAAGTATTCTCTGTGAAAGGATAATTTGAAAGCCTGATGAATGGGATTCATGTTTTTTAACTACCTTAATTAGTATTTGATATACCATGTGCTTTCCAGAGATGGAGTGAATACAATACAAATGTACTCGAGTACGAAATACGATTACTTTGAACATGCATGAGTATGATTACGAGTACGAGTACTTAGAAAACAAATGTATTTGAGTACGAGTACGATTCTTTTCCTTGTACTCAAAAGATTACATTAGAATGTAATCATGATTACTTTAAGATTACTTTAATGAATATCCTTTTTTTTAATATAAAGGCGACTTTCATGGAATCCCCAGGTGTCATTCTTGTTCTGTTGTTGTGTCAGTAATGTTCTAACTAAATTTCTGCTATCCACTATCCAGGGGTTTTTATTATTATTAATTAGACGACTTTCTCAGGTAGTTGATGAATCATTTAATGTTGGATTAATAATTTAATTTATGGTTTCTGAAGCAAATACAAATAGGAGGGGATTTAAGAATTTCAAATACACATGATCAAATACATTACAATAAAAATTTAAAACCAGGGGTGCATATTCAAGAGTATCCAATTCAAATATTATTTTATCAGATGAGGGTCAAATACATTTGTATTTGAAAGATTTTAAATACTTTTTTAAATATTTTAATGTTTAGGAATTAAAAGTATTTGTATTTAAATACTTTCCAAAATTTGATTTTTCAAATATTTTTTCAAATTTCATTGTCAGTATCAACATTTCTTTTTTACTGTCACATGTAATGCCTCCAAACTGATTACCTTAATGCACCCAAATTTACCCAACAGTGCTAATTATTTATGAAGACACTTAAAAAAGGCTTCCCCCTGGCCCCTGCCCCAAAACCCTTTTTTTGCTCAGAGCCAGAAGATGGATTAGCACCCAACAGTGACCATAGGTCAATATTCCCTTTTGTTTTTTTAGTCAGGCTCAATCTGGCATCAGGCTATTCTGGTTTCCTGGCTTACTTTTAAGTTGAGCCTTCCTCACAACATCCTAGCAATGATTAGAGGGCTCTTCTGAGGGCAGCATAGGCATTTTATTATGGACCTCCTGGCTTAATTACAAACACTATATTTTGGCCTTTACCTCTTTCAGTCAGTTGTCATTGTGAAGCAGTTAGCAATAACAATACTCCCTATCACTGGTCTGTATGTCATTTATGAGCAAAACACTAATTATGCCTATAAACTAGATGTCTCAATATATTTTGTTGCTTTTCTTTTTCCTACATAGTAAAATTTCAAAATGAAAAGGGAAAAAAATATTTTAAACACTTTTCAATTAATTATTTTAAAAATTTAATTTAAAAAGTTTTTGTAATTGATTTTTAACCCTCAAGAATATTTGTATTTAAATAATTTCAAAGTATTTGACCCTATGTTTTGGATGGGACAACCCACAATAGTTGTGGATTTAGACAGGTTTACAGTTTGCACTTAATTGAACATAATAGAAGGGTTTCCTCCCTCTTCGTCTGTCTGTCTTCCGTCGGTCGGTCGGTTGGGGGGGTCGGTCGGGGCGGTCGGGGGGGTCCCTCGGTCGGTCGGTTCGGTGGGGTCGGTGGTTGGTCCCGGCGGGCGGGCGGTCGGGCATCGGGCGGTCGGTCGGTCGGTCCGGTCGGTCGGTCGGTCGGTCGGGCGGCCCGGGCGGTCGGTCGTCGTGGGCCGGGCGGGTTTGTCTCGGTCGGTGGTCGGTTTCCCCTTTTCCTCCTCCTCCCCGGTGGTGGTCTCTCTCTCTCTCTCTCGTCGGTCGGGGGGGTCGGTCTCCCGGTCGGTCGGCCCTCGGTCGGTCGGCCCCTCGGTCGGGGGGGTCGGGGGGGTGGTCGGTCGGATTGTGGATTTAGACAGGTTTTCAGTTTGCACTTAATTGAACATAATAGACAGGGATTTAGCAGTTTAAACCCCCCAGACCCAGTCAGGCTTCTGGATGTTTGGAAAAATGACCAGTCATTCACACCATACCGACAGAGCAAACAAGGAGGGGGGGTGTGGCCTGACTTCTAAAATTACAAAGCAAGATGTTAGGGGATGCTTATTCCCCCTCCCAGTGCTTCCCAGGGGCTGTCACAATTTAACTTGTATTGGGTGTGGCTTCTCTGGGAAGAGAAGGTTTTTAATTAGAGGGGAAAACTGACTGAATATTTTGAATACCTCGATTTATTATTACATTTTTTAGATTCTTCTAATATTGCCATTTTTATCTGTCTAAATATTTGCTTGCAACTGTTCATAAGAAAAAAAAATAATCGTGGGGAAGTAATTGGGACAATTACTTTGGAATCTACTCGAGGACGATTATTTGTTCGATCGAAAAAAAAGTATCAAAAATACTCGACTCGAGTATGAGTAAAAAATTAAAATTTCCCTCTCAGCTGGGTGCTGATATGAATATTGATAAAAGTCTTTTTTTTTCATTTACCTAAAACGTTTTCAATTTTTTTTAATTTTTCTTGTTATCTGATGAAATAATTACATTATATCAAGGGGCAGTGATTTTTACCCGAAATTATACTTTTTATTGTGCTTCCATTATTTTGAGTCAATTTCATGAAATAGTGTTTGGGAAAAAGTTTTTACTTTATGATGTCTTTACTTATATACAATTTAAAACACCCACCCCTTAATACAGACAAATAAAATATCACATAGAGGGTTTAGATTCAGAAATTTTTGGGGGACAAAAACCTCTACTGGCCTTTGAACCAAATTTGTGTCTACATTTTTTTTGATACCGCATAGCTTCAGCTTCCACTGTCTCATCTGGAGGTGATATAAAAAAACCACAACTTATTTTTATCACTTAAACTGGGCTTTTTCAAACAATATAGAAAATTAGCATTGACCTATTATAAAAAATTTTAAGGAAAACCAAATTCCCACAATGTGGAAAGGGACATCCACAGGGCCCCAGGCCACTTAGATTCACAAATGACGTACATCTGTACAATTTTTTATAAAAGGTTTGTTGAGAGAGTAAATTAATGTATATTAAACACTCATTTACCTGAGGTGATGAGCTTTTCCGCATGCCCTATGGGATGATACCTCAAGTTCTGAAAATGTGACACATTTGAATTTTAATGTACTTGAAAAAAATTTCAATGTTATGAACGATCACATTATCATCAAATTCTTTTAAATATTAAAATTTTTATTATAACTATAATATTATCATTATGAATAAGTATAACGAAGGCCTAAGTGCAACTGTTACGGATCACTTATAATGCATTTATATTATAAACCCGCTACATACCATATGTGACATAAACATTACATAGTTACAGTATTATAATCAATCACTGACGTGTCGTAGTTATCTAAGTATAGGCCATAGGTTATGCCTGGCGTAATCATACTCGTAGCATAGCCATACCTTGGACTTGGTATTTTGTCGTACCATGGCATTGGCTGAATAAGCGCTAAGGTTGAAGGTAAACAATATCATAAATTTAATAAAAACAACAAGAATATCAATATATATATATATATATATATATACATACGTGATTATAGCTGAGCAATTCGTAATTACTAACCTATCTGGAAGAACATCTGTGCGAACGCTGCATGTTGACTGTGTAGTCAGTGCCAGTTCGCCGGCCCACGGGCACGGTGTCCGTAGCTTGCAAAGCCAGGGCACTGTGACTGTCACTGTTCCGAAGTCATGCTATTCTTCTTCTTCTATTAATCAGCCAACATCAATGTTTTGATGATTATGCTGATTTGTGGAGGTTGCAGTAGACACTTCTGAAATGTAGTGAAAGGGTGTGTGACATAGTAGATGGGGGGTAGTAGACATAAGAAATAAGAGGGGAGGGGAAGGGGAGGGGTGGTCTGTCTGGTTACAGGTGGGCAGCAAGCCTCGACTTGAAACAGTCCAGGGACTTGGCTGCCACTATTTCCTGGGGCAGGCTGTTCCATTCGGGGATGGTCCGGGGGAAGAATGACATCTGTCTGTACTGTGTCCTGCAGTAGGGGATATTGTAGCTGTGTGTGTTGTTCTTTCTGTGGCTTGATCTGGTTTCTGTTGTAAAAATATTTCAAGTCGAGCTTTTTTACGGCGTTGTTGGAGTGTGGGCCAGGCAAGAGAGTCGATGATGGAGTTGATGCAGGATGTCTGGTGGTGTCTATTTATAACCCATCTTGCTGCACGGCGTTGGACTTTTTCTATTGTTTTTATGTTGTTTGCAGAGTGTGGGTCCCAGACAGTGGCCGAGTACTCCAGGATTGGGCGGACAAAGGCTTTATATGCTGTTTCTTTTGTTTTCTTGTTTCCGATTTTTAGGTTTCTTCTGAGGAAGCCGAGTGTCTTGTTCGCCTTATTGGTGATGGTGTCTATGTGGAGTCCCCAATTCAGGTTGTCTTGTATGTTTACGCCAAGGTATTTTGCTGTGCTGACGTTTTGCAGGTTGTGTCCGTGTAGGTGGTATGACGGTACAATTTTTTCTCTCTTTCGGGTGACACTCAATGTGTAGCATTTCTGTGGGTGGAAGCTCATGGACCACTGTTTCTCCCATGTGGTGAGGGAATCAAGATCTTTTTGCAGCTTTTTCTGGTCCACTTTGTGTTTAATGGTGTTACTGCACAAGGTGTCATCAGCAAACAGTCGGATTTTTGATTCAATTTCTATGGGTAGGTCATTGATGTACAGAAGGAAGAGACACGGGCCAACGACTGATCCCTGGGGGACTCCCGAGTCCACAGGCATGAAGTTTGATCTCTCTCCCCCAACCACTACAGCCTGCTGTCTGTTCTCGAGAAAGCTGTCAATCCATGCATTAAGTCGACCTCCGATTCCATAGCGACGCAGCTTGTGAACTAGGAGGGTATGGCTCACCTTGTCGAATGCTTTTTCAAAGTCAAGGACAATGGTGTCCTCCTGGTTTCCCCTCTCCAGCTCTTCGCTTGCTTCATCCACATACCCCAGAAGTTGTGTCTCACAGGATCGTCCGCATCGGAAGCCATGCTGCTCTGGGCAGAGAATGCTGTTCTTCTCTAGGTGTGACATGATGTGACTGGCGATGATGTGCTCCATCACCTTGCAGGCTATGCATGTGAGTGAGATGGGGCGGTAGTTTTCTGCCTTGTATCGTTCTCCCTTCTTGAAGACAGGCGTGATATGGGCTAATTTCCAGTCGAGTGGCAATGTTCCAGTCTGGTAGGAGTTTCGGAAGAGCAAGGTAAGGGCTGGTGTGACTTCTTCTGCAACTATCTTCAGGAGCCTTGGTGAGATCCCGTCAGGACCACAGGCTTTGTTAGGGTCTAAGTTTAAGAGCAGTTTCTTCACCCCTTCTTCAGTAATGTTGATATTTTTGCAGTCTGTGTACTCAGGAAGGTCTGGTTTTGGGGGCAACGTAGTTTAAACTCCTCAGCAGTAACAGTATCTCTGGGACTGAACACAGAACAAAATTGGTTATTGCTTGCTTCCATATTCTTTCCCAATCATGCGTCGATGCTGTCTTTGTCTGCTTAATTTGCCGTGTTGGTGGCATATAAAAATCATGTTTGTGCCTAAACTCGCTGTTCCTAAACGTAAACAACTCGACAGGATGAAGGTCAATCTCGCCCCCAAGTCTCGTTCGCGTGAAGACTAAAGCGTATTCCGCTCAAATCACAATTTCCATAGTTACGTTTCGTACAGAGTTTCGACCGGATTCGTTCGAAACGAAAATCGAAATAGTTCTTATTTATTTTATTAATTTCAGAAAAAAGAAGTAACATGTATGCATAAACCAACTAAGCAATCATTAGGGAGTATGTGATACCTCCGCTGTTTGTGAAATTACAAAAAAAATCACTAGGAGCAAACGATTTTTACGCGAATGAGTGGAGGGAGCAGCTTTAAGCGCCTTAATTTGTGAAATCGGGTACAGCCAGACTTCCTGCAGTATAGTTTATCAATTTAAAAATCATTTAACAATTCTTATCTCAAAATGTATTAATGTATCAAAATGCATAGCAAAGTGTCTGTATTTTTCTAGTCAACATTGTATGTAATATAAGACATTAGTTCAGAAACCTGTTAGAAAATACTAATAATAAGTGTTTAACTTCTCGCATTTCCATTACCTATAGATTGTGTTTCTTATGGAATATATACACAGCAAATAGATGTTGTGTATAGTTTCACGTTTATGTGTTACTTAAAAATTCACCTTGTACAGTTTATATGTAGTTGTTTGTTGAATAAATTCAATTCAAAGTCTATAATTACATGACAGAATTATTGCACAAGGCTATGTGCAATAATTCCTGGCATGGTTGCATAGTGTTGGAATCACGGGCGTCGATCGGTTGGGACGGTGGGACGCGTTTCATTTCAGCGTGGGGGACAACATAGAAATTGTCCCCCCCACTTTTCAGCTCAGAAAAATTGCGAGGCATATAGCCTGACTCACCACTCCTCTCTCTCTCTCTCTCTCTCTCTCTCTCTCTCTCTCTCTCTCTCTCTCTCTCTCTCTCTCTCTCTCTCTCTCTCTCTCTCTCTCTCTCTCTCTCTCTCTCTCTCTCTCTCTCTCTCTCTCTCTCTCTCTCTCTCTCTCTCTCTCTCTCTCTCTCTCTCTCTCTCTTAAAAGCCGCTACACAGGACTAGCTAGACAATAAACTAGCGATATGAAGTGCCGACCACTCTTTAGAAAATCGGCTAGATAAATTGCTTGGCTGGACACACCGCGCAACTTGATCTTACTTGAGTAAACTTATAATCGTCATGCCGGGCTGCGCCGCTGCCGGGCTCTATCAGTTTGCATCCATGTGTTGATATTATTTATAAGCTCTAGCCATCAAGCACATTGTAAATGATGACATTTGTGTTGCACTTTCACCCTTCGTCTGCTTGATACTTATCGCCTACTGCAGAAGCGGCGGATTCATGCACTTTATGTAACTTATTCCCATTTGAGTGATGACAAATTTCTTTGCCAAAATGTCGGATCGGGAAGTTATACACAGCATGGGCGTCGATCGGTGGGGGACGAGGGGGACGCGTCCCCCCCCCCCACTTTATAGCCTGAGGGGGACAGCATAGGAAATGTCCTCACACTTTTTCAGTTCATACAACAAATTTAAAGGCATATATTTAGCGAGACTGATCACTCCCTTCTCTTATCAACTCTACATCGGTCTAATAGTAAAATTAATAAAAAGTTATACGAGTTCATATATACACTTCCGACTACCTAGTGGAAAATCACTAAATAAATTGCTTGGTTGCCGCAGCCCGCAACTTGGTCTTAGTCCAGTAAATATTCATCATGCCGGGCTCTAGCATTTTGCACCCTTGTGTTGATATATTAATAGGCATTAGCCATCAAACACATTATATATTATACATTTTTGTTTGCCCTGTCACCACTTGGATTGCAGCCTGGTCGCCCTGGTGGATACTTATATCGCTTACGGTGGAATCAGCGGATTCCTGCACTTGTGTAATTTGATCCCATTTTGAGTGATGACAAATTTCTTTGCCAAAAGGTGGGTTCGGGAAGTCCCACGCAGGCATCCCTGTAACCTCTGCATGGTGTCACTCTTTGAATCTGGCAAGCAGTAACTATTTTAAATAGCATAACATAAAAGCCTTTGTTCATTTTAAAATTAGCACCAGACCAACAATGAATTTATTTGTTTTATATTTACCAAAGAAGTTATATATGTATTTCAGGTCATATATATATATATGTATGTATATATATATATATATATATATATATATATATATTATATCAAAAATAAACATGTATATATATATTATATGACATATTATAATATATATATATATATTGTATATATAAATTGGTCCCCCGTCCCCCCATTATTAAAACCGGATCGACGCCCCTGGTTGGAATTATAGACCTCTCAATTTAGTGAATTCACCCGAGTTGATAAAAAATTTGAACTGTATTAATAACTTGATATAGTGCTATAAGAAGTTTTACTTAAGACTAATGTATCACACACGATATTTATGTGTATGTATTATGTTCATGAAGTTTAAGAGCATTGTGTATGAAGTTATGAACACTGATTTCTGACAAATGACCCTTTCATATTAAAGCTTTGCAAATAATAATTCGTTTTAGTTACACTATTGTGGACATAATATAAACACCACGGAACTGCGTAAGCACGAATTTGGGATAGGCAACATTACAAGTGTACGACTGAATGTGGGGTTAGTTTAATTTTAGAACAGTGTTTTTGTATGCCTTCCTCCGGTGTCGCGCGTACATTTTTCAGGGCGTTATAAACTATCCGGATGATGTTTCTGCGCATGCGCGATAAACGAAACCCATCAGTGTGCAGCGAAACGCAAAGCATTTATCATATAAATACCGCTGGCTGTTCGTTAACTCTCCTGTGGTGATCACTGTGAAGATTTGCTTAAAATTGTGTTAAATACATTAAAATAGTACGTCTGTTTAAATCACGGTCACGGATTATGGCGCATTGCAGGCAAATGATTTCCACTTGCTATCAAAACATCTCAAAACGTGTTTGCCCGATGTTAATTTGCGACAAATAACATTGCTGAAAAGAATATACGTCCCAATGAACAACCCGTGCTATTTATACCATAAATGCTTTGCGTTTTGCTGCAGTTTGATGATTTGACATTTATCGCACATGCGCAGAAATGTCACCTGGATAGTTTATAACTCCCGGAAAAATGTAAACGCTACACCGGCACAACCGATAAATAATGGCGGCTCCCTTATAAGTACTTAGTCAACATTTGAAACATACTACAGTGTAACATATTTATATTTAAGTAGTCTAAATAACGTTTGCGCTATTTTAGCATTGGAAAATTACGGTTGATTTACTGCAGACAATTTAAGCTGTAACACAAGCACGGATGCTAAGATATTTATTTATTATAAACACCGGCGTAAGTAACATCGACACTGTTGGGCGGGCGTTGGCGTAGCCGTTGAGCCCGCCTGGCCTAGGCTATGGTCATGCTTGATACACTACAGTCTACACTGTCTCCAGTCTACACTAATCTTCACTAGTCACTACTATCCTGGAAAGAAGCAAACATAATAGCACTTTTCAAGAAAGGAACCAGGGCAGAAACTTCAAACAATAGCCCAAAATTCTTGACACCTGCGATTTCTAAACTTCTTGAAAACAATTCATAGCCATATCATGAAACACCGTCGCTTCGTCAAACGAGCTCTTTCATTAGTTCGCCCTTGACTCTTGAGCATATGCTCAAGGCCGCGTGCTCAAGACGTTTTATAACTACAGTGAGCACGCATTCTCAGCTGAGCATGAAATCTGAGTCTGAGCACGGAGGTGAGTAAACGAACTGAAGTCACGCCTCCGAAGAGATTGGAGAGGACACCCAGACCTGTACAATTATAATTTTTCAAATTAGCCAGCCTTGACAAACCGGATAAAAAAACATATGAAAAACATACACCAATAGAGAACTGCAACAACAGAAAATTAATCTTGAGACGGTCTCAATGCTCAGTTTTGGGCAACTACTGACCGGTCTTGATGTAAGATAAGGTAAGATGAGCACCGAAGTACGGTTTTATAACCTCGGCCCCCGACATAGGCAAAATGTATTATTGCATCATATTATTACTGTGAACAGTCACGACATTACACCTTGGATGTACCTTATGAGTTACGAATAATTTACGTTTTTTAGACAGAACTACCTGTATTTAATAGTAATGGTCAAGGTCAGATCGAATTCAACATGTAAAAATGTTATAATTCAATGGTTATCTATCTTTATCTTTTAAAAATAGTAGATGACATTGTTTTTGACAAGACTGCTTTTCAGTGCGTTATTTCTTAATTCACATTAATCTCAGTCTAATGGCATTTCAAAGATCAAGTACACGTTTATCGTACGTATTAAAACAAGATTTCTTATTTCACAATTAATAAAGTTCGACTCACATCTACGTTTCAACCACCATCGGTTGTCTTGAAGAAAATTTTCACGAATACAGGTTTATCGTGTTAAGTGAGCAATTTGTACAGATATCTAAAATATGAAATTGTGATGGTAAATATACAACATTTGAGAGGGGGCTGCCCTACATCTGTCCTCCACAAAGGTGTTGCAACTATGCTCGCGAATTCTAGTGTTATCGCAAAACTGAACAATCACTAATAAATATGTTTACAAATTGGTCTACATTAATTATCCTGTTCTTCGCTAGGGAACATTCTTATTCGTATTATTTTAATGTTTCAAACTATGATCTATACACTCTACATATAGTTATGTATTTGAAAATGAGTTATCAATCCTAAAATGATTATAAATGTTTTGAGGAATAAATGTAATTTCAATTGATAACTTGTCAAGACAACCCATTCTTTCGCTTTGGTTGTCTTACTAGAATTTATACTTCGATCATAGTATATCATGAAATCGTATTGTTGTTGCAACAGGATTATTTGTTTTGGTGGTAATGCCTTGGCTATTTAAGTTAGGCCTATATCCGTTGCCATGGGAATATATCTGTTCTGACCCGATAGCTCAAAGCACAATACTACGAGCATACCATGAACACAGGAACCCTTCAACAATATACCTTAACTCCTTTGGTTTAGCCACGTTCACATAAGTGTCGCTAGTGGCAGGTACCTAACTACAACCATCATAGTTTCCCACTTGTCGACCTCTGAAGTAATTCTTAGAATGTAAGTTTTGGTTTTATTGGTAATATAATTACAGCAGTTATGCTTGCTCTGCCAACTTAAACATTAAGAGTACGAGATGTGCGGCCAATTATGAAGTAATCAGTTGCTCATTGGTGTAAGGTATAACAACGTAGCATGCATTATTGCATGGGGCAACTTAAACCGCAACAACTCGTACAAGTTCGACTGTGTCTCGAGATTCCCACCGCAATGATATGGAGCAACCCTCCAAGGTTGATATAGATAAGATATCAGATGCTTACAAATGTGTTTCAGTGTCTGCCTTCAAAATATGTAAGTATTGTCATGATAACATTACAACGATCGCAGGAGGAAAGTGCACTGGAGGAGATCGGTACTATGTGTATCATAACTGTCGCTCTGAGTTGACTTGCACAGCGACCGGGAGACAGTGGCGTAGCCAGGATTTTGCTTTGGAGGGGGCCATCCGACAACCAAGCAAACTTGCGTTTTATATATATATATATATATATATATATATATATATATATATATATATATATAAAATATTATATATATATACTTCTTCTATCGCCTTTTCCACAGTAGGTCTGGTGAAACAATAATATATAATTAATATCTAATATATATTATAGGTTTTTCACTGTAACTTCATAACATTAATTCGTTATTAAATGAATACATTCCTTAGGAAATTTCAAACCCAGTGAAAATGACTAGAAAATTTTGCTTTTATAATGAAGTCACTCTGATGAAACAATAATTAAACATTCCAATTCTAACATATATTATGAGACTTTGGCGTTCAACCAGTAACTTCATAACATGTAACGTTGCTGCTTATTAAAATGAATACACTCACTTGAGGAAATTTCAATTACCCAGTGCAAAATCGACTAGACAATTTGCTTTGGTTATAATGAGGGTTACAGCAGGGGCAAATTTAACGCTTGGAAGAAAGTCGAAGAGCTGATGGGGTACAGACGCAACTCACGTAAACTTAAAGGAAATGTGTTCAGCTCGTGTGTTACCCCAAACCTGGTACGAATAGTCGTAGGAGTTAAGAGAGTTGATAATGGAAGAACGGATGAACTGAGAGTGGTGGATGAACTGAGAGTGGTGGATGAACTGAGAGTGGCGGATGAACTGAGAGTGGTGGATGAACTGAGAGTGGCGGATGAACTGAGAGTGGCGGATGAACTGAGAGTGGCGGATGAACTGAGAGTGGCGGATGAACTGAGAGTGGCGGATGAACTGAGAGTGGTGGATGAACTGAGAGTGGTGGATGAACTGAGAGTGGCGGATGAACTGAGAGTGGTGGATGGGAAGAAAGTCGGGGAAGAGGTGGGGTGAAAAGACAGGGTGAACTAGATGGTAAACTTTAAGGAAAAGGGGTTCAGCTGAGAGTGGTTGGATAACGAATGGCCGAAAACGAGATGGCATAACACAGAATCGATGAACTGAAGGGCCAGGTTTGCGAAACCAACCTGGTACGAAGAGTCGTAGGAGTTAAGAGAGTTGATAATAGAAGAACGGATGAACTGAGAGTGGCGGATGAACTGACAGTGGCGGATGAACTGACAGTAGTGGATGAACTGACAGTGGAGGATGAACTGACAGTGGCGGATGAACTGACAGTGGAGGATGAACTGAGAGTGGTGGATGAACTGAGAGTGGTGGATGAACTGAGAATGGTGAATGAACTGAGAGTGGTGGATAAACTGAGAGTGGTGGTTGGTGAAAGACATTTTAGGATGAAATTGGCGAGGAGTAGTTTGACATGGGCTGGTCATACGGAAAAGATAGAAGAAAAACTGGCAAACAGACGCACACAAAGTGGAGGGAAACGAGGGGAAAGACGACAGAAATTGCGATGGCGTATTGCTTAAAACAGACCTAGAAAGAGAAGGAGAATAATGGAGAAAAGTGCAACAGATAGAAGGAACAGAAAGAGAGAAAGGTGAGGTGAAGAAAAAAGACAGTGAAACGGAAATGATGGCCAACTCCGCCCTGACGATAGAGATGCCAAGAAAACAACAACTAAATGCAATATGACCCCAACCAGGCAACTATTATTTTGATTCCTAAATATATTAACAATCACGCACGTTGAGAATGAAGACAATTTCCTTGCCTTGTCACCTCTTGGGCTGCAGCCAGCGAAAGAAGTGGAGCATTCCTAATTGCATTAATCCTATTTGAACATGAAACATTCCGTTGCGAAAGGGAACACCTGGGAAGGTAAGTCATACACAAGCGTCCGTGTACCCTCGGTACTGTGTGACTTCAATGAATCAGGCAGTCAGTTATTGGTCCTCCGTTCCCCATCATCCTATACATTTCCGGGTTTTCGGGCCATGCCCCCTGGCACCCTGGCTACGCCAATGGACGGAGATATTTATTGTGTGTACGACGGTTAATAGCTCATAGTTGGCTTCTCGTTTGTTCTGTGTCTCGCATTAGTTATAATATATTTGTTTGTACACCATTTTGGTATAGTATTTTGCCGTCGTGTGGACACTGAACCATTTCTTTCTTTACTCATCGCCACGATGGATGGAAAATAGTTAATCAATGTTGCCAGTGGTTGACTTTGTTTTGGAATGCAAAGGAAATATTATGTTCTTTTACCATGTTAGGTTCTGCAGGCAAACTACAAACTATTCAATGTGCCATCTCTCCTTCCTACCTGACGTGTATTGTCATCTGTCATGTGACAACACTTTTAACTCAATGTTTTATTGAGTTAAGGGTTTACGAATAATCATGTAGATAGGAAGGAACACTGCGACATATGGGCAGTCAAATTCAACCAGTGTCGAATATCGTTCACATCAGCAATGTTGAAACAGACCGTAAGTGCTTTATAATAAATACTGTCTGATTTGACTTTGATATTTCCGTTTATTCATTGGTCTGCAATGGTGTTAAAGTTACGTGCGGTTAAACTGAATTCAAGCTTTCCAAGGTGATTTGCTCTTTACTTCTTCTTTTAGTCCGTAGTCCTCTTCACTTCGTGGTCTCCTCCCAAACAGGAATCCTATCTGGCCGAACTGTACCGCTCAGTTGGTTGTGTATGCAGCGCTACAAGCCAAACGTGATTGTTAATGCAACGTACAACTTATCATATCCATAACGAAGGCGCAGAGACAGAGAGGATGGGTGACCGGGGCGAAGCAGACACACATGGGGAAAAGTGGACAATGCATATGTATCTATTCTTGTCAGCGATTTGTTGGGAAACGACATTTGAACACAATGCTACAGAGGACCGCGCCATTTTGGCCAGTATACCTACGTTATACGTACGCTTATGTTTTAACAACAAAATATACTGTTTGAAAAAAAAGGAATATTCTGTTTGGTTAACTAAACATAAGTAGAGCAGAACGCAGGGTTATCATAATTGCCTTTTGTTTTGATACGAAACCTTGTGTCATTTGTCAACTCCGCTCAGGCTCAACGTGACCATAACGGCAAAAAGTACACTTTGTCTGTAACGACATATCAAATCATTGAAAATACTGTGACTTTGCCTTTTAAACATCAAATATGTGTACAGTTTATACCCGAAGAAAATATAATTACGTGGACAGCAAGAGTTTGTGTAGGGCGGCTCTCACTTTTACCTCGATCTTCATATACGATTATTGTTAGTAAAATGATCACCCAGTCTTGCTATGTTCTTCTGTTTAACCCATTAGGGATTTTATTCTGATTTGTATCAGGTGTAACATGTTATGATGAGCGGCTAGAAATGCAAACTGGACGCAAAACATTCACACATCCATTTCGCAGTTTACGTCACTTATGACCAGTCTCCCTTGGAAGCTGTCTTGCTTGCATATGCCTATGTCCAGCAAAATAAACTTCTAGATAATAGTAATAACAATAATGAGAAGAAGGAGCAGATTTTTTACTGAGTTTAAATCATTGGAAATCAAGCTCAGTTACCTATCATGACAAAAAGGTTGATTAGTCTGAGTCAATAAAATATTTCAGTTGTCCACATAAGGATGAATACACCAGGAAGCTAAATGGTTATTAAAGTACGTTTTCAAATGAGGGCGGAATTGCGCGATATTTTCAAATGATCTACCACTAGAACGTCTCACATTCCAAACAATAGGTGCAGCTACAGAAAAGGTCTTAATCCCAATGTTCGTTTGTAATATAGGCACAACAAAGAAATCAGACCTAGGTTCTAGTTCCGTTTTCTTTGTTGTGCCTAAATTACAAACTAACATTCGGACTAAGACCTTTTTGTAGCTGCACAACTAGAATCTACGTCCGATTTCTTCGATCATCGGATATGTCAAAACGAAATACAAAATGTAAAAAGAATATTAGCAACCCATTACTAATTTATATACCATGTCCACCAAACATAACCTAGTTTACAATATTACACTGTCGACATTTGAATGCGCTGCGCGGGGGTGACATGACCTTTATGTGGCAAAGGATCCTGTGTGCCTGTATAAATAACCTTTCATTACGCGTTCGCATCCGTACTGCCTTCACGACATATAATATTGTTCGACCAAAATTAATGCCTTCCGGCGAAGGATTTGACATTGAGTTAGTATCTAATATTACTCATTAACCCGAACGACACTCGTTGAAGGCTGCATTTGTGAATGTTGTTGGAATTCAGTTACTTTTCAACCTTCTAAGGTCGTCTTAAGTTTATTCACTTCGTAGTTCCGACGGTCGTTTTTCCGTTCCGTTCAGTTCAGTTTCATTGCGCTCAGTTCCGTTCCGTTCAGTTCGTTTTTCTGTTCCGTTCGTTCGTTCATGTCGTTCTTCTGTTCGTTCATACACTGCTAATCAATTTTCCCCATTTCACCTCCTTATGTTAAAATGTCCAACAGGTAACATTAACACAAGCAAGCTTAGAAACACTTGATATCTTTCACCTTTTCTACAGGTTAATTTAATGCAGAAGCGCTCTTCATCTCATCTAACGAACTCCGCATGTTTGTAGTGGAGCATGACTATTTCGCGTTTACGTTGCGTATCTCGCTGGCCATTTGAAATCGTCCGCTGGCCAAATGTAATCCGCGGACCAGGGTATTGCAAGATTTTGTTCTAGATTATATCGTTGCACATGACTTTGAGCGTAATAAACTCGAGGTAGCGGTTGATAGTAATGTGTTAGATCAGAATTACCACTAGTATAGTCCTTGTAAATGTGAGTTGGTGTGTATGCGTAGAACTTTATATAGGGTGGTTCGACATGAATACGTGTACTTGCTAGGATCACAATTACTCATGCATACTTCATGGATGTCAAACAAATATATAATTTTATTGTGTACGATGTTGTATTTACGAATCGCTGTTCTGAATAAACAGTTTAATGTTTGTTAATCAACAGAAGGAATAAATAAATTTCGAACGATATCGGTAACTGAAAGACTAGGTCATCTACGTACAGCGAATCCAATCTGCTATGTTTTATCCGAAAATGTCACTAGACTACCTATCTCTTAAATCACAATTATTTGTTTTGTAGACTGTAGCGATGTGTCTATATAATCATAAACACAACAAATGAATACTTTGTTACATTCCACAAAAGCGTATTCCACTTACATGTCCGTCTTTCCTGTTGTACCTCATATCCTGACGCAATTTCTGCCGACACGGGACGCTAAGATGGCGGCAAGAAAAAATACGGCTATTAGGATTATAGTCAAAACAAAAAGGAACTTCATCTGAGTGGTTATTCTGTTGTCCGAGGCATCCGAGGTTTGTGGCCATGTGCAGTTGATCCCGTGTGTGGTATTGTAACAAGTGCCACCGTTGCCACATATCTGGTCTTGGCAAGTTAAGATACGTTTTGATTCGCAGAACCAGCCCCACCAGCCAGCAGCACAGATGCATCGACTTCCTCGCATCAGCTGTTCACAAGTTGCTCCGTTCTTGCATGGGTTATCGTAACAATGATAATACACTGGACACCGGTACACCAATCTGAAGTAGGTAACTGGCGTATACGTTACATTTTCGAGCTTCTCCGAATTGTTTGTACTATACTCACATCTTTTTTCTTCCC
This sequence comes from Ridgeia piscesae, assembly GCA_025642075.2. Taxonomy (NCBI): domain Eukaryota; kingdom Metazoa; phylum Annelida; class Polychaeta; order Sabellida; family Siboglinidae; genus Ridgeia; species Ridgeia piscesae. The sequence continues at coordinate 58,336 of JAODUO010000787.1, forward strand.
AAAATCGATTAAAACCAGTACAATTTGCATGCTCGATACACCATCCTTGGCAAGCCCATTCGTACGCCACTGGCACGGTCACATTTGCAAAAACATTGATGACACCAATGAATTGTTCAATAAGGTATCTACGGGTAATACAATCCATCGCTGGTAACACAAGACAACAACTGTGACGTCACATAATAGATGACGCCCTAATTCTGCAAAACATAAGACGTGAAAAGTTGACCAAAATGTCAAGATAAAATATTATATGTGAACATTCAATAAATAAATCGCATAGGGCAAAATTAAAATAATTTATTTCTAAAAAAATACGAATGATTATTTGTATGTGACCTTCATCGGCGTTCATCACTCATCAAACAATTTCAACCAATCAAAACATATCTTTCTAGCCTCATCGACACTTGTTATAATAGTGAAGTGGCTCAGGGGAAGGATTGCAATACGTTGGAACAAAGAACCATATTTGGCACAGTTGGGATGGGTGTTCGCCCGTTAGAGCGATGGACTGTCAATCGAGGGGACGGTGGTTCAATCCCACCTACCGCCGTTTCGAAACTTAGGCAATTTCTTTCACCCCACATTTGCCTATGTCTTTCGGAAGAGACACTAAAAGCCGGTGGTCCCTTCTGTCTGGTGTCTATGTCAGGGGAAGTAAAATATCCCACACAGGGGGTAAATGTGTAACCTGTAGTGGACTCACAAATTCTCGTTGGACTTTAAACGCCCTGCAAAGGGCCCAGTCCAGTATCTGGGAGAAAGAAAAAAGAAAGATGATGTAACAGTTCTTGCCCACAAAGGGCAGGCCATGTAATTTGCTTTCTACTTCCACAGCTGGATACCATAAGCCTGGGTGTATTGGTTTTGTGGATCTTAGGTGTCCAATATAGATTAGGGTTTTTTCTCCAAATGAGGGTATAACGTCCAGTACAATTTGTCTGAAACAAATCGTTTCCTTTCCACTTCCCTTGGATGTTAATCAGTCTGTTTTAGGATTTTTCCTAGGGTGTGATACATGTATGATAGACTCATACGAGTCACTCGTAGTCGTGGCGAAACAATCGGGTCGGGAGAGTGATTTTTACTTCTTTTTTATCCACCAGGTGGCGTTCTATGTTATCCGCGCCACTGTGGTAATCGTGTCAAGCGGCTGGTTTTGCAAAGCGACCTTTTCGCTTACGCAGTTACTTACTTAGCGCCTCGTAAACATGTGGATCGCGTGTATACATCTAAACACATAATTTACTATGTCAGTCATCTTATTAGCGTTATGAACGTTCTTATTCGCTTCATGAGACCAGCCCCTGGCGTGTTGTAGACAAGACATACGGACTTGCATTTGATCAATTCCAGCCGGTTAATTCAGAATGTTACGCTCACACAATGTTGAAGAAGTTATATGCTAATAATACGATTGACACAGAAACAAGCGATCATTTTAGAGAAAATAAAACCAGCATAATCATCAATGAGATTGATGACAAAGTCATCGTTGGAAGGATAAAAGAAACCTTGCCGTCTACACTTACATAGGCCCCTGTCTCTGTATAGGTCAATGGTTACAACCATGCGCCCGCCCATAGCGAGGATGAAATAGTAGAGCGGAGCCTCCTGTTGGAATTGTCCTTCATGTTTTGCCGCTAGTTGGCGCCACATTCCACGTGGTCTGGTGATGGGAGCGATTATCGTAATTAGCGCGAGCGATAGGGAGCGAGAGCGATCGCTCGCCTTAAAAATGAAGCACTGATAAGGTGAAGATCACTTCAGATGCACATGTGGTTGTTTACGGCAATGGCTGACAGTTGCAGCAGTGAAAAAGAACATGCAATTTTGCTCGGTGAATCGACTGTGCTGCAGCAAATTGATGACGAAGAAAAGAAAGAAAACTGAAGAAACGAAAAAGATGCTGGGTTCGCCCATGGATTGCGCGGTGCCAGCAGTTCGGTACATGTTATGCTCTGATGAAGGAAATTAAAATGGAGGACCCCAGAACCTTTGCAAACTTTGTCGGGATGAACGCACAGCAATTTCAATATCTTCTAGACGCTGTTTCGCCGTTAATTGTCCACAAAGACACAACCATGCACGACGCAATACCACCTGCGGAGCGCCTTGCTGTAATTCTTCGCTTTTCAGCGACAATTATATTACATAATTATGTGAACGTCATGTTGACGTTTCAGTGATTTGATAGCTTTAGTATAAATGTGTGGCATTGCTTCAGCTATTAAATCCCAATTCTGGCTAGAGCAATATCATACTACTATAGTATAGACAAAAGGAACACTGTATATACTGAAGTAGTAGACAAAAGTCCCAGCTTCAGAAACAATGCTGTATTATGTTATTTTTGTGATATCATCTCATCAACATAATACAAATAAGTATTCACACCAATATCACTCCTTGGGTCGGAACCAACGACATGAAGTCTTCGTGCAATATATCCATTATTTGGATCATAATCTCGTCCATCCATCATTGTAACCTTTTTATGAAATCAAAACGGCATACACAATCACTATGTACATTACACATTTTTATTAATACTCACATATACATACCCCATATATTTATGAAGATCTAATCAGAGTTATTTCATATTTATTATATACATATCATATGCTGACTCAATGACACTTATTAGGGAAAGGTATGCAAACAGACTGTTTCGGAACTACAAGAAATACTTTCTTATAAAAATAGATTAAATAGATTAAAATATATAATTTAAGACGTCGCGGTAAAAAGTCGTGTGTCCTATCTGCTCTGACTGTGCATTAAATATCCTTCCAATGACCGTGTCCAGAAGTTTGTATTCATAGTTCTTTCATGTGACATCTATGTACTAAATCAATCATACCTATTACGTTAAGGTTAAGCAAACACACTATTACGGAACTAGAATATGTTTGTTACGAAAATAGATTAGACAAATCAAAAGCTCACAAAAGACGCCATGGTCTAAACCTTGTGTCCTACCTGTATTGACAGCGTATTACATTTTGTCTAGTGTCATGAGCTAGAGATAGAACGTAAAGCTATTCCTTATCAGGTGTAAAAAGGGGCACGGACGATTTGTACCTAGTTCAAATTTTAGGTTCTGAGTGTATATTTTGTATTTAATTAGACATTCAAAATGATTCACATTTACTGTCACTTCTGTCTTTGTAACGTGGGTTCGCACCATTACATAGCAAATGTGTCATGGTAAAGCTCGACAACAATGTGAAATGAGAGTTTTGCCAAACCAGTAGCTGCTATTTTTAGAAAGGTCGAAGTTCAACTTAGTGCTGTCATCTCATTGGTTGTTTAGTCCGATTCACTCGTACGAGTGAATCGGACAACATGATACACGTACGATTTTACATCCGATTTTGCGATACACGTATGGATCGTATGGTTCCATCCGAGTCACTCGTACGAGTCTATCGTATGTGTCTCACCACCTTCAGGATTTTGCATAGTCTGATGTACGGGTTTGTATCACACACCAGCTATCTGTTAGGGTATATGCCGATATTTGTTACTTCGTTTTTGGTTTGAGAAGTTTTAAATGTGCTGTTAAATCTCATGAAATTGTCGTGACCTAGTTTCGTTGGGTGAGGGTTTATGCGCAGTCACGAGCAAACGGTCCGTTTCCGCCATTTCGTCGCTACTCGAGATGGCTTCCAACTTGGTTTGTATATCCGTTGTCAGTAATTCTTTCAGTTTCTTATTCGCGTACTTACACTGTCGTGTGCGAACACGGGGCAGCTGTAATTCTGTCGTCTTCACAATGTGCTGTTCTCTTACGGCAGTTACGTTTGTATTCACTTTTAGCTTGTTTGTGTTTTTCTCATCGGGCGATCTTCCTCACCGTCTTTTCCGCCGATCTGAGCAATCTTGAGACTTCTCCTCCATGTTTCCTCCAGTGTTTGGTTGTTTTATAATACATTACTTTGCACACATGTCAAGCCTCCGTCGTTTGTACGGAGACTCCGTCATTTCGTCATCGCTGAAAACCTCCGTCGCAGAAACAAAACACGCCGCCATTTGACTGACACCGCAGGAAACAAAACGTACAATATCTGACACTTGAAATGTAAACAAACGGAAAGAAATAGTTTTCCTTTTCGAAATGTTGTTTCTTTTGCAAACGCGTGACAAACATTGTGGTTCCACTTATTCGCGATTTGGTTTTCTCACAATTAAGAAGCATAACATCATTACTATCGAAGAAAAGAAAATACATTACACAGATCCAGGACTGTTGGCTGAAACATTGGCCAGGCAATATAGCAGGGGACACAAGGGCAGAGCTTACGCCCTGTACCGGCTTTGCCGAAGCAATTTAGGTTTAGATTCAAGTATGATTGTCATTCCATTTTGTCCAATTGTTGCTCTTATGCTGATGCTGTAGGTAACCATGGGCTATACAGTTCTCTCTCTCTCTCTTTCTGTCTCTGTCTCTGTCTCTCTGTCTCTCTGTCTCTCTGTCTCTCTGTCTCTCTGTCTCTCTGTCTCTCTGTCTCTCTGTCTCTCTGTCTCTCTGTCTCTGTCTCTCTGTCTCTCTGTTCTCTGTCTCTCTCTTCTCTCTCTCTCTCTCTCTCTCTCTCTCTCTCTCTCTCTCTCTCTCTCTCTCTCTCTCTCTCTCTCTCTCTCTCACTGCCCCCCGCAAAACAGACTCAGTGCGGGCCTTCTCCGGAACACTGCTCATAGTTGATACATGACACCATCGTCCGCCCGCCAACCAGCCCGCCCCCGCCCACCCGCTTGCCCGCCCGCCCCCTGTCAAATCTTTAATCGGAAAGCATTCATTATAGCGAACAGTAGACGTCGTGAAGGTTCAATCCGTAGTGGCAGAAAGGACTGGAGCTCATAACAAGAGGTCACTTATACACCCACGTATGATCCGTTCACAAATAAAGGTCAGGTCACCCACGCGCAGTTCATATCCAAATGTCGATAACATAATGTTTTATATTAGTTTATGTTTGGAGGACATGCGATATGTACAATAGCATAGAGGCTTTTTAAACGACCCAGGTCATGCACGAAATGTGAGATGGTTTGCTAACTTTCTTCGGGATAGTTAGTTTTATATAAAATAAATCGAAGTTCGTCATGTATCAAGTTCACTTGAGCGTGTCCAATATCACTTAGACATTTTAGCTCATATATACAAACACCTAATAGTGTGTTTTGTTGATGCTTCACGCAATCATTTAATCATTGCACTATATTAAAAAAATGGTACATGTGATAAAGTGAATTAATTAAATTCAATGGTGGCTAAATTAAAGAAAACAGATTTAAAATATGAAAGGAGTTTTAACTAACTAGATAAGATTTTTTTAAATCCTAAAGTAGTCTCAAATTGAACCATATCCTGATTTTAGAAGAATGCTTGGTTATAGTTATTTCATGATTTTATGTTTATGTCGTACTGTGTATGTGATGTATATATACTGACTGTGGTAACACTGCATTATTTATTTTAAATCAGTAATTATTTTGTTAGTCTATTATAGCTGACTGTAGATTGTTTAAACCTTTCTCGCCACCACCACGACCAGGTATATGGGTGACGGGGGAATGAATATGTGAAATAAGAGTCATGCATTTCACTGCGACCACCTGTGTAATTATTGTTTTACGATTTATGTGTACCGCCCACAAGACTGTTCTCGCCTTTGAGAAATCCTCTCGCACAGCTGACCAAAACATCTGTCACAACGTTAACCTCTGTGTTTAGTTGTTTTATACTAAATCGGCATTCATTATGGCGGTGTTTTCCAACAGCCGGTTCGGAAAACGCCATATGTGAAAGCACATTATCGGATCTAGATCTGTAGGTATTGTAAATCACAACATTTATAAATACTCTCCCGTTCGAATGACCCTAGGCGGACCATCGGAGAATATAAATTACCCCCAATTGTTTGCAACGTTTCAATAACAGAGACATCGGTGGGCGTATGTAATGCATTCGTACGTCTCCGAATCAGGAACGCAGAACTGTTAATGTCACAACAGCGCACGGTGTATACCTGGTGACACTATCATGGCATTTAGTGCGTTGGCATTAAAGGCGTTTACGTGAGATATGGTAGTGGCGAATCTGTCACACCTGACAATTTATTTCCTCCGTTGCCGGTGATGGATTGATCGCCACTGGTGGTAGAGGGGTATCGCCGGAGGCCGGCTGTGTTTTAAATAAGACGTTATATAGTGTGTGCAATAAACGCAGCCGCGACGCGAACAAAAACGGCTGTGCCGCTAAACGATATAAAGACTGTCGCGTAAGTCCTCTCTTGGGCGATCACTTCCTTTAGTTTGTCGCGATACTGCGTCGTATGTCGTGTCGGCTGCGACAGTTATAGGTTACTACAAAACAAGCATTATAAGAATGGATCTGCGTGAACCAGGTACAGGACCAATGCTATAATCTGGCATGCTGTCATCTGAGTGGTTATGCGATTGCTTCAAGGTAAACACAGGTGTAATCGGAGGTCGTATCCCGTGGATGCGTTGTGTCTCCAATCTGTGAAGACATTCACTTCAACTTTTCAAAGTTGATTTGGGTATTTTGAACAACCGACATACTTCCCCGACACAAATCGTTTGCGACTATGCTGAATTACACGGACGATGAGCAACGTTTGTACAAGATTCACAAAATCGTCGAGACGCTCGCTTGGACTTACGTCTTCGCTGCGATGTTCGTCTTCGGGTTGGTTGGAAACTGCCTCACCATCGTCGTGCTGTGCCGCGGCAGCTTCAAACAGTCGTCCGCCGGAGTCTACCTTCTCGCGCTCTCCCTGCTCGACAGCTGCGCTCTCATAGCAGCCATGCTCAGTGCCTACCTCTCCTCAGTCTGGAAGTTGTAAGTAGTGTGTGTGTGTGTGTGTGTGTGTGTGTGTGTGTGTGTGTGTGTGTGTGTGTGTGTGTGTGTGTGTGTGTGTGCGGGCGGGCGGGCGGCGTGCGTGCGTGGTGTGTGCGTGCGTGCGTGCGGTGTGTGTGTGTGTGTGTGTGTTGTGTGTGTGTGTGTGTGTGTGTGTGTGTGTGTATGTGGCAGTGTGTCAGTTCGTGTGTGAGTGTTTGTTTATGTTGTTGTTTATTTGTGTGTTGATAATGTGTTTGTTTGCTTGTTTTCGTGTTTGTGTGTGTACTATTTAGATAGAAAATAAATATAATAATTATGAGTAAACAGAAATGAAGTATCATCAGCATAAGATGATACAAAAACATGTTATTGTCATACATTGATGTTTGCAGACTGTATAAATATAATGCCTACAGTGTTTACATTTCGAGTCCACCGGCGAGGTTATTTCGTTTATGAAATTTGGTCATAAATCCTGAAATAAAACAACAACAACTCTGAAATAAAAGTCCCATCATATTCATTGTTGATTTAACCGTTGTAAACATATTATGCTGCAATGGAGACCGGGGGTTCACCAAGAGCAACTGTAAAATAGCTTTATATTTGGCAATAGCGATAGGTACAGTAAGAAAAATAAAGCAATGCCATCTGCCGGGCTTGCCTGCATTTCTTGTGTGATTTCAACTTGTTTTGTAAAGATTTTAGTGTATCGTACTTTCCTCCCTGGCAGACCTATTCAATCGAACACCGTCTTGGTTTCTGTGAGAAGCATCCAGTAATGCGTGAAGGCTTATTGTACACAAATATCCACCACTGTCTCTAGCCAGGTACTCATTCACACAGCTGAGTGAACTGGAGCATTGTAGAGTAAAAACATGCCCAAAGTTTTAACAGCGCAGACCAGGATTCGAACCCGGGTTCTAGCACTACTGCACTACTGCACTACTGCACTACTGCACTACTGCACTACTGCACTACTGCACTACTGCACTACTGCACTACTGCACTACTGCACTACTGCACTACTGCATTACTGCACTACTGCACTACTGCACCACTGCACCACTGCACCACTGCACTACTGCACTTTCTGCACTACTGCACTACTGCACTACTGCACTACTACAATGTGTGTGTGTGTGCGTGTGCGTGTGCGTGTGCGTGTGCGTGTGCGTGTGCGTGTGCGTGTGCGTGTGCGTGTGCGTGTGCGTGTGCGTGTGCGTGTGCGTGTGCGTGTGCGTGTGCGTGTGCGTGTGCGTGTGCGTGTGCGTGTGCGTGTGCGTGTGCGTGTGCGTGTGCGTGTGCGTGTGCGTGTGCGTGTGCGTGTGTGGCCTGAATACGACGACTACGATCCTACGACAGAGTGCCATCTGCTTCAGTGACCTGCTCAGTATGAGTGGCGGCTCGTGCCAGCTCCTCAAGTTCCTCTTCCCCTTCTTCTCGAACGCCGGGTTCTGGGTCCTCGTCGCCTTCACCGTCGACCGGTACATCGCCGTGTGCTTCCCGCTCAGAAAGACGGTGCTGTGCCGGCCTCGCCGAGCCATCGCTGTCTGCGGGGCACTCCTTTTAGTCTCCGCGGCGAAGTCGACTCACATCTTCTGGACACTCGGTATCCGATATGAATACAACTCGACTGTCCACTGGTACGTATAAGGACTAAGAACAAAGACATGCTTAGCGTCGATGTGTTTTACGCGTGGCCTCGCGTCTATATCTTACGCTCAGCCATTCCCATAACCTCATTAGTTCATTTTATCATCTTTTGGCGACTTGATATAACCTCTTGAGCAAATGTGCTTTCGAGGCTTACCTCGGATTAGCGAGAATCTCATCAGAATATTTTTTCTGATTTTAATATAGTGAATTACATAACAACAACAACACGTCATGCAATAGTATCAAGAACATTACGCCCCGATAAATACAGAAATACAAATTACATTGTCACAACAGAACGTGCACATGAAAAACAACACACAAACACAATTAAATGAATATGATATAGTTCATGACATATGACATCGTCTTCTTTGTCCAGGTGTACACCATTCAAACGCTACGAACACTTCCACGACTACATCAGACCCTACCTGTCGATGCCCGTCATCCTTCTCATTCCGTTCATCGTCATTCTCACCTGTAACATCCTTATTATCCGGAAACTACGTCAGAGGAATCGTCTCCTGCAGCAGGTTTGTAAGAGACTCGTTGATTGGTCAGTTATAAGCAAGGCTGTATTGGTCAGCTTTTGCACCTGACATGCGTGTTACTTGTTAATAAATAAT
>JAODUO010000787.1:82500-117500 GCA_025642075.2 Ridgeia piscesae
TTCGAATCCTGGTCTGCGCGGTTAATACTCTGGGCATGTTTTTACTCTACATTGCTCCAGTTCACTCAGCTGTGTGAATGAGTACCTGGCTAGAAACAGTGGTGGATATTTGTGTACAATCAGACTTCACGCATTACCGGATGCTTCCCGCAGAAACCAAGACGGTGTTCGATTGAATAGGTCTGCCAGGGAGGAAAGTGTAAAACGGGCTGGTCAATCTAGAGGACTCGATAATGTGCTATATATAAACCTATTTACGTACATTTTATACGATACACTAAAATCGTTACACAAAAAGGTTGAAATCACAAAAGAAATGCAGGCAAGCCCGGCATATGTCAATGCTTTGTTTTCTTACTGTAGCTATCGCTATTGCCAACTATAAAGGTATTTTTACAGTTGCTCTTGGTGAACCCCCGGTCTCCATTGCAGCATAATATGTTTACAACGGTTAAATCAACAATGAATATTATGGCACTTTTATTTCAGAGTTGTTTTTTATTTCAGGATTTGTGACTTAACGTCATAAATCAAATAACCTCGCCAGTGGACTCGAAATGTAAACACTGTATGCATTATATTTATACAGTCTGCAAACATCAATGTATGACAATAACATGTTTTTGTATCATCTTATGCTGATGATACTTCATTTCTGTTTACTCATAATTATTATATTTATTGTGTATCTAAATAGTATTTCTGTTTACGCGTTCTTATGATACAGCTGAACTCAGATATTCTATCTTGGTACGTTCATCCTCCAAAGTGTGACACATTTGAACCATGTATGTTTTATAAAGGCAACACCTTGTGGTGTATGTTGATGACGTCATATTGTGTCAGTTACCCCATAACCTGTTTACCTGTTACATTTATGTTACATATGTCGTGACAATGTGTGACAACGTAACGTACTGTAGACACTAACAAAACCATAGTGCCCAGTATGGATGACGATACATACGGATGAAAAAGACCGCGGTTCATAGAAATTATTATTTCTACCTGGTGTTTGTAACGGTGTAAGTTTTCAGTTTTCGCCGCGTGCGCCCCTAGCGTCCGAAACAAACTCTAAAACTGGTAGGCACCCTTAATCCAGAGAACATGGCGAGCAAATATACAAGAAAACATTATGTACGTATACAACTCTGTCACCTTAGAGAGATTAAACATATTTAATGAACATTAATAAAGATCATAACATCTGCATAATTCATAAAGCATTGCAGTGCCGAAATGGATAAGGGGTAAAGGTCGAAAAAGATATATTAAGACTTTTGTCTAGTTGAGATCAGGTCCTTACTTGATCATAAAACCTAGTATCGTTTAAAGCTGCTACCTCCACTCGTTTGCTAATCGCCAAACCGGTTCTTTAATGACCAGATATGTAATGTGTTAATAGTTTAACTAGTATGCACAGCCAGTATTTTTTTTAATGCGTACTTGTCATTTTTTAATCGTAAAAAAGAAGCGCCGTTACACCTGGTATAACTGGCGAAAGAATCAGCAGCTGCCGATGTCCTGTGCTTTTTGGGTCACGTGCTTTATGCGAGATCGACCTACTATGGCACAATAACAAATCGCACGTGCTTTTGCGCGTCATGACTAAGATTCCAAAGGCAGTGATTCTTCTACGAAGGTACGCATTAAGTGCATTAATGCAGTTAGCAACTATTTATGTGCAGTTGCATCCAGCGTATTGATTAAATGCCCAAAAAGGCAATGTCGTATTGTAAGTGCACATGTACCACCCGAGAGGATTACATCATTTGCATCAAAAGTGATACATGGAGAGCTAATGGCATTGCTGAAAATGTTGTATTTCAGTAGGTGCTCATTTCGCTGTTATTTATGTCGTTGTACATGTGTTGTACTTACGTGATGAAAATATTTACTTCGCAACCACAACACTAGGAGGCGTCTTCATAGCTCTCTCTCTCTCTCTCTCTCTCTCTCTCTCTCTCTCTCTCTCTCTCTCTCTCTCTCTCTCTTCTCTCTCTCTCTCTCTCTCTCTCTCTCTCTCTCTCTCTCTCTCTCTCTCTCTCTCTCTCTCTCTCTCTCTCTCTTCTCTATCTCTCTCTCTCTCTCTCTCTCTCTCTCTTATATATATATATATATATATATATATATATATATATATATATATCATTACCAGAGTCAGCCGAAACACACGCACACGCACACGCACCACGCACACGCACGCACACGCACACGCACACGCACACGCACACGCACACGCACACACAATTAGCATGATTCATCTCATATACTCTAACATAATATTTTATTGGTGAAAAACAGGTGTTAGTTTTTACCGATCAAATGAAGTGGTAGGTCACGTGTTTGTTGACACAACCGAGCCGGAAGAGAGTAGCAGCAGAGAGGCCCTGGTGTATTCTCGTAGCGTCGCTGCATAAGTACACGAGTGTGAGTGATCTCGTGATAAGATCTCCCCACCCGAAAGTGGGCCTGTGTCATAGGTCACTTTACATTGTACTCGTACCGCCATTGCTAGTGCTACAGTCATTAAGTGCAGTTCATATATTTACCTCTTCAGTTAGCAAACACATCGTACGACGCACGGTAACACCAACCGTTGGAGTACGGGAAACCTGACCATGACTGTGCATGTTTTAATATTTGCGCTTAGACGACGTGTGTGCGTGCGTTTGTGTGTACATACGAGCGTGTGTGTCTTGTACTTTTGCGTGTGTGTGTTCCTCATACGAAACATAGCATACACAGATAGCCTAAATAAGGCTTATAACATAAGTATGTGTTTTATATTTATGTTAATCTATGAAACTGTAATTTGACTTGAAGTGTCGCAAACCGTATGTCTATCGCCACACAATGTGTAACTGATTACGGTGAATTGTGAAGACCTTTGTAGTTGCTGCTTTCTTTCGATAAGTTTTTCTGTACATCTGTAATTGATCAAATAAAAATTAATTGCAATAGATCAGTCGCTGTGCTATGCATTTCACGCTCAGTTCATTCCGTGTGTGTCTGACTGCCAAATGGTGACCAGCGCTAACAGAACCATGATTACCGGACAGAAGAATGACTATGGCCAAGGCGGATCTTTTGCAGCAGAACCTGTGCCAACGTCATCTTTGAGTTTAACCGCTCTTTTCTCGCGAGCAGTGCTGTCGATATTTCCGCTAATCGTCTCCACCGTCAGGTGTTCTGTGACGTTAACGGGAAAGACCCGGACTGAATAAAACTCCATCCGGTGTCCCGATTCGTTACGAAGCCACTCCCGCATCCTCTGTCTGTAGGAAGCGGCTTTCAGCTGGGCAGGAGTGGGTTTGCGTCGGAGCACAGCCACAAACTCTGCCCAGTCAACATGGCCGGCGCCGCAAAACACGAGGAAGCTGCTGGCGAAGTACACGTAGCCGATATTCCGGACCACGGCAATGGCGAGGTCCGTATTTGCGCCGTGATCGGCCAGAGATGGACCAAAGACCATCATAACAGACGATGGCACACCGACCTGACACACGAACGACACACTTAGGTAGACGGCAAGTAACTTCACGTCATGCGAGTTCATGTTTTTGTTGTTGCCGGTGGGGATTGTTTTCGTTGTGGTACCGACGTCTTGCTGTTTGTGCTTCAGCTGGGGGCTCTCGTTGAGTTTGTTTAACCCCGCCTTAGGGTCCGGCCAGAGAGGAGCGATCCTAGCACGAATGACCTGCTTCACTCCGTCGATGCTGACGCCGAGGAGGAGCAACGACGAAAAGGCGACGACGGCAACACTCGGCAACAGCACACCGACGCAGTGGAACAGCCAGGGGCGGGCTAACGCCTCGAAAGTGGCAAACTGTCTCGGTGTTCCACACACGGTGACGAGACGCCCGGAGCCGTCAAACACGGGACCATTCGTCCAGAACAGTATGGTGTTCTTGACACACACAACGCCCGTCAGACAGGCGCTGTAGATAACAACCGACTTGGGAGAGATCGCTGGACGTCCGGTCGACGAGACGAGTCCGACAAGCAGCCAGGCCGCCACGTCGGTGGAACCGTGACGAAAGAAGGCGCTCCACCGGCACACGCCTGGCGTCCACTCGGCCGGCCGGACGCCATAGCCCTTGTCCAGCCACTGCAGCAGGGGTCCGGCGAACAGAACGGCGAGGTGCGCCGCGGACATGACGGTCAGGAAGGCGTTGGTGGAGGAGCGCCAGAGGCCGCGTCGACGCAGTAGGAGGAGCTGTAGACCGTTGGCTGCGGCGCCGAAGACGAGTATAAGAGGAGCCGCGATCTGCCACACGTACCTGCGACACACGACGAGTATAGCACATATACATGTGTGTGTGTGTGTGTGTGTGTGTGTGTGTGTGTGTGTGTGTGTGTGTGTGTGCGTGTGTGTGTGCGTGTGTGTGCGCGCGCGTGTTTGTGTGTGTGTGCGTGTGTGTAATATATATATATATATATATATATATATATATATATATATATATATATATATATTGTATATATACATTGTGAAAAACATTACATAAAATAACGAAATTCCAACATCAGTACAGCATTTAGTCTTATATATATATATATATATATATATATATATATATATATATATATATATATATATATATATATATAGACTAATAATCTTATATATATATATATATATATAATATATATATATATATATATATATATAAGACTGAAAGAATCTTTGATGTTGAGTAAATTTCGGTTTATTTTATGTAATGTTTTTCACAATGTGTTACCGCACGAAATGTGTCCTTTGTCAGTTAACCCAACGCCAGATCTAATGCTATGTTGGAATTGTCATTTCACAAATGTATTCTCCTCTGGGTACACCAAACCCCTCGAAACACCTCCAACAGTATCCTTTTTCCAAAACATCACAAAACTCCAGATCCTGACGCTTATATAGTAATGGTAATCATAAACAGTTTTCAACGTTGCCAACGGAACAGGCGAAGCTATTACAAACATCATTTCTTTTGACGTAACTGTTGAATTCGAACACTAACCTGGAGTCGAAGATATCGACGGTTGGATCGATCCTCGGAATTGACGTGTTCCTGTGCCACGAGTCTACGCCATCCGGTTCGACGCTGGCCATGGCGCTAAGTAGAAGGTACAACACCCGGCGGTGTTATCGGTGCTACAGCGAGGCCGGACACCGGTCAGCGACACGCGAGGCAACGATCGACTGACTACGCTCTCGAGTCATCACTGATATATATTCGTGGACACGATCTCAAACAAAGTGGTCAGGTTCAAGCACACGGGATTGGGTCGACTTAGAGTGGTTGTATAACATAACGCCGTCTGGAGTGTTCGAGTCGATTATAAAATAGTGGGTGTTGTCTGCTGGAGTGGTTTGATCGAGTGATGTCAAGAGTAATTCGTTGTGATTTTCGTCTATTGCAAATGGCGTACACCACACACTTCGCTCGCGTACCGACTTATACATACTGTTAACATGTGCACATACGTGAGTGAGCAAGCGAATATGTTTTATTCGCGATGCTTCTACTGTCTGTATGTGTACCTATGCTAGTGCGTGATTGCGAGAGACTGAGCCAAACAGTATTCGCTTCCAAGTACCTTTACCACGACTACTGTACTTAGCACTAACCTGTTCTGTCTTGACATTCCCACGTCGTGGAGGACATTATTCAATGACCACTGCCAGTTATCTCTAAACGTATTTACTGCCTGTTTGCTTTTCGGACAAACTTGTAACTAAACGAGAGCATTGCATTCTTGGAAATAAGTGTTTTGTAGTGCAGTGTTTGTCACACGCTGGACTGATTGGATAGGCAATATTAAGAGACTGCAACCAACTTAGTAGACACTATATAGGTTGCATGTCACGGCTGGCCAGATTAATTATGCCAATGAGGGACACTGGACTGGATGTACCATAGTAAACAGGCAGTAGCCACGTGAACTAGTACTGGTCACTGGGTTGAGTATTGTCTTCATTGCTATGTGACCTCTGTGGCTGGCAGAGATGGGTGGAACGCTTTTACTGATACATGATGGCCACTGACCGAGACAAGAAGGTACGGTTAACTATGGTATAACATCCAGCTCTCTTTAATAAATTTTCAAATTGATACATTTCCTTTAAAAAACTTCCAATATTTCATTACACTGTCGGATTTGTTTTAATAATTAATTACAGTACACAAGCATTTACATATTTCTATTCCACTGCCCTACCCCATCAGAAGGGTATATCTTCCATGTGTATCACAAAATGCAGTCAAACGTTCTCTGACACTATAACAAAAACACTGTCCTGTCCAAAGAATGTCTATAACAAAAAGACATCCTTCTCCATGCATCGATCTGTCGATATGGTGTCAAGAAGACCATCTTCGTCTTTGACACAAAGTGGATATTCATTTTGTATCGCTGTGTCAACACATTGTCAAAACTGTACTTTTATCTCCAACACCACAACTCAAAGTCGGCCCCTCCTTGCGTCAATTCGCAACTTCAGTGCCAAAACAGCATTGTTTTCTTGGACACTACGACACGTAGAGCGTCTCCTCCTTGCGTCGTTTTGTCAGCACAGTGCCCGGTTTGTGCTGTGCCTCGGGATGATTGGAGAGCTCCGGTGGACATGTCGACACGGGACTCTCTGTGATCACCTGCTTCAGGTCGTAGAAGATGTGCGAGTCCTGCTGTGTGAGGAATGAGATGGCCACGCCCGTCTTACCTGCACGACCAGTTCGACCGATTCTGTGGGTGTAATCTGTGAAGAGAAATCATAATAGTCTGAATCTGCTTTCCCTTTCCTTTTGGTGGCATTTGCCAAGTGTACCTGATGTCATCATTCAACAATCTAGGCAGTTTAAATAAATACACACACAATTTAGTTTTACCTTATGTAACGTTGCGTATGCAGCATGACATCGAGGCAGTAACTGTTCATTTACATCAGTATTTAAAGTAATCACTAAGCAGGGTCCATATACATCTAAACATTTGAAATTCAAGGCTTTTCAAGGCTATTTAAAAAAGAAATTCAAGACTGTTTTAATGACATATATATGACAGTAATGAAAGTTGACATTAACATTTTTACTCGACTAAGAAAACGATGGCGCCGACCACAATGACATGCCGATTGCCCAATGTGCAGTTATTTCTGCGCATAGGCTTTCCTTTTCTGGCTGTTATTTGGCACAACAATTGAATCAAAACAATATGTTACTTGACCACAATTTAATTCAAGACTTTTCAAGACTACTTTGAAAAATTCTAGGATTTCAATGCCTTGAATTTGGTCCAATCAAATTCAAGGCTTTTCAAGACTTTCAAGGCCACATACGGACCCTGGCTAAGAATGTTCACTCACTGTGCAGAGCAGTGACAGTCAGTGTTGGTAGATCCCAAACAAATGAGAAACACTATATGCCAGATACCAACATAAATAACGGCTGTTTTGCATGGGGATCAACAATAAATATGCAAGGACAAAAACATGCCCTTTATGCATTGGATTAACGCAGATCTGACCATGACAGATATGGACGACTGTGTAGGTTAAGATATGATTCCAATTTATTACAAAACAAACTGGGAGGAAGAATACAGACAGAACAAACAGAAAGTAGAAATGCAACAGAAACAATATTGTTTTGAAAAACAGAGGCATCAGCCAAGGTGAGATACACTATGATACACTAACCTCGTGAGAAAGTCAGTTATACATATGAAAGCTTCAGAGAAGGATAGCGAAAGTCTCAATACACTTAACTAGATACGACGACAGGAATTGTAAGAAGTGCATCATACCTTCAATGTTCTTTGCCATGTCATAATTGAGCACAATTGAGACGTCTTTGATGTCGATACCACGTCCAGCGACATCAGTGGCAACGAGAATATCCTTTGAGCCATTCTTGAGACTGTTGAGAGCAAATTCTCGCTGTTCCTGTCCCTTCCCGCCGTGTAGGGAAACTGGGTTGTACTGGGGACAGAAATATACCATCACCAATACTGTCAAAAATGTGTCTTTCTGTCTTGAAATGTTAATATTGTTACTTGATACAGTGCCATGACGAGTTTGTGGCAATTCATTCTCATCATAGTTATCATGGTCTACATTAAACAAGGAAATATATAAAAATACATTTTCATCAATATGTTTTATATAAATTGATAATTATCTGTGTATGAATATAAACAGCCCAACATAAACCTGAGATTTGAGAAGATTTATTAATATTAAACATACATTTACATGACATGTTTTATGATACACTTTAAGCATGATAAAGTGTGTTGCTCTCCTAGATTCTTAGGTTGTCAGACTATGTGATCAGTTCTGACACGTTCAATACAAACTACCTAAACGTTAACCTGTTTAATTCCCAAAATATGTCTCAACAAAAATATCTTAGAACAACAACTACACTGTATGGTCCTATTTATGTTGAAACTAGAAACATCCAAATATCACACCGTTGTTGACAATTTCAATTCTAAATAATAATTAGAGTAGACATGGTTGATATATTTAATGGTCTTAACATTGCCTACTGGTCTTAGGTAGTGTTTGTGGCCCCCAGATAGAAGTTGTCACCAAACTAGCACTCACCCCAATCTTCTCGAGAGATTTGGCAAGAATGTCTGCGCCCTTCTTCTGGTTGACAAATATGATGATGGGAGGATCGAAGCCCTTCTCCAGTATACTCAACAGCTTCTTCCTGTAAGATAAAACATGTGTTTAATCACTGGATATTACATTATGAGTAGAGTAACTCATATATCAGACCAAGGCTACATTACTGAGGTTACAATATGACAAATATGATAGATACAAAATATCACCAAGACTTCATTCATAAGAGCCATTCTTTTATTTTTTAATTGAACCAAGTCATTTAGTTAAAGAGGGATAAGTGGAGTTACTGTATTCTCTTAATCAAATTTCACGCCTATATAACAACTTCCTGTGAGAATGCAAATCTTGTCATGACATTAATATACAGATGTTCTAATTTCAAGCTATTTTGACTTTACATCTAGAGTCGTCACGATGTACTGAGAAAACCAATCATCAGGTTACATCAAAGAAAAGGAGAAAGACCAGGGAAGGACAGCACTTTGTTCATAAATAGTTTGTGGAGTGACAGGACTATTTTTCCTGAAATCACATTAATAATGTGGCTACGCATCAAAGTACACAGTGTGCCACTGTTGGCAGATTTTACCCACCTGAAAGGTAAGTTTAGATATGGTTACGCTACCATGGCTTTGGTATGGTTGAGTTACCACAAATTTCCTTTGCACAGCAGTGTACATATTATAATAATAAAAGCATTTATATAGTGCCGTAAATCCAGGTTATCCTGTTCGAAGGCTCTGTTACAAAACATACAAATAGCACTAAACAAATTCAACATTATAAAAACGTGGCATCAAATGCCCAACTAAATTATCATTAAGAAATAAACTTATGTAAAAAAACCATTAAAAAAACTATAAATTTAAGATAATAAAAATGGCACAAGATAAAAAATACTGAAAATATTTTATGAAGTGTTCAACCAGGTGGGGAAATGTGTGGACAGATGGCGCCATTTACCTCTTCTCGCCTTCGTTCACCATGTAGGTGATCTGTTCGGTTCGTTCTGTTGGTTTACCGGCCGAGCCGATGTAGACAATGGCCGGCCTGCGAAGGTAGGACTTGGCAAGTCGTTCCACTGAGGTGGGCATGGTTGCCGTGAACATGACCGTCTGTGGGAAACACCAGCACATGTGGACTCGTGGTTAACACTTGCACGATCTTTTAAGTGAGTCTGTCTGCTTAATACTTTAGCAGATAATGCCATTTTGCTAACTCAAAATTTGGGCAGTTTGAAAAAACTCTGAAAAGTCGAATAGCAATGATGGCCAGAAATACCCACGATGCATTGCCAATATGTTAGTCCTTCAAGTTGAATGTGTTTCAAAAGTATCTCCCCACAGAGTGCCTCTGGAATAGGATTGAAATATTTTTGGGCAGGTTTAGACGACTTGAGGTGTTGGAACTTGGGCAGGTTTGGCTGACTTAAGGACTAATTGGTTAATCATTGTGTTTTAAGGATAAGGCTCTTCCCAAAATGTACCTTGTTTGCAAAACAGCAACCATGGTAACCAGATAATTCTTAGAAAGTAATCCTTACTATCTTACATTTTATTATTTATAAACAAATATTAAAAATAACTTTACTGAGAAGTTGTAACTGCACCAAAATATGGAATCATGTGCTACTACTGTAAAAATCTGGCTATGTGCCTGTGCTGACCTGCCTGTACTTGTCCTTGGAGGTGAAGTTGATCTTGAGGTGATGTTCGTTCTCGGCGTCCTCTGTGTCTGGCTTCATGTTGGTCACTGGTAGATACTCTAGGATCTTCTGGACATCCGGCTCAAAGCCCATGTCTATCATCTTGTCAGCCTGCAACAAATCCCTACGTGTTCACTAGCTTGATGGTCACAACGATCTCAGTGTTCAATAACTAGGTGTTCATTACATCGGGTTCACCACCTTGGTGTTCACAACATTGGTGTTCACTACATCGCTGTTCACTACATTGGTGTTCACTAATCTGGTGTTCACTACCTCGGTGTTCACTACCTCTTTCTTTACCTCATTCATATTCGATACCTCCATGATCTTCACCTCAGTGGCCGCTGTGAAGAGGTTCACCATGTCAGTTGTTTCATTACATCGGTGTTCACTTCTATGTCAGCGTTCACTAACTCTTCGTTCACTACGTCAGTGTTCTTCACCTCAGTGTTCATTGTGAAGAGGTTCACCATGTCAGTTGTTTCATTACATCAGTGTTCACTTCTATGTCAGCGTTCACTAACTCTTCATTCACTACGTCAGTGTTCTTCACCTCAGTGTTCATTGTGAAGAGGTTCACCATGTCAGTTGTTTCATTACATCAGTGTTCACTTCTATGTCAGCGTTCACTAACTCTTCATTCACTACGTCAGTGTTGTTCACCTCAGTGTTCATTGTGAAGAGGTTCACCATGTCAGTTGTTTCATTACATCAGTGCTCACTTCTATGTCAGCGTTCACTAACTGTTCGTTCACTACGTCGGTGTTCTTCACCTCAGTATTCATTGCGTAGGTGTTCTCTACATTAGTCTTTGCTACACTGGTGTTCACTACATCAGTTTTCAATAACTCTTAAATCATTAATGACCATAAAGATATCAAACTTACTATATCAGTTAGGTAAAATCCACTGTTAGTAGATGACAACTAAACAATCAGTTGCAACATTTTACAGACCATAAGAAATGTATTTAATAGTTCCTTGAAATAGTAAAATAGTAAATGTAGAACTTATGATTCAAAGCTGACCTCATCCAACACGACATATGTGGTTCTGCTCAACACAAGGTATCTGTTTTCCAGGACGTCTATCAGTCGGCCAGGCGTAGCAATCACAATCTGACAGAAACATTCACAATAGGATTAAAACATACGACGGTAATTGGAAGACATCGGTTCTCAGAATTTATGTTATAAAATGACAGATTGTTGGTATAAATTAAATGTTCATCTCATGATCATTAGCAGCATACAGCAGGGGTCACACTCTTCATGAAATATCATGTACCATATTTTAATAACTACTTGTTCGAACTTAAGACATGTTCAGCAACTCGTACCTACACTCATGATGTAATATCTGATTAGTAAAAAATAGCTATGTTAATATAAAAATAATAACTAAATGTATACGATTTCTTTTAATTATCTGCAGTTGCTATTGCACAAAAATTGAACTTTTGCCTTCTACGAATAAACAGAGTTACACAAACCTCCTTGTGTGAGATTGCGGGCCATGATTACTTCAGCCCTGAGAAGCGGTCCACAGACATTTAACATAATCAATACCCCAGGTACTACTTAATTATCAATAACGTTGCATACCTCACAGCCCTGCCTCAGCTTGAAGCCCTGCTCTTCGCGAGAAATGCCTCCAATCACAGCCACCGTGTTCACCCCGAGAGGTTGACCAAACTTGAGTGCCTCCTCTTCAATCTGTTGCGCGAGTTCTCGCGTTGGTGCCAGGATCACAGCGTATGGCCCCAACTCTGCATCCTCTATCCTGCATCCCCACAGTAATAAAAGATAAAGTACAGGTGAGTTCTTAAATAGCGCAGTGTCCAGTCCTCATGACAGCTCAAAGCACTTTACACTTTATTCCCTCGCAGACCTGTTCAATCAAACAGAATCTCAACTTCTTTGGGAAGCATCCAGCATTGCTGCAATTAATGCACGAAGTCTGCTCGTACAAATATCCACCACCGTCTATAACCAGGTACTCATTGATACAGCTGAGTGAACTGGAACAATGAAGACTGAAAAAAGTTGCTCAAGGTGTAACACCATACCGTAGGGTTTGAACCCATGTTCTCTTAGTCGAGAGACTGAAACCCTACCTCTGAGCCACTGCGCACTAATAGTGTCCACTCATACTATACCGTCATGACATATATTCAGAAATATGTTCATTAACTACATTGATAAAATAATTGTTAGAAATTATTACTCTGTTACAATTCTAAAATCAGTATAACTGTGCTACTTGCAAAAGGTCAGCTAAAGTTACTAGTTGAAATACAAACACATTAATGAAACAAACATTTCTGTTGGCCTTTAGTGGGTATCATAAAAAAAACTGTTGGAATATTAGGATAGCACTCTATTTTTACCGTTCGATCTTCGGAAGCATCTGTATCCATGACAACAGAGGTATGAGGAAGGCTGCTGTCTTTCCACTGCCAGTTTCGGCAACGCCAATGATGTCTCGGTTCTGTAGGCCAATTGGAATGGCAATTCGCTGGATCGGTGTTGGTTCCTAAAACAGGTGCCAGGGTAAGGGAAACACAATCATACAGGCAACTGTGGTAGGCTAATTATGTAGCTATGTAGTGATAACATCCAAGGAGACAGTTAAAGTGATAGAATGTTTTTTTATGAACACAGGTGATTAATAAAGTGCCATTTTCAACGCAATTACCTTTTTTACAATCATTCATCCTATCTAAATAACGAAACTGTGTTTTAACGATGGTGAATATCAAGATTTCTTTAAGACCATGTCTCTTGTATTTGTGTGAGTTGCTGAAACCACAATTTTTTTTTTTCAGAAGTGTATATTTGGGTAATGTTGCTGTTTATAAATGCCCTCATTTCGTCATTTCGTTATGTATCAACTCAATAAATTTGCAGCCATTACAGTATGTAGCAACAGTCAGAGATATGTAACAGTGGCACACTTACAAGTCGACAGCTTACGCCCAGCATACTGGTCAAGATAAACACCATCTCAAAGTGACCATGACCTTACCTTGTAGCCGACTGTCTCAATGACTGCCAATATTTCTTTTGGAATTATGCTCTCCTTCCATGTGCGTAGCGGATGTGGAATCCTACCTCCTTTTGAGGAGATGTTGAAATCTTCCTGAAAACATTATGACACACATTTATTCAAACAGAAATCCTCTCTACGTAACATCAAGGGAAGGATTTTTGCCATGGATGTTCAAGAAAAACTTAAAGCAGATAAAGAAATTAACAGAAACCTTTACAATATTTATATAAAAATAAAAACTGAAATCAGCTGAAAGTAAGATGCAACTATTCTATGAACCTGGGAAGACATTTTACAGAACAAAGCAGAAGTTGATCAAGATCTATTGAAAAATCCATCACAACAAACTGCATATACTTTACACAGTTGTATTACCAATTCATGATTTGTCCTCTTGATCTTGTGAGAAAAAAATTGAAAACACGCCAAACTTTAAACACTGCACGCATGTCATTGCAAGCTCACACAAATGGAGAGCGTACCTTAAAGATGCGCCAGTCTCTGTGTGTCATATTCTCCAGTTTCTTGTCACTCCAGTGTCTGTCATCCCACACTTGTTTGGCCTCCCTCTTTGCCTCCTTTTTCAACCGCACCCTACAAACACAGCAGACAAGTGCAAGTGGGCTGCACCAATAGCACCATTTCTCTGACACCTGTGCCATTTGAATTATTTCTATTTAATGTCACATGATTTTTGGAAAATAAGCCAGCAGGAATAAAAGTAGAAACTAAGATTTCTTTGCAACTGTCAAGTGCATGGAACTGTCTAACTTTGTTAAATTGTTGTCTGTAGAAATATAACTGTTTCCAGCATTTCTAGTATATTTAATTTATTCTGGCAAAGTGCATATATGTGACGTGTTCTAATGAAATGAGTTATATGTCAGCGAACTTGATTTCAAGAAAACACTGCATAAACATGCAACGATGATTTTTGTCGATTTTGACTTTTTGTCATCAAAGTATACTTTGGTATCTTTTTTGTCAATTGGCAATGCTTATTTCTCATTTATATTATTATTTAGTACATTTTATAGCCTTTTTAGACACACTATCAAATATTTCATGCATGAATTTCGTAAAACTGAACTGATAAATCGCGCTTGTTCATGTCGCATTCTTCGGGGTTTCCCTCTACGCATGGCGGACTTATTTGATACTACAGGAAAGCCCTGGACGCCCTCTTTCAGATTATTGTAGTAGAAATCACCACTGACGTCAGTGTAAGCCAATAGCAGCGCTTAATGCAAGAGGCCTATCTGTGAACAAACGTCACTAGACGCTGTGAGGAGCTGACAGCGGGCCCCTGATTGGCTTAGAGCTGTGTGCCGTAAACAATGTGGAATCAATCGGGTCGCTGTTACAAAACATTGCTAAATACTCGGATTATGTTGTAATCATTTCAGTAAACAGTTAGCTTGATATATCTTCGACAGCGAACATGCCTTGGGAGTTTATTTCGAATGTATCAAATGAAGTAATAGAAGCAAAAACGGCTGATTTCGACAATGTGCTTACGTGACCGCGAACTTCAAATGCATTTTTCTCCGTTTGAAACTTTCTACCCTAGGCATGTTCAGCGTCCAATATCTTTGGCTGTGTGTGAGATATGTCCATAATTTTTACACCGTTGGAAAGATTAATACATCTTCTTTCCAATGGTGTGTCATTTCTTTAGAACACATCACATTTGTATATTACTACAACTACTTTGCATGAAATAATCAACCAATCGCATAGAAGTTAAGTGGAAAAACTCACTTTTCTTGTTCCTTCTCCATTTCTGTTCTCCGTTTTTCGAGCAGATCACCATAAAACTGGCTGTGTTCTTTCTTCTGTGCCTAAATAAAAACATTAACTTTGCATCACTAACAGGCGACACCTTTCATTATCTCCCATCAACACTGGACAGTGCTTCACCGAGTGACACGGACAAAATCCAGTTGTTACCTGGCTTGTACCTATAAACTGCAATGTTTAGATTCATGAGAGCAGTTCACATATGTGTGGCGGCCTAGGAAAACCAGTCACATTGACCAAAAAAATTTCATTTTTATTTAAGAAATGGAAATCTACACTATTTACATATCCTGTACTGTTTACTGTATTCAAATATTCCCATTAGAAGCAAAGTTACAGGAATTTAAAGAGGGCCCCTATTATAAATTACTTAAGGAGGAAAATGAGTTTTAAAGTCGAGATTCATTCTTCACATGAAAACCACACATTATGATGCATAACTCAGGTAACTGTTGCAGTTACGTTATAAAGTTCTGTGAGGGAAATGTAGCGGTGTTTGTTACCTTTACTGTACTGAAAACATTATCCAATTCTGGTGGGTACTTTTAAAGTTACAAAAACATTTAACAAGACACACGTCACACTTGATTGCAGGAGAAAAACGAGTTTTAAAGTCAAGATTCATTCTTCACACGAACACCACACTTTATGCTGCATAACACAATAACTGCTGCAGTTACCTTATAAAGTTATGTGAGGGAAATGTATGTTGAATTTTTTACCTTTACTGTCCTGAAAACATTATCCAATTCTGATGGATACGTTTAAAGTTACTTTAAGTACTTCACCCACATCACAACCAATGCAGAGATCTCTTTAAGTTTAAAAAGCACACATAAAGAATTGCCAATTAATGAATAGAATCAAAGGATTGAAAACAAGTTATTTTGGCCACACCAAGATGTGTTTTGTTGAGAGTAACAATGGGAGGAAGGGAGACTAGGGAGAAGACAGCAGCAGCCACAGGGTTGAGTCCAAATACACATGTTGGGATCAAACACAAATACAACTCGGCCAAATCAAATACACTGCTTTTCCAGATTTCAGTTCAAATACGATTCAATTAAATAGCCATTTTTGAAATTTGATTCAAATGTGATTCAAATACGTGGCCCATGTTTTCATTATAGTTCAAGTGTATCACAGTGGGTGCTATTTTGCCTTTGATTTGATTGACTGCAGTAGACTAATTGACAGGCAGTTTTACTAGACTGTCCTTATCTGTACTACTGTACCAACTAGTTGGTAGCTCTTCCCTTGTACTGGAGGAAACCTGGGTTCCTTTGTCTTAGCCCAGGATGTTTACACAGCAGGTGACAGCAGGATTCTTTGAAGCACATTCCCTGTGAATACCTGTCTTTATGGCTTTAGATAAGCTTTATCATTCATTCATTGATACTAATGTTTGACCAGCTTCACTATAGGCCAATGTTCTAAGTGCTGCCTGCCCACTGTTGATCAGGTGTGAAAAATATTCTGTCTTGATTCCTGAGCCAGTTTATGTCAGGAAATGCTTTACCTTTTGTGGGTCATTTTTATGTGTATTTGAGTGTATTTGCAAATATTTTTCAAATGCAAACCAAATATCAAATACATGCCCTTTTGTGATTTTCAATTAAATTACAAATACTCCAAATTTCTGTATTCAAATACAATTACAAATACACATTTGAACCCAACCCTGGGCCAGCAGGACATCAGTGACTGATTGGAAGACAAAATCTTGAGAACAGGGAAATGAATGGTAGACAGTGCTGTGTATTGCAAGATCACCCAGGCAGCTACGTCTCGCAGCAAGATACAGCTGAACTGAAGAAGATCCCCCAACTTACATGTGGACTGTACAAAAATGAGAAATGCACACCTTGATGTCGATACCAGCGATGTGTCCGCGCCCAAAGAACTGTACTTGATGTCTCTCCTTATAGAGAGGGTTGTAGTCGTTGCTAGTGTCCTCTCCCGCGTCCCAGTCAAACACAAACTTGCGGTCGTTCATTCGCCGGATTCGCTTCTTCTTTTTGATTATGCCCAAGTAACGCTCCTGGTAACAAGCAATGTTGTGTATACACTATACACATCATTAGTTCATTACAGTGCCGAACATTTTTACAAAATATGACAGATTGTGTGCAGTGTTCACATGAATCTCATAAATTTAGAAACTGACATCCAGAAAGAACAATTGTAATTTACCACACGGACCTGCCAAACAACCGACTTTAAATAAACAACACAAATGCTGTCAGGTGACCAGACTAGTGGCGAGAAAATGCATCTGATTGGTTCCCGTAACAACACCTAGCTATTACATTTGTTGCAATCAAAATCTACACAATCACATTATAAAAAATAGCATGTTTTATAACAAGCAACTTTACCGTGATGCCTTCCCATCACAAGTGTTCCTTTTTATGTATTTTAATAGTAAAATGTTGTGAGCAATCATGGATGTGGTGCTACATGAAATCAAACTTATTTATTTATGATACACCTACCTTAATGGCCTCCACCTCCCTCACTCGGTCCTTCTGCTCCCTCATCTGCTCCCTCCCTCCCCCACCCCTGTCTCCTCTGTCTCCTCTGTCTCCCCTGTCTCCTCTGTCACCTCTGTCTCCTCTGTCACCCCTGTCTCCTCTGTCACCCCGGTCATCTGCATTCTCCCTCGTCTGGCGTTCCTCTTCCCTCTGTGCCCGCAAGTGCCGCTCCCTTTCCTCCCGTCGTTCCCACCGCTCCCTGCGCTCCCTCTCGTAGGGATCAGCTGCAGGAGAGAAACATCTCAGAAATAACTTGACATAAAGTCTATCTGATCTATTGTTATGCTAACTTTCGCGCACAGTAACAGCATCCCCCCAAGTGCTGAGGCAGGTCACTTCCTTTTCCATATTCATTCACCTGCATCTACTAATCAGGGATGTATTTAGAACACTATGAGTTATTTAGTTATTTAATTCAGTTATTCAGTTTAGTTGTTTATTACATAAACCATTGTTCAGACAAATGAACCAACCACTCATTCACAAATCTTATTAACTGGGCGGAACACTACTGCGCTATATAAGAACCTGCCTTTTTACTGTTTACTCACAGCCAAGATAAAAGTAACACAGTATTAACAATGCAGTAACACTCTGTATCTTTTCTTTGTGGACATTACTTAATGAACTGGCAGAGCAGTAATTTGTAACAGGAAGTCTGCTGTCTAGAACGTGGGAAAGTTAAACATCAAAGAGCATTGCAGTTAATTCTGGTTGTCTCATCATTATTTCCAATCAATTTTGTTTTGAAACTTGATGTTCGGGTAGAACCTTTCAAGTTGCAACCTTAACAAAGTAACTAAACACAATTTGGCAGGGAGTAAACCTACTCACCAGTCGAGTCCTTCGCCTTCTTCAAGTACTCCATCTGCTTCTTGTGCGTCACCTCTATGGTCTTCCTCTGAGCCTCCACCTGCTCCTGACGGCGAGCCAATGCCTCCTTTGCTCGCTCCTCCTTTGTGAGGAACTTGGGCTACAACATTACATGCTCTCATATCACACCACACCTTTCTACCAACTAGGAGCCTGATCCAGCGTGCCACATACGGTCCCTTGAAGTACCATAATGACTTTATCTATGCTATACCTAATAATACAATTTCAGTTCTCTGAAAACATACATCACAGAAGAATATGTTCATGTCCAACTAATGTAGTCACTATGGACTTGGCCTGATGTATTTGTTCATGGTATTATATTGTACTGCTGACAGCCAGACCCAACCAGCTTCCTCAAGTGTGTGTCGGACATCTGAAGTATTTCATCACTTTTTATTTAAACTGAGACCCCACTATTTTCTTTGCATCAAAACGAACTTATGTGAGAACAGTATATAACATTGCATTGCATTTAAGTCAAATAGCTTTTTTTTCACTATATACACAACAGCAGTGTCACCAATTACTAACTGTGACAACAGTACACATGTAAGATCATCATCTACCCGCCTGTGTTAATCTGTATGACACCAACTAAGAGTTTGTGCCAGCCTTCTGTGTTCAGTCCCAGGTCATGTTGGTACACTGTGCTTTTGTAACTGCATATTTCTGAACACTAATGATAACAGTTAATGCGTTTTTTGTGGGGATGTATTTGTTGTCATTGTATTGTACATTTCTAACTATTTGCAAACAAAAATCTGGCAGAATAAATCTGCAAAGGTCAAGGAGCTCTTTGAAAGTTATCTCCTAAGAGGTTATCTCCTTTTAGCAGTTAGCATTCCTTTGGTTTGCAGACATACCTTGCTCTCTGCCTCCTCTTCAGCTTTCTTCTTTGCAATGAGCTCCTCCAGTGACAGAGGCACTCGTTTCTTCTCCTCTTCCTTCTTCATGTCTTCAGACCTCAAAGCGAAACAACATCAATTACCACCTGTACTTGTTTGGCAAATCCTCGTCTTGACTTGATATTCTAACTCTCTTATCACTAATAATGTATCTAGCCATAATGCTAACTGGTAACAAATCTCAAACTGATTCTAGATCTTCTCTGTGCACATCTTCAAGATATGGACACTGAATTACCAATGTCAGCAAAACGTATGCAATTGTAAATGATTGCACACTTAAGTAACACAACACAATAAAACTCTAGAGCCAATGGTCATGCCAATTGCCAAAGTATGAACATAACAAATTAGAACAAGAGGAAATTATATCTGTTCACCCTTGTGCCACCAATTTTTTTTCCATTAAACACTCATCTCTGCATCTACGTGATCAACCTCTGATAATGACACACAGGAGAAAGGAATCAAGAAATAAGTGAAACAAAATCTTGTACAAGCCAAGTATTTAATTACATGGTGTAAAATAGTTACAGTGATGTAAAATAACTGTATAATAGTGAAAATACACCTCCGCATATACGTACTGTTCCCTGTCGACGTCTCTGTCAGATCTGTCATGACGATGTGGTGATCTAGAGTGACGACGACGATGGCGATCACGTCCAATGGGGCTCCGATTGCGATCACGCCCAACAGGACTTCGACTCCTGTGACGTCGATCACGATCGGGACTACGACGATCTCGATCAGGACTCCGCCGCCTAAGTGGTCAAAGAAGTACTCAAAATTATGGTTAAAATGACAGCCATAAATTAAACATTACTTTAGTTAGATGTCAAGTTATAGGTCCTAAAAATGTCTAAGTGTCCATTCTTTGTTTGTTTTTTACATTTACCTGTAATGGTTCTAAGAATACATAATGTTGAAGTTACACATTCGAGTGTTCTTTACCTGAAAGGGATCCTTGAGAAATATTCAAATGATATGAATGACATTAAAATGTTAGTCGCTAGTCTGTAGTTAGCAGTAAGGATGGGACGAAATTTCATTCGAATATGGAATTTTTAATATTTGACAATTTTTCTGCTATTCGATTCGATTCGAAATTCACAAATTTGCAGCTATATAAACGAATATCACTGGAATATTTTCCTTCATGTCCTCCACTGCAAAATCGGTCCCAAGCGTTCTTTTACTTTCTGACTTAACTACTAAAACAACAACATACAACTGTTAAACTACTCTTCACATATCTTGTATACACATACTGGGTTACAAAATAAAATCGAAAACATTACTGAAACAAAAGAATTAACAAAACAAACTCGTACAAAACTCGCCGGCAACTCGGTGTCATCGCCGTTGGCGGCGGCTACGCATAGCAGTATGATACAGTAATACTGGGTGTTTTGTTATAAAGTGGGCGGTTTAAATTTAGGGTTTGGGGTAAGTTTAAGATTAGTTAGAGTTAGCTTCATGTTAGTTAGGTTTACAAGTGCTTTAGAGTTAGCATAAGACCGGAATTTTTTAATCATTTATGTAGCGACACCTGCGATAAATTGTTGATATTATGGTAAGAGCTGAGCTCCGCTTAGCTGCCGCATATAATTTTTTTACAGGAATTTAAATGATTTTATTTTGTAACCTGGTGTGTGTATATGTACGTAAGATGTGTGAGGGGAACTTTGACAGCTGTAAGAATTGTTTTCATGATAAAGTCAGAAAGAAAACAAAAAGATCAATGCCGGCGATGCGTGTGGCCATGATGCCAATAACTCAGATTTGGACTCGTGCCCTTTGCCACGGGATGGCGCCACATCACAGCAAAACATCTCAATATTCTAATCGAATTCGAAGCCAGTGAATATTCGTATTCGATATGTATTTGGTGGTGACTGCCCCTGAAGGCACGTGACATTACCTGTGAAGCAGCAGGTTCCTGTACACAACAAAAGATGTGCAGCACAGCTATTTCAGTAAAAAATTAAAATTACCTATTGAAACAGATAACATCATCTTTAAATAGTATTTGCAGTTTATATTTAAATCAATAATGCAGCCACTTACCTATCATTTCTTTCACGACTGCGAGACCGCTTGCGTCTGTCCTTGTCAAATTTCCGGTCATCGTTTCTCTGAGGTGATCCTGATCGGCCGTATGGACCCATTTTGCTATAAATTCTGCAAGAAAACGAACAAGGTCAAATTGTCATGTACTAATTGTAGGGCTTAGTTTTAATACTACTGTGCTATTCAGAACATACAGACCTGCCACATGATATGGGTTACCAACATCCGATACGGATTTTTGTGGTTTTTTAAGTGATATGGCTGTACTCCATTTTGATACGGATTTTAGATAAAATTATGGACAAATTATTTTAACCACTTTATGCCTTTGTATGCACAAAACTGTACAGTATAATGGAATAATCGTTTATTGATAGTGACTAAGTAAATCGATTTGAAACGAATGAATTAAACGACCAATTAGTTTATTGCAACGTGCAAAAGATGGCACGAACATAAATATTAGTTTTGAAAACTGTGGCAGGTGGCTCAACGGGTGGGAATGGTGCAATCTGCTAGGCTAGCGTTGCCGATCGCCAATTGCGCTACAGGCAAAACAGTTTGCTATTTGGCGCAAATAAATAAAAACTGTTCACCAAATTGGCAAAATGGATAGTTGTTAGTTATTACTGCAATCATATACTATAATACTACTGCTATTATCAGCAGTAGTATAGTATATGATTCCATTGTTTCCTGCCCGCCTCCGTTGAAATTGCATAATGATCGAACATCAAACCGACCCAAAGAACTAGTGTCTAGTCAGCGTGACATGCACTGCACGGTAAAACAGTAGGTCATTAATCCCTTCTATTAGCCAAGGTCACAGACAATAGCAGGGTTTAATTCAATTGTGTTGCCTTGGTAACAGAGACCTGTTTGACCTGTTATTGACACCAGTTATACGAGCTTGATACGAGTACAAAGCCATACCTGACAGGTTCCCTATTATCGCTCAGTGCGGGTGAATACATGGCATTAATCAATATGTTATCTGGTAAATATTCAACCCAATGTCAACATAGGTTTGATCTCATTCATATTTTGACAAGTCTCATCAGCAGAACACCTTACAGATAGAAAGATGTGCACATTTCAAAAACATAGTAATTTGAGTAATTATAGCCTGCATCACCCAGGCTAGGATTAGTCGATCTATAGTATAGGCTAAATAAAAACATGGGAGAATTATTCTATTCAATTAATCACTTACTGAGCAGACAAATTATATTTTTAAAAGGATAATGATTCTCAGTACCTATTCAGCTTTCTTTTTATGGTTAAACAATGCTTCTATGAAATTATATTGAGTGTTTATTTGCTTTATATGTTGTATACATGTGTTGTTATGGTAAGCGCAACACATTTGTATATAAGGTATCTGATACAGATTCTTATAGAATTTTGGGTAAAAAATACAGATTGCCATTCTAAAAATGTCACATGTCTGAACATACTATATTCAGCCATAATAGTATAGATTCGTCAGCATACTACCAGATCACCTATAAATATGCTACCATTCTGAGAGAAGATCATCAGCTCTAGAAACTTCTAGGCATCAACAAGTATGCAACCTGTAATAATTTAATAACGTAAACATTGACACGCTTTCCCAATATTGAGAGCTAAGTTGACACCCGAGGCATCGGCGTCCCAGAAAGATGTGTTAACCATTGCCGTTTTGCAATTATTGCCCTCCCAAACTACAAACTTATTTATGAGACTGAGTGGGTATTTCTTAAAACGGAGTACTTAAAATGTCATATCTTGTCATCTCAATTTATTAGGCACCCTCTTCGGCAGCCCAGAGTTCTAGGATATCTCCGGGGCGACGACTCAAAGATTAAATAGCAGCCACATTCAGTGTCACTGACACTGACAGCACCCGGTTACACACACAAAAAATTAATGAAAATGAACTGCTTCAATCGTTGTCGCTGAAGTGAACACGTCGAAGACAATTTGCATCAGACATAGCGGTCAGTGCATTTGCATATGTGAATTTATGACTCGATCCTAAAATGATGAATATCAACTGTTTTAAGAAATTAGCGTAAAGTTCGGGTGCGTACATACGTGTAAAATTTCGAAATTTGTTAACGCAAACCCCGCGTTTCTCTTCACTTCCTGTGCGCCATTAACGAGCATGCGCTCTGGTGTCTGTGTCTACTAGTGTCCTCTTGTGAGTAATTTGTTTGCATATGCGTTCATGTTGATTAACCACTGTCCGCGAGGTGTCGGCACTGTTTGGGCCATGTTCGCACGCACGCACTCACGCACGCACGCACACACGCGCGCAAAATAGTCTAATGTGAATCTAGTTTCGAGGCTAACGTGATTCCCAAACTGCCCCATAGCGTTCTCGCTCTGTTGCAATGTAGAATTCACTCACACAAAAGCAGTCATTAACTCTTATGCAAACCGTGCTGGCACGTCAACACACAATGTAGGCCTAACTCCAGTGTATGTTTTCATAAAACGGAACCATTACCACACCGCACGTAATTTTGCGCGCAGGAATTTAGGACATTCATTAGTGTTGATTACGCAAGAATCATTATATATTGGTCTACCTTTAGAAGAGGTGTGCTTTGCGATTGCAAGCTGATCTATAAGTATATATCGATTGGTAAAGTTTGCGTCGAAGAACTGCTCCCGCATATTGTCATGTTTTATGAGACTTAATTTGTTACGTATTTTGTCTAGCTAGTGCCGTATAAATTTGTAATCTGTTGCGCCCAGCAGAAAAGTTCGAAGCTGCTGTAGCAATTCGGTCAGTATGCATGCATGTTCGTTCCAAGTGAGCGTGGGTTAGAAGAAGATTGGCCGAGTAGTGGGCATCCACCGCCACACCATTATGGTGCATCAGATCGTGCAGCCTTACACTGCCAAAGACGGTTTTAACGCTTATCGTCGAAACTGAACAGTAGGCCCACTCAACCTTTTATGGTCAGAACGAACAATCATGTCTGTATCATATGCGTGATTTCCGACGTTTGTCTTTTTAAACAGCAAACACAATGTCAGTAGTCTAGCTTGTTGGTAATTAAAATCCCCCGTTGCTCACCATCACTACCCCTGCCTACTTAAAGGAACATGTAACACTAAAAAAATGCTCAAGCTATTAAGCAATGTGTACTGTATTATATGCCATCGTCTTTATTTCATTCTTATATTATCTTGTGTTTTTATGAGAATTACTTAGCCTCTATGAAGGCTGACATGTTGGGCATTCCAGTAGCTCTAAGATTACCATAATATTGGTATTGGGTCGAGACGTCGATTATTAGCAGAACAGGCCGATTTAAGGTTAGTTTGTGTGTGTATATATATATATATATATATATATATATCCCAGTTAATTTGTGTGAAACACATTATATATAGCTGACGGCGGTGAGCTACGAGTAGCGGCCGTAGTGGGCATTCCGGCTTGCCGTCGAGTTTTGCGCGTATTTGTTTTATGACTTGTATTCGCTGCAGGAATGTTAATGATTTTATTTTGTAACCTAGTGTGTGAGGGAAAGCTTTGCGACTGTATCAGGTCATTTTCATGGTTAGGTGAAAAAGTAAATTAAAGATCGCTCAATACCTGGCCCATGACCTGGGGTTTCTTTAGGTGGGCAAATTCAATGCGGATAACATCTTTCAATCGTCGTCGTAGTTCAGTGAATTCAAAACAACCTGTGCTACAAATCAGTCTTTAAGCATGCAGTCCACGGTAAAATTTTAACGTTTGGTTGAAGTTGAATGTGTCTACCGTATGGTCTGTACCAAGGTTGCGCAGCAAACAATTGCAGGGCACATAGGCAATACAAATTTACGTTTTGAAGACAGTTTTAACTTGTATAACATTCATACAAAATTATACCCAAAAAAGTGCGTGACGATATACTATACTGAATAGCATGTGGGACTTTGGGGGATTTTGAGGGCTCTTGAACGTATAAGATTGTGTGTTCCGGTAAGCACTTGCACTGGCTTCCTTTTGTATATCGAATTAAATTCAAATTGGCTACCATACTCTTTTTATTCAACAACTGACATATTTAGTTAATCTGCTATATTTCGTTGACATCTCTCGGATCCTTAGATCACCCGTTTCTAAACACGATCCCAAAACTAAGCTCAATATTGACAAACGTGCGTTCTCTGTAGCGGCGCAAACAATCAGGAATCAAGTCCCTGGTACAGTGAATTCTTCTGAAACTATAGCCACCATTCGTAATGTCATGGGCAGGCCATGAGAATTATACGTATTTTATTAACGGCTACGCCACCTTGTATTATCCACCTGCGTAATAATAATTTATGTTTAAACGTCGGGGTATGTGGTTAGACTATTTACAGTCCCCTTTAAACGTATTATGCACTTCTCAGAGAGCATATGCATCTAACGTTTTTGACATTTAATCTTCTTCTGAATTGTATTTTGTACTGATATAACGGTGTGGGGTCGGAGCGGAGTAATCGGAGGTGATCGGGTTGGCAATGGATTTGGGGGCTGCGCGGAAAAAGGGACTTGACTTGCTACTGGGAGAGTCACAGCACATTGCGTTACGAGTTGCTCTTTGTATTTGAAGAATTGTGTTTTGAAAAAACTAATTGGAAGTTGATTGTCATTGAGATTGACGTTTGCTGTCATCACGTCGTTGCTGCTAATAATCCTGCCATCTGATTGTGGACAGGGTTTTGTGTCTTAGTCTGTGCAGTAAAGAATTGTTGAAGTATCCGTCGCTCTCTCGGTGTCCATCATTGACAGTAAAGATACCTGAAATCACGTTTGTTTGAAATTGTTTTTCCGCCATATATTTTGGGCGATAAACCAATGACGATTTTTGCCTGTCCTCTTTTATCATTACGCCTATGATTCTGTTTGTTGCGCCTCTAAGCTTGAAAGTTCAAAGATACAGGCGCTATAAACGTGTGACAATTACTTATTTACTTTTATTTAGAAGGCATTCCTATGAGGAATACAAAGTTATACATTAACTAATTCATTATGATGTATTGACTAGTGTGTGTGTGTGTGTGTGTGTGTGTGTGTGTGTGTGTGTGTGTGTGTGTGTGTGTGTGTGTGTGTGTGTGTGTGTGTGTGTGTGTGTGTGTGTGTGTGTGTGTGTGTGTGTGTGTGTGTGTGGTATGTACATATATATATATATATATATATATATATATATATATATATATATATATATATATTCTTCTATACTTCCCTAAGATGATGTTGAAGTAACTTTATTTGCATTATTTCCATTTTATTTTATTATTCGAATGATGGAATTTAACGTTGGATTTATGCAAACGGCTTTACGTCTACGTCATTTACGTCATCAGCGACCACGTCACGCTGTTGTAACGTGAGTTTTTCTCGTTTAACGTAGCAGCGCTCGGCGACAATAGACTGTAGCGTTGGGCAGGGCATGGTCAGAGCATACGTTCAATAGGATCGTGGAAAACATGTTTCCGAAATCCGTTGCCGACATGCTAACCTTTCCACAGCTGGTAAGCCAAATAAAGTGCAGCGCCCAAAGGTTAATTTACACACGTCGACCTAATAATATAAAAAAGAGGAAGACATCTCATGTGTAAAAACATCTTTATTGCTAACAGGTCAAGTCATATCAGATGATGGTGTCATCAGTATATATTGATCGACATCAATGTATAAGTTATGTCTCAGTACATCGACCTATCAAAGCATCATTACCATATTTTAGTGTGACAAGCTATAACTGATTTTAAATTTAGGCTCTCGCTATATAGTAACAGAGCTATTAGATAAGAAGCTGGGGAAACCCCCACGATGGAATCAAACGCGCACAGACCTCGCTCAAACTCGGACGTTCGTCGTTTAGTACGGTATCTGTGTTAAGTTTTGATCCTATCCGTGTCAGGGCGCTGTGTTTTGAAAAGCCCCAGCTGGGATGTATTAGCTCTGATGGTAATCACGGACAAAAGGCGCTAACCATAATTTATCATATATTAATGAGGTTTCCACAAAGTATTTGCTATTCTTGCATAATCTAATGAAACTACGTATATCCCACTTAACCGCAACGTTTATCGTCGTCCTGAGATGACACAACTCCGTAAATTATTTTAGAATTTCTTTTAGCAATTAACTTAATTGATATATACTGATATCCAAATTAAGTAAGCCCTACAAAAGGTGTAAACTAATTCTCCATTCACCAATCTCCATTTTATACTTGTTTCACTTCCGTCCCGGTAATTCTTCTGATGTAATTTTTGTTAGCGTTGTTTTCTCCGTAACTTTATCATCATGGCTCCAGCCCCACCTGTGACACACACGTTTTCTACATTATATTACGAAGACGGTGCCCTGTGTAATCCGATCGAACGATCACGACACAGTCCTGTATTACCGCCCAGTCGCCATGTTTGCAGCTGCAGTTTCTGCGTGATGTCAACCCCACACCGGTCGTGTGTGATCTGCTGTTGGAGCCGGTAGGACTGCTCATGGTGGCTGGCGGCGCCCTGGCGCTCGAAGTCGTCAGCCAGGCCGCCTCCACTGTCTCGGCGTCCAAGTGGTGTGAGTGTTGATTTCTTCTTCTTTGGCCCCTAGCTTCGAATACCCTGACTTCGTGATGTGGCAGAAGGTCTACTTTTTAGCCCGCAACTACGCCTGGTAGTTTTTGCTCTGCCGATGTTACCACCAGGGCAGCCTTAATCCAGAATAGGATTGAGACGCTGCTTGTTTAAAAACGTGGGAAAACACGTCTGAATGGCTTCATTTCTTCTATTTGCTTATTCGGTTACGCATGACCAAGCACCGTCTTACCTCGCGGAACTACTATCACGTGGTCAACCCAATCGCCGACTGAGGTCTGCGTCTTTGCCGCTATTGACACTACCTGCTTCGCAGACGGTCACTCACGGTGATCGCCGTTTTGCCGTAGCAGCAGCCGCTCTGTGGAATGAACTGCCGGACAGTGTTAGGACGGCAAAGACACAGCCACAGTACAAAACACTTCTGAAGACACACCTTTTTAGATTAGCGTTTCTGTGACGTGATCTTGTGGACGTTAATTACATACATTTATCATACAGACACACACATTTATATCATATCATGATTACGCAATTAGTATCATTATTAGCATTTTAGTATGATAATTGTTATGGCAGATTAGCTATTTTTATTTTTATTTTAGCATACTGATAAATAATAAGTAATGTAACGACTGTGTTATTATATTTTTTGCTGTTTCATGTATAGGCTTATAGTTATAATGTTTATATATATATATATATATATATATATATATATATATATATATATGTGTGTGTTTGTTGTATGTTTGTAGTATATATATATTATATATATATATATTATTATGTGTGTGTGTGTGTGTGTTGTTGTGTTGTTGTTGTTCATGCAACAACAACACACACACACACACACACACACACACACACACACACACACACACACACACACACACACACACACACACACACACACACACACACACACACACACACACACACACACACACACACACACACACACACACACACACACACACACACACACACACACACACACACACACACACACACACACACACACACACACACACACACACACACACACACACACACACACACACACAAAACTTATTCACCCCATCATGACATCTCTGTGCCTCCAGTTACAACCTACGAGCAGCACACACCGACCGTGGTCCACACGCGTAACAACTACACTCAGACCAGTGGCGTTGCAGCCCCGCACCGCCTGCGCAAGATAAAGAACCTCAGAATGGTACGACTCTCAGATTATATCAGACGGCGCTTCTGTTCAGTGACATATATGTTACGTAGGCGCATTGTTCAATTGTTTCTCTGTTCGCCTGTCTCTCGACTCGTTAGTTGGCACAGTACTATATTTATTCACCGGTCTCTGTGCGTATTAATATACCCGCTCAATAATATATCTGCTCAGTAGTAGCATTGTTCAATAACATCTCGGTTCAGTTGTCTCTGTAGAAAGTGATCTGCTTCGGTTGTAGACTGTCAGAAGTCGTCCAGATCCGATGTCTCTCTTCTCAGTTCTCTGTTCTGTCTGTTCTGTCTGTTCTGTCCGTTCTGTCCGTTCTGTCCGTTCTGTCCGTTCTGTCCGTTCTGTCCGTTCTGTCCGTTCTGTCCGTTCTGTCCGTTCTGTCCGTTCTGTCCGTTCTGTCCCGTTCTGTCCGTTCTGTCCGTTCTGTCCGTTCTGTCCGTTCTGTCCGTTCTGTCCGTTCTGTCCGTTCTGTCCGTTCTGTCCGTTCTGTCCGTTCTGTCCGTTCTGTCCGTTCTGTCCGTTCTGTCCGTTCTGTCCGTTCTGTCCGTTCTGTCCGTTCTGTCCGTTCTGTCCGTTCTCCGTTCTGTCCGTTCTGTCAGTTCTGTCAGTTCTGTCAGTTCTGTCAGTTCTGCCCGTCTGTTCTGCCCGTCTGTTCTGCCCGTCTGTTCTGCCCGTCTGTTCTGCCCGTCTGTTCTGCCCGTCTGTTCTGCCCGTCTGTTCTGCCCGTCTGTTCTGCCCGTCTGTTCTGCCCGTTCTGTCCGTTCTGTCCGTTCTGCCCGTTCTGCCCGTTCTGGCAGTTCTCTCCGTTCTCTCCGTTCTCTCCGTTCTCTCCGTTCTCTCCGTTCTCTCCGTTCTCTCCGTTCTCTCCGTTCTCTCCGTTCTCTCCGTTCTCTCCGTTCGTTCCGTTCTCTGTGTTCTCTCTGTGCTCAATAGCGACGACGTTAATCAGCATTCGCACGATACAATACGACACAAAATAATATAGACAAAATAATCAAAATGTGGAAACTGTCGATAAGTATTTCCTGTAGATATTAGAACACGGCCGAAGTAAATTACTAATGACTATTCGTCTTCCAGATGGTCAGAGGGTTGCCACAGTTTGCCGAGGAACACCTGAGTTCTGCCCAGAAGAGAAGGGAGGAGGTAGGCCGAACGGACTTGACCAATTTACACTTTAAAGTGACCGCAATGGATACTGTGGCGCCACATAACGAATAAAGCACGTACCAGTGCATATTAACGCGACTGTGGATGGAGGAAGCGGTTGGGGTGACACGTTGGCAGGCAAATCTACGTTGAATCCGCTTATCTGTTCGCTGAAGATTCCAAGTCCCGCAACGCGCCCTACGGTGTGCGTGGTGGTTCCGAAACAATAGTGTGAAATACATAACATTTGTGTAGACTGAGAAATTATAACACCATCCTTTATGATGAATACAAATGTTTTAATTGGCTAACCGACTTACCGACGTATCTATGGACGTATCTATTGAAGGCTGAAAACAGTTGTGAGCTTTTATAACTTTTCGGTTGATTATAAATCCCCTTGTGAAACGTAGGAGGCTTAATAGGCTGTTGTGATCGTTCGCCATCTTTATAAAACACAGTGTTGCTAATTAGTACAACATGCTTCATATAATTGAAAGTATGCCAGTAAATATCATGTCACACTACAATTAATATAGTGCTCACAACTCGGAAACTATTCAACGAAAATGTGTACGTGTATGATTTGTTAACACATTTATTGTCAAACACGAAACAATGTCCATAAACACAGGCCTACGAGTCGCACAAGACTACTTTGCCAATGTCTTGCTTTGTATTGTGATAATTTCTCTTAATACTAAGTTAACCGTTCCTACAGATTCGCGAGAAGAGAAAGATGGTTATGGCAGGTTAGTAATATGTAATCTATGGGTTTTTCACCCACAATGAACAGGAACATTTTGAAACAAACTTAATATGTATTGTGTATGCGTGCGTACGTGCGTGCGTGCGTGCGTGCGTGCGTGCGTGCGTGCTGTGCGGGGTGGTGCGTGTGTGCGTGTGTGCGTGTGTGCGTGTGTGCGTGTGTGCGTGTGTGCGTGTGTGCGTGTGTGCGTGTGCGTGTGTGCGTGTGTGCGTGTGTGCGCGTGTGCGCGTGTGCGCGTGTGCGCGTGTGCGCGTGTGCGCGTGTGCGCGTGTGCGCGTGCGCGGTGCGCGTGTGCGCGTGTGCGCGTGTGCGCGTGTGCGCGTGTGCGCGTGTGCGCGTCGTGCGCGCGTGCGCGTGCGCGCGTGTGCGCGTGTGCGCGTGTGTGTGCGTGTGGTACACTGTGGTACACTAGACAAGTACCATGCATCCTAGTGTTGCAAATAAATTACTTCGAAGAAGGTAATATTCATTATAGCAATAAAAGTACGAACACAAAACGACAATATTTTATTTTTCTGTTGCAGCCCTGTGTAAATGTTATACAGGTACGTGGACACATCTAGTGCAATTTAAGGGAATACGTCTTACGGATGTCTGTGTTGGAGTCATCAGATGTTTCTATATTTATGTCTGTTTAACACCATAACACTTATAAAACGTTGCATGCTAAGTTTCTGTCTTTAATTATTTCTTCGCTCTTATCTCCATGACCAAGCTGACTATTTTAAGTGTATCTTTTCATAGTGACTTTCTGGATACATTTAATATTTTGCAGACGACATTGCCACAACAGAAGATATGGTTTTCACAGTGGAGACTCGCAACATGTTTCTGCGAGAGGCAATGAACAATTTACAAGACTCGGTAAGACTATCCAGTTCCTTGTTGTTGACGTCAATCATATTTTAATACGAAGACGACGATTCAGACATTGAAGATGATGTGGTGGATGACAACGTCGATGATAATAACAAGGATAGTGGTGGTGGTGAACAGTCTGTATAATTACCATTAGTTTCTTTCAAATGTTACCACGTTACGCCGTTTTATAACTGAATAATTATAACTAATACTACATAATTTTTCAATAATTATGTTTGATAATGATAGCACCAATACATTTAACAAAATGTAACTATTGCCACCTAGGAAATAATCTTTAGATGGCACGTGGACAAGAAAGCTTCTGCCATTAAAAATCCCTCCGATATTATATTTTCGTCACTCCCTTCTAGAGGATCGACCTTATCCTGAACTTTCTGTTTGTTTCGAACATAATTATGTTTAAAAGATTTGCTGTCATGTTTGATGTTATTAGCTATTGTTTTTATAACTTCTATTTTTTATTTCAGCTGTAGCTAAGCTAAGTGTTTCGTTATAAATTTTGTAATCTGAATCATTTCCAGTGCGTCTATATGACCTCCACTTTATTTGTTTGTACTTAATTTCTCTAATGACTTATTTCAAGATGTGTTTATGTTTAGAACGTTTCACCTGTTTTTAATGTATCGACGACGCACTCAATTTCCTTCTTTAAGACAGATAAATTTATGTTACTGTCTTATTCCAGTTTGTCTTTGCTAAATATTTCCTCGCGTCCATGTATATTCTTTTGTTGATTTTTTCCTATGCTGCATTTTGCTATTCCTTTCTGGTTTTACTTTAATTATGACATGTTTCTGATTATGATCACTACTCCTAATGGCTCACATATCCTGAAATTGTCAACTAAGCCATTCTGTGAGGTAAAGATTATGTCTAACACATTCTCTCCACTGGTTGGTTCTAGTACATGTTGAGAAAGGAAACTATCTTGTACTAAACTTAAACAGTGTTGGTCCTCACTCCTATAACTCTCTAGACATTTCTACTGTATATGCATGCCCATGATTAAATCCCCAATAATAAAACACCCCCGTTTGCTCACTTCCCTGACTTGTCTTTGAATTTCGATAACCTATCTGTTAATGTTGAGTTTTCTGTAAATATGCTACATAAAACAGCTCCTTCACAATCTGTTTCTCTTTTTAATTTTATTTCGTACGCCTGTGTGGAATACTTTAATATATAAAATATATCCAGCTACCCTTCTTACTATTCTATCCTTCTAAACATTTCATACATCCTGTCATTCCCAATTCGTCATCTGATATATCTTCTACCATAATGTTTAATTCATGTCTGTTGTTTGGCATGCTCCTTGCATTTAAACAAACCCATTTGACTTCACCGTATCAGTAATCACCAGGCCATTGTCGTTGATCAAAGACCATAAATACTGCTGCTGTTTGTAGGCTGGGACGGGACGGAAGTACATTGATACCATGTTGGTGAGTGGAACACGTGGTCAACACGTTGTCACGTGATGTTACTAAAGTCAGACAATACACGTATGATATGGTGTTCTATTTATCTTAGTAAAATAACACGCATTACACTGAATATCAAAATGGTGCCTTATATACAGG
Source organism: Ridgeia piscesae (assembly GCA_025642075.2). NCBI lineage: Eukaryota > Metazoa > Annelida > Polychaeta > Sabellida > Siboglinidae > Ridgeia > Ridgeia piscesae. The sequence goes on from JAODUO010000787.1 coordinate 116,282, forward strand.
ACCAGCAATTGTTATTGTTCGGGTTGTCTTTGATGCCCACCAAACACGGCGGGCATCAAAGAGAGTCGATGCTGTCTGTCCGCTGCAGACTTCGTCAGGTGACCCCAACTCTAGCGTCTGCGCAATCTAGTACTTGTGATATCACTGCATAACAACGTGTATAATATCGAGTTGATCTAGTGCTTAGCACAGATCCCTCGTAGATAGTAACCTATGTCCAAAGGCCTCTGTCATCGAGCTGAAGTCCGGCCGAGGGTGCAGGCCAGTGCCCACGTGGACAAGGAACACGCCGCCTGGGTCGCCGGAACCACCAAAGACGGAGCCGGTGGAGATGTTGGCGACGGGGATGCCGACGGCGACGGCTACGGAAACGGAGAAGGCGACGGCGGCGGCAGACTCCGACAACGAGACGTTCGACCGCGACTCGACCTACGATAACGAGTCGTTCGACCGCGACTCGACCTACGACAACGGGTCGTCGGGCGACTGGTACTACGAGAACAACTCGAGCAGCTACAAAGAGAGCGACAGGTATGTGAAACATGGAGATAGAAAGAAGACGGACGGACGGACGGACGGACGGACGGACGGACGGACGGACGGACGGACGGACGGACGGACGGACGGACGGACGGACGGACGGACGGACGGACGGACGGACGACGACGGACGGACGGACGGACGGACGGACGGACGGACGGACGGACGGACGGACGGACGAGGACGGACGGACGGACGGACGGACGGACGGACGGACGGACGGACGGACGGACGGACGGACGGACGGACGGACGGACGGACGGACGGACGGACGGACGGACGGACGGACGGACGGACGGACGGACGGACGGACGGACGGACGGACGGACGGACGGACGGACGGACGGACGGACGGACGGACGGACGGACGGACGGACGGACGGACGACGGACGGACGAGGACGGACGGACGGACGGACGGACGAGACGACGACGAGACGACGAGACGGACCGAGACGAGGACGGACGACGGACGGACGGACGGACGGACGGACGGACGGACGGACGGACGGACGGACGGACGGACGGACGGACGGACGGACGGACGGACGGACGGACGGACGGACGGACGGACGGACGGACGGACGGACGGACGGACGGACGGACGGACGGACGGACGGACGGATTATTCATCTATCCTCAAACACATTACAATTATCTTTAATGAATACTCAGGTTTA
>JAODUO010000787.1:122500-170000 GCA_025642075.2 Ridgeia piscesae
TGAGCGTATTTATTTTAGTTTTGAACCTTTATGCACGTTCAGCGACTGAGAGCCAGGTTATTATTTTAGATCTCATATTATCGTTCATCTCCATACATCGTGGTGTGTTGGTGCATAATTTATTTCATAACTGTATAATTTCGTGAATTTTTTTTAGTTCAACATTCAACAGTGTGTAACAATGTTTTCTGAACATCGCATAGACTGCGCGGTCGACGCGCAGTACCTTCCTGTTCTACGAGGTTTGTGGTGCAATGGCTGCATGCCATTGGTCTTCTTTGAAATGCCGTTGGTAGTAGATACAAAATGGAATCGTAGTAAATATGAACGCTACATTTAAATATCAAAACACCTCAAATTCAGTTATTATCTTAAGCTAAGATAATTATATCTATAATTCTATAATTAATATCTATAATTATATTTTGGATTTGCGGCTTGCCGTGCACATATATACTAGTATAGAACATGTAAATCGTTCTACTCTTTTAGTGTAGACTGGGATGTACTTTCCGTAGGAATCGGATGCCCAAAGTGAGATAGTGATTGATTTGACTTTATTTGGGTATGAACTAAACAAACATCTTAGGTTACACATTTGTATACACATGTAAGGCCCCAAATCCAAGAGGGCCGCCGTCACTCATAGAAAATACAGAAAATGGCATATCTCTGGAACTACTTGACCAACTTCAATGATGTTAGACTCTATTGTAGGGTTTTCATAAGTGCATGATAATCTGGAATATGTTCCAGGTCGATAGTAGGTCAAGGTCATGCAAGAAGGTCAAGGTAAAAGTAATTTTTTACTGGTTTCAAGTCGAAAGTCATGCAGTAAGGTCAAAACAAAGGTCAACATATTATGAACATTCAATAAAATCAAATTACAACAATTATGACGTGTTGAATAAGATTTAATTTGGACGAAAATAAAAATATTAAAGTTAGATTCTTTAAACATATACATACAACACATCTATCGTGGAACATGCCATGTAGAACACTTAGTGAGTTAAATCAGTGGTACACAATTTTCTGATAGTGTTATCCTTTTTCATCCTCTTGCAACAGTCATACATCATCTTCATCTGCTATCATCCTGTAGTCAGGAAGGTTGCTGCAATCAGAATTGTGGCATTTGCAAACAGCAGTGCAGGGGAGGATGTTCTCTTGCATGAGCAGTGATCCTTGCTAGATGTCTTGCAACCACATTTGATCAGTTCCAAAACGACACCTTGTGCTGGTGTGTAGAGTCACGGGACTGGGACATTCTCGTCCCCGGCAAGCATCCATCCATTTTCCTCTAGGGGCAGTAGGCATGGGTGAGGTGTTGTATAGCATTTGTCCCTCATGGCCACAAAGTTGGTACATAAGATATGGGACATCAGTGTTGCTCTGGTCGGAGGAAGCTTCTAGTCCTACAGATTCCTGGACCTGAACAGTTCCCAAGGCAAAGCTGGTATGGTAGTTCCACCCCGCGAAGCTGTATCCTGATCAAACAAACTTCGCGATGGGCTGCACTTCTTCGGGCAGCTCAGATGGATCACTCCTCATTCCAACAGACAAAGCATCCACCATACGTGCTGTTGAGAAGGCAACTCCCATTCGGACCGAGACACAGACACCAACCGAGGCAATCATCCAGGCACCACGTAAACAAACACCAGTCCAGGCACCAGCACAATGTGATACACATGATGGCCTCCTCAACATGTTTTCAGTGATGACTTAGTTCAACCTCATGACCATGACCATCATTGACAGGATGTATGAAAAAAGTCCAGGCATGAAGAAGATCATCAATTTCAAGGATGCCTTTATCATGAGAATTACAAGCATGGTGAAACCGTACGATGAGGAACGCATCATATTTTTATTCTATGACATCGCTCAATCACTGAAACAGAAGACGAGGGGCCAGCGAGCATAGGGAAAGGAGATGGAGTTTGCAACCCATGACGAGATGGACATTGCTAAGATTACCCTCAAAGAGCTACTCTCTGCCTAAAAGACAAAGGCGCTCCTCTCCAACATTCTTGGTAATGTCGTACAGAAGGAATACAAAGGATCCAAGAAAAGGTGGTGGTCGTAAAAAGGTACCACAGATCAGATCGATCAACCCCACTCATTGGCTGAGTCGATATCCGCTCGCAATCATGAGGAGGCAGACACCATGATTCATTTGCATGTAATTGACGCTATTGGTGACTCCACTCTGAGAGGCATAGATGTGTAGTCGCCTGACACTGACGTACTTATCTTGCTAATGGACCTTGTGGCTCATGGACGACTTGGTGCATTCACAAAGCTAAATTTCCTCAATGGTAAAGGCGACAAGTATCGATCGATCACCACTCGTGAGCATGTGAGTGTCATTGGCCGGGAGAAGTGTCAAGGTCTGATTGGTTTCCATAACTTCACAGGTGCATATTGGGGAGGGAAATTTGTTGGCATCTCAAAGAAGGGTTGGACCACCTCGTACCTATCCTTGCCCAACTCCTTGGCGAAAGGGTACTCACAAGCCATGAGCTGGTGGACTGTTAGCTGCCCGAAGAAGTGCGGCCCATCGAGAAGTTTGTTTGATCAGTATACAGATCCGGGGGTGCAACTACCATACCAGCTTTGCGTTGGGAACTGTTCAGGTCCAGGAATCTGGAGGGCGAGAAGCTTGCAGAGCAACATTGATGCCCCATATCTTACGCACCAACATTGTGGAAATGAGGGACAAAAGCTATACAACACCTCACCCATGTCTACTGCCTCTAGAGGAAAATGGATGGATGTTTGCCTAGGACGAGTATGTCCCAGTCCCGTGTCTCTACAAACCAACATCAGTTGTCGTCTTGGAACTGATCAAATGTGATTGCAAGACATCTTGCAAGGGTCACTGCTCATGCATGAACAACATCCCATGTACTGCTCTCTGCAAATGCCACAATTCTTATTGCAGCAACCTATCTGACTACAGGATGATAGCAGATGAAGAGGAAGATGATATATGACTGTTGCAAGAGGATGAAAACGAATGACACTATCAGGAGATTGCGTACCACTGATTTAATTCACTAAGAATCTAACCGGTAATTTATTTTTCGCCCAAATTTAATCTTACTCAATGTGTTGTCTGTGTATCTCCCTGTAGGTGTTTCAGCACAATATTAAATAGATTGCCTGACATGCAGTGCAGTTCATTATTGGTAATTACTTCTATTTGCTTATTTGTATTCAGATTTTGACCTTGAACACTTCTGTATATATATATATATATATATATATATATATATATATATATATATATATATATATATATATATATACATGTGCCTCCTTGTTGTTTGTACGTTTGTATTCTAGTATTATGCTGTAATTAAAAACACTATGACATGACCAATTGTTCTAATTTGATTTTAATGAATGTTCATCATATGTTGATCTTTATTTTGACCTTACTGCATGACTTTCGACTTGAAACCAGTCAAAACTGACCTTTACCTTGACCTTCATGCATGCTCTTGACCTAGTATCGACCTTAAACATATTCCAGATTATCAGGCATGTTTGAAAACCATACAATAGAGTCTAACATCATTGAAGTTGGTCAGGTAGTTCCAGAGATATGCCAGTTTCTGTATTTGCCATGAGTGACGGCGGCCATCTTGGATTTTGGGTAAATGGTATCCGGGCAGTAGCATGACTAAAAAGCTGGATAATTCCCATATGGTGGCGCAATATATTATTAACAAATATTTTTTCAAAGATAATGTGGAATGCCCCCCACAAATACGCTACAGCTCACTGGCAAATATTAACAATGACATTGACCTTGGTGTAGATCAACTAGTCGCCGTCGTATCGAAACCACTTCCCGCGAAAGGGCGCTACGGTACAGATCTCAGAACTGTGCTTGCCGAAATGAGGCTTCGCCAAAAGGTAACTCAACACAAAAGTGACGTTGTTATCTCTATTAACGGTGATTATTCCGATGCATTTAGTTTGTTATGCGCGTGTTTATGTGTCCGTTTACGAATGTGTTCTCTCCCTTAATTCATTCATTCCTCTTAATCTATATCCTCCGTCAATATTTGCCTTTGACTTAGCAATCATGTTCACATATCGACGTTATGAAAAATATCTGAAGAGCACAACGCATCTGCCCACTCGAACAGTCCCATATTACGGTCTCGCTAAAACAACACCGCTACTTAGTTTAGTCTTAAAGACACATTTATTTTCTGGCAACTATTCGACAATATACGTTTGCGGCGGTCCCTGTTGGATCGTTTATCGAACCTTGCTGTAATTCGTAGAAGCGCGGCTTATCTGTGTTTAGTCTATTCTGTTGGTCGTTTTCCTGCAGGCGGAGCGTTTGGCGAAGGAGGCTGCTGACCTAGAAACCCACGACACCAACACCTGTAAAACGAAGACCCCCAACACAACACAAGCTACAAAGAAACCAGTTAAGTCGGTCAGCACCAGCCGACGTACACCCGTGGGATCAAAACTAACCAAACAGCTAAACAACACTTCTGCAGCCTCACGTCAAACGTCTTCAGTCGTTGTGGACTCAACCTCAAAACCTGTCTCACGTCGACGACGCACTTCTGACGAACTACGCAAGTGCATAGAGCGTGCTTTTGTTGAGAAAGGTGCTCGTGCGAAGAATGTCAGTAACAGTAACAGGCAATACGGCGGGGCCACAGAACGGTCGGCGCACACGTCAGGGGGTGACCACACAATTACTTCGGAAGTGATGCCGACGGCTAGTTTTGGTTTACCGGACGACGACGACGCCGTGAAAGGTTCCACAAAGGTCTGATGGATGGCGCTTCCGGGGACCCCAAGCTGTTCATTGGAACCGAAGCGCTGCGGTGAGAGGACGCTCTTGTCCATCACGTTGCATTATGGTGTGTCCAAACACAAATCCAGGTATTTGCATATTTGTGTGGCAGCATAGGAAAACCAGTCACATTGACAACAAAATCAAATGCATTTTTATTTACGAAATAGAAAGATGTACTATTTTAATATCCTGTACTGTTTACTGTATTCAAATATTCCCACTAGAAGCAAAGTTACAGGAATTTAAAGAGGGGACCTATCACAAATTACTTACTTAAGGAGAAAAATGAGTTTTAAAAAAGCCCTTAGGCTTCCAATTTATTTACTGAAAAACCTTCAATTTTTAAAAAAAATTAAAATTGGCCATAACACAAAAAACCTTGTTGCCAAAATTACCTTAATTTAATTTAAATAAATTTTTTTCCTGGTGAGCACATATTTGTTAACTTTATTGTACTGAACACATTATCCAATTCTGATGGGGACTTACAAAGTTACAACAAATTAAACACCGTTGACAGATCCGATCACTTCTACATTCAAGAAAACAAAAACATTGTAGTGAAACGTCAAAATGGACCGAGTGACCTAAAATCAACTTTACGACGTCTTTACGGGCAAATATGCCTAGCGACTTCCGACTGGTTTTCCTCGGCTGCTACTATTTGTTTACGCAGACGGAATGGCTACTGTCGGTGGTCGTTCAGAGGCAGAGATGTTACACATATGATATAAACAAGCGCGAATGTATGACAGAATATAAAGAGGGTCAACATGGGTAGAAATACACCGAAAATGCTGAAAGCGAAAGTCATGACACCGTGTGTTAAATCGGCATGCCTACATAATCTGAAAACAGTGACGTTGACGGGACAGTAACGGCAACTGATCCTACAAGTTTGTGAGAACAACTGGCTTAATCGCAACACCGATGGTAACGGACAGAAGAAGAATTGGCGATTTGAGGAAAGAAATTGAGAGTTATTTGAGGAAAGAAAATCTGAGTTCAATTAGAAAGTTTTCTAAGAATCCAAATATTGAAACATTTGAGATGAATGTATGCACATATAATACATATTTCCGAAGTTGGGGAAAAAACACCAAAGACGCAGAACAGGTCCAATTGAGATGCAGCACATTGTGAAGGGAAATTTGGGAACATCTGAATGGCACGAAAGATGAAGAGAAGACGGGTGCTTGAATGAAACGGTGGCGGGAAAGAACAGAAATAGCTGTAAACGGTGCCGACCCTCATCCATGTACATCTGGAAATATGGCGAAATCTAGCTGATACCTATTACAATGTGCAAACCCATTTGTACACATTATTCTTAGTTCAACGGTCAAGATGTTTTAACACGTCCCTGTTATGACGAAACCATCCTACGATGGCCTATTTAAACTCACTGGACAGTGAAGACTTGAAAATCGAACGACGATCTTGACTCGCGATGTCATTAACGTATTGTAGTGGAACCGCTAGTATTAGTCTTAAGCGTTTTATATCCTACAAAATGCACTTTCCTTATGAATGAATCCCCACGTCATGGTTATTAGGATATGTAACACAGAACCTGGTCCTGAGAAAGGTGTAGCACAATTGTCTTACGTAGTCTTAATCGTATAACTTATTAACTTATACGCAATCACGGTGTTGTACTCAGTGGTGTGGTTTTCGTCGGCGCACTGACAACAAGTTTGTGATGTAGTAGCAAGACTGAAGATGTCGACTGTGTCTCTCGCGTGTGCGTTTAGTCCAACCACATTCGTGTCAATTAATACAACGTTGTCTCTTTGTTGTGCAGCTTCTACCGTTGCGTCGATTCTTGCGAACCCTACGAAACTGGCGTTTCGATGATGCGCGCATTGCAAATACTGCCAGCCGCGAGCCGGCGTTGACATGCATCACGTGATGATTAACAAGACGCACATGTGCATTCAACACATCCGGTATTCAAGTGCTCTTATAGAAAAATCATTTGCAGTTTGATCGGTCTGTATTCGCGAGTCGATATTATTGATGTTGAACGGAATGTTTCCAGGAGTTCAAATCGTACGGAGAACGCTTCTTCGAAGCATTTCGGACATAGTACATCGCTATTAATACCCAGACACACGGAAATAAGTACGTTTCATATACATTTCGAATGATTGCTTGTTTTTACAAAACACGCCATTTACCGGGCTTACCTGAAACAGGCCTGTTGAGATTGGGTGTCTAAGGGGTAACAAACGGCAATTGTTTGGGTCTATGCAACCAGGATTAACAGAACCGAATAATTGTAACTACATTTAAAACTAGTGTTTATTTAGACTGTCGAAAACACAAAATTCATGTTGTGTGAACAGCGCCGTTTTCACGGAGACTGATGTCACGAGTTCCTGTTCTCACCATTAATTTTAGCTGGCCGCGGATTTGTGAATGCCGGTCTACGTTTAAACATTCGATGAACCATTGCATCTCAGCCAACCGTTTATTAGCATTCGTAATACTGTGTTTTCAGTTTATTATACCACTTTCAATTACATCGGTTATTTTATGTATATTGTCTATATCCATAGTCTCAAAGCCAGCGCAGCAGTTTACAACTAAAATAATCATAAAAATGTGTTTTGTCGTTGTAACTTGTAAACACGTTTGGTGCATGGTATGGCTTTACTTTGGTTGTACATGCATACAAAACCACTTTGTGAATGGAACGGAATGTAAGGAACATATGCATAATATCAAAAATAGCCCTTCGTTTCCCTTTAACGTATCAAGGGTGTTTGCGGAGTCCTGTTGTAAATTATGCTGTGTATACATACCGACCCATGTCACGGAAAACAACTGCTCTCGTCGTGACTGGACGTTTTGACAGAGACAACCAAATAAAGATTTGGAAGGGAGACGGAGAAAACAGTCTTTTTGTCATTGTCTGTTATAGTAACCTATATCGTTTTTATCTACTGGTGATATAAACTTGGAAGTATGCGTCATATTGTCAAGTAAATATGACAAGTACATAAACATTAATATGACAGCTCAGAGCGAATTACACTTCCCAAACATCCATAATTATATGCCTGTAGGCAGGTACTCGTTTTATTCAACCGTGTATAGGCCAAGGTTTGAAACGTTAACAATATGTGGAAGTGAACTGGTTGGTGAAATAGATGCCAGCATGCACGCAATTATGCATGGTCTCATACGAACTGCTTGTTATACATCAGGAGCCACGACTGACCTCGTACACTAGAGCAACAATCCCAAACACAGCAACAAGTAGCTGCTGTCGGGTCTGGGATTGAAGATATTGCAACTGGTCACATCTTGGGACGACAGCAACTGTAATTATTGAAGTAATGTTTTAGAGAAAAAACATTCAGAGCCGCCTCCGTATACAGATTATGAGGGGAATTAAACAACACGATTGGTGGTATGTAGGTATTACAGTACCTCAGGGAGTTTGACGCCCCTGCCATTCAGAGTTGTAAACCACTGCCTTGTGGTACAGGTTCTTGACAGAATCAAAGGCTAATGGAACAAACCCTAACCAGAAAACCATGTCACTGTGGCAGCATCAAGGGCGGTTGTTGTATGGAACTCCCAACATCTCTCGACCACCCACTGCTGGGACAAATAGTTTGCGCCTGTCTTTACATGTTCTTGCCGGTGTGAGACCTCTATTTGTTCCCAGAAAGAGTGCCGCTAGTAACTTGCAAAAGCCAGCGGCACTTCAACACTTTTTGCTAGCAGCTTCCATGAAATGTACAACTGCACGAAACAACATACAGGATCGGTCGTCGCCCGGATTACCAAGAACCGCGCTGCTCGACCTCATCTTCCGTTGACAGTGGAAAATCAACTAGGAAGAAGAAGAAGCCGGAGTGAGCTTTGCCATCAAAAAGGATATCGTCACAAAGCTGACAGAAATGCCATAGCCACAAAGTGACAGAATCATGACGATCAGGCTACCTCTGAGCAAGGACAACTTTGCTACAATTATCAGCGTGTACGCTCCTACAATGACAAACCCAGATGAAAACAAGGAGGCCTTCTACAACCAGCTGGCAAGTGTGCTCAGTGGCATCCCTCGTACAGATAACCTACTGCTAATAGGAGACTTCAATGCGAGGATAGGAAGAGAAAATGACAAGTGGCCCTTGGTCATGGGCAAACATGGGATTGGGAAATGCAACTCCAATGGCGAACTTCTACTGGCTCTGTGCTCGAACTGATAGTGACGAACACCATGTTCAAGCAGAAGGATGAACGCAAGACCACCTGGATGCATCCTCATTCCAGACACTGGCATATGATCGACTTCATCATCACGAGGTGTCGGGATAAGATGGACATCCATAGCACCCGAGCCATGCGTCGAGCTAACTGCTGGACCGATCACCAGATGCTGAGGTCAAACGTGGCTTTCAGAATACGACAAAAGCACAACAGGCAAGGGACAAGTAAGCCGACCTAGCTCAACATTACAAAACTAAGTACCATCAGCCATAGGGAGAGTTTTTAGCAGGAGATGAACAGTGCTCTCGCCCAGTGGGAGGAGAAAGAAAGCTCAACACCAGACGAGGAATGGGCAGCTCTGCAGCAGGTCGTATACAACACAGCCAAGACATATATTGGCAAGCCAGACAGAAAACACCAGGATTGATTCGACCCCAACGACCAGGTACATACTCTTATGAGTAGAAGAGACCAAGCCCACCAGAGAGTTTTGCAAAACCAGGAGCACTAGATCCACCACTGCAGCATAGAAAGATGCCTGCGGTCTGCTACAAAAACGCACGCGTGCACTGAAGTCAGACTGGCGGGAAAGGAAGGCAGTGGAGCTGCAGAGAGCTGCTGACAGAAACGACACGAAGGGCTTCTACAGTGGACTGGAGGAATTGTGGGGACCCAAAAAGAAGGGACCTGTTCACCTGAAATCAACAGATGGAATGGAGACCCTCTCTGACAGCAAGAGAGTTGTGGCAAGATGGAGTGAACACTTCCAGAAGCTACTCAACGTCCCTGGCGACATACATCACGAAGCTCTGGACAACATCCCACAGCGCATTACCAAGACAATCCTCGATTAGATTCCAACCATGTATGAGATGGCTAGAGCAATCGCCGGCCTGAAAGATGGCAAAGTACCTGGAGGAGATGGAATTCCTGCAGAAGTATGGAAACACGGAGGAGACAATCTGTTCAGCAGACTGCACCAACTAATCACCAAGGCCTGGGAGGTGGGTTCTGTACCACAAGCATGGAAGGATGCCAGCATTGTAACCATCTACAAGAAAGGTGATCGAACAGACTGTGGGAACTATAGAGGAATATCTGTTCTTTCTATAGCAGGCAAGATATTCGCCAGGATCCTCCTCAACAGATCATCTGTCCATATAACACCAGAGGTAGTTCCGGAGACACAATGTGGCTTCAGAGGTAACCGGACCACCGTGGATATGTTATTCTGTCTCCGACAGCTACAAGAAAAGTGCATTGAGCAGGACCGACCATTGTACATGGTATCTGTCGACGTCAGTAAGGCGTTCTATACAGTTGGGAGGACCGGACTATGGTAGCTACTGAGGAAGTGTGGTTGCCCAGAGAAGTTCACAACACTGATCGAGGCTATACATACCGGAATGATGGCAAACGTTAGTGTTGGAATCGTTCGGTGTCACAAAGGGGGTCAAGCAAGGTTGTGTACTGGCCCCCACACCATCTTCCTATCAGCAATGCTCGACGAGGCTTTCCGAGACATGGGGGATGGCGTCTACAATCGAGTCTACATACAGTCCAGACAGAACGCTAGACCTATTCAACGTCGCACACTTCAGAGCGATGACCAAGACTACTCGGACACTGATGAGAGAGCTACTATTCGCAGATGACAGTGCACTGGTTGCACACTCTGCTGACGAGATGCAGAAAATAGTGGATGTTTCTCCGGTGCGTCACCGAAGTTTGACTTGAAGATTAACATCAAGAAAACGGAGGTGCTGTACCAACCTAACTCTACAAGAACCCGAGAGATATACCGTGCAATCCTGCTGTCCGCCCTCCTATATGGAGCCGAGGCCTGGACAGTGTACAGATGACAGGTGAAAAAGCTGCATGCCTTCATGATGCGACATCTGCGTTTGATCATGATGATAACCTGGATGGACAAAGCGACAAACAAAGAAATACTCGAACGGACAGGGCTGCCATCTATGGAAGATCTTCTGATCAGAAAGAATCTCCGGTGGACTGGACACTTCATGAGGATGTCACCAGACAGGTTACCTAAGCGGGTTCTCTACTCTCAACTGTCTTCTGGTCACAGAAAGAGAGGGTGCCTTCGTCTCCGGTTCAAGGATACCATCAAGAGAAACCTGAAGCTGAGAGACATAAAGACCGACTCATGGACATCACGCTCACAGCAGAGAGATAAATGGAAAGCATTAGTCAAGTGATGGAAGCATTCTTTGTCGCATCGCGACCGACAGCATAATGAATGATGAACAACACGATATGATATTGTTTTAGTACAGTATTTTTTATTAATAAAAATCTATCTAGCCATTCAATGTGAACGTCATTAAATTAACGCGAGCACTTGCGGACACTGTGCGTGTGACTGACATGGTTCGTATATTTGGATATTTATTACATTCGTCTTGTGGTGGATACCTTTGAAGTTCAATGTTTCAAAAGCAAGATTTTCTATAAAAAACTAGGCCACTGACCTGTTATAATTATATTAATGTGGGTAGGTTGGAAACAAACCAGGATGTGCCTGGGGTCTCTGATACACATCACTGCCTTTTTCTCCACCGCCCCACCAGGTTACTCGGCTAGGTTCGTTGTGATTCACTAGAGATTCAGTTAGAGGAATGTGTATTTTTGTACCACTATCTCTCAGACTTTACTCAGATGTAGAGAGCATAAAACAAACAAAAACAAACACGTTACACATTATTTGAATCTTCATGATGGACCATACAACCCCCAGTGTGCACCCACCGACTCGGTGAAGCCTACCAACTACGTCACGTGCAATAATGACGTAATCGAGAAGAGCCCGAAGGCAACATAACACATCCCAGAAAACAGGCTGCACTGCAGGAAGGTTGCACACAAGGTTTCACAGATAGTGTGCGATTGTCTACAATGCTGCTTAATCGACGCATCGAGGTCCAAAGACAGGTCTTACGAATGATGTAAGCAGTTTTTAAAAAGCATGCTTTCTTCAGAAGTTTTCCAACGTTAGTGTAAATTGGTCCACTTCAAACAACATACATTTTAGTCTTCTACGACTTACTGCCCAACAAAACCATCTTCCTCCAATTAGTAACACACGCAATACAAAGTTCCTATTTATAACTTCAATCGTGATATATCTACACCAACAAGGAATCCAGCAGCATGTCCTGTCAAAACTGGCTTCGTCTGCATACACTCACTTGCCACAGCATTGCCTGTGTAATAATTTTCTGGATGTTCTTCTTAATGGTACTTGTGTGTCTGATTTAATTTGCTTACTTGCACGACAGATCTCCTAGTTTCATGTAAATGTAAAATTATGCCTGTAAGATACAGCACCTTTACACTGCAACAAAATAAAAATGCAGTCTGTCCACAAATTGCTGCACCTGATTTAGTCAAAATGTACCTAAATCCAGATCGTAGTTAATGGTATTGCTCCAAAGGGTGATCTCTCATCCCCAAAGGAATCGCGTGACAGGTGTCCAAAGACGATAAGATTGCAACATTTTATAACACACAATCTTGGCATGCCTTGGATGTTTAGCGAACACGGCTTCATGAAACAAGAAACATGTTTCGAATCTCTGACTGGCACTGACACAGTTATCATAGCAGATGGCGTAATGGTCACATGATAAGTGTCGGTCATCCCACTGACCACACATCCGTGTCCACGTACACGAGGACATCTTGAGAAGTGTGTCACCATTGACGTGACATCAGGAGACATCACCTCTCCACCAGACCGGCCTCTTTCAGTTTATTGTTGAAGAACTTCTCGAGGACATTCGCACATTTGTAGTACTCTGTGTCCGGTTCATTGTACGACCTACAGTTTGTGAAGATGCGCGTCATGTCTGCAATGAACACCCTCCTGTGCACATAGTAGTGGTTCTTCAGGCGCTCAAACATCGTCTTCAGGTCTGCAAGGAAGGTGACGACACAGAGTGAGACGATCGGCAATCACGGTACATTTTTACTTAGTCTGTCCTCATAGTTTGTGCATGGGCAACAATATATAGTACAACTTGTTTTGTTGTACAGAAAAACTTGGGAAACATGAAGTTTCTGTTATTATGCAATTTTTATGAAAACATTAGCCCACCCAAAAGCAACAATTCTACTCCTTGAACAATGGCTGCAGAATACTAAATATCTTCTTCTTCCTCTAAAAAGAAGAATACTATATATGCGATATAAATAAATTAGCATACATAATATATAGGCTTGTGTGAGTGTAATACATGCATGCTCATAAGATGTTCTCAATTTTGACAGCATGGTGTGAACCGTATAAGGCATTTATAGTATCAGTGTGTAACCGGAAATGATTATATCATGGCACCTACCCATGGGGTACTTGATGTGATCGTAGTAATCAGGAGCTTCCGACTTGTCCACTGGTTTCAGGAATGGCCATGCACTCGGATGACTCTGTGAACAAAAGAAATACAAGTTAGTGGCCACAACTAAATGTGTCATACTATGGTTCTTTGTTGAAAATATCCTGTGCAAATTAACAAAGGAGATGTTATGAAACTATATCAGCTGAAAACTTTGTGAACTGGTACCAGTTTGTGGAACAGCTATTTAAGATTGTAATGTGTGATACAGCACGCAAACAAATTACAGCAATCGAACATTAAAGTGCTACCGTTTATGACAAAACAATTAAAATAGAGCGTTTTAAATATCGACAGATCTTTCAACTTTATGTAAATATTAACAAATATTGAATCTTCTGACTTTAACACGAGAAGAGTAACTTTTATATTTTTTACACTTCGACAACAATAACGTTAGGCACATTCGTTTCTAGTTGACAACAATACAATTGCTGCACAATTTAGGTTGTTCACTTGTGAAAGTATTCCTGGGCTTGTCCGTTTCTCTAGCCCTGGCTCACGACATAGCAGAGTTCTACAACACTTCTCACCTTCACCTGCTGCAGGATCGTCTTCATGGTAGCTGCGAGCTGGTCTGGGTCCATCGGTTGCTGCTCTTTGCTGAAAATGAGCATCAGAAACATGTGAACACACGGACAGCTGTGGCTACATTGCACCCACCAATAAAGTGTCAGTCTGAGAATGTTACTTTAATGTCCATCCTCGTACTCTCCTTGTCTCAAAAACAAAAACAGTAGTTTAGTTCTATTAAATCTGCTATAACAAAAATACATTTTAACAATGCATTCTGCACCGTACACTCAAAGATTACATAATGACACCATCAAACTGGGTGCTACACTGGCTACTAAACTTTCCAGAAACATTTTTTTCACTAATTAACTATTGCACTAGTACAAGGTAAATAAATCTGACTTGTCACAAAAGTATTTTGTTACAAGTGTATTTCTTTTTCCTTGCAGATTATTTTATATTAGTCTACAAATTATCATTATAGTACATCATTAATACAATAACCACATAAATTAAAGAGAATTACTATTCGTCATCAATTTCACACACTAACGTAAACTCAGCTACGTTTAAATGGTTAATATCACAGCAAGTTTTAGTAATAATAATAGCTAGAATAAGACAGTCCACTAACTATTTCTCCGGGTCTGGCTTCCACCCTGCCTCCAGAACCCCAGGGATGCTTTCAATGGGGATCTGTCGCACCCCGTCCTTGAAACAGGTCAGACCAGGGTGAATCTTGCACAGTTCCTCTCGTTTTGTGTTGATCAACTGCTTCACAATCTGCAGCAAGACACCACGATGGATTTAGCTGTAAACGTGTACGCGGGGTAGTCGTGTACTAAGCAAAACACTTATAAATAAAACTACAAATAAAATTCCTGACATATATGCATGTTTCACTTCCAGTAATCAGTTCTAAATAATATTTACCTTAACAATTAAAAAGTTTGTTTATTTGTTATTGTCAAATAGTTATTATTTGTGCATTCATGATATGGTTGTCCATTTTTAACCCCATTTTATTCTGTCAGTTGTGCAATTTTGCATAGAAAAGATTGCATCATTACTGTTTTTCAATCATCTTCAAACATCTGTCGGCATCCATCCAACATCCTTGATAAACAAAGTGTGAGGATAACTAGCCTGTATATATAAAGGTTCATATTTTAGTATAATAGAAGTGCCACAAAATAAAAGAAATAGTTTAAAAAAAATCCATTTACACCAAGGCTAGAAAAGATCGTGAATAAATAAATGGCTACACATGTACTGCGACATTTACACGTGCAATACAGCAGCAACAACAGAGATGAAGCAGGCAACAGCAGCAGCAAGTGTTGATGACACAGCTAGACAAATGAGAGTCCATCAGTTACCTCCTTCTGCTTCCGAATCATCCGCGAGAACTCCGTGTACTGGATGCGTCTGTTGAGTTCACACCCCATCAGGGTAGCACCCTCATACTCTTTGATGTAGCCCAGATAAGCTGTTTTTAACAGTTTGATCTCTTTGGAGAAACCCTGCAATGAAGTTATATCACATAGATTTATTACGTCTTATATGAATCTCGAGCTGATAAAATGTACTCATTACTTTGTAAAATCCACATAAAACTCTGAACATGAAACATTTTGTTAAAGCTTTCACTGCAAATTACATTTCGGATTTCCATACAATGGAGTTATTTTCATATGTGCTGTCATTCGGATTTTCTGTATACTATATGGATTTCTTAAATAGCAACTGACTTCGAGTGTAGATATAAGTACCATCCTATGCAAACACATCCGGACAAAGCATATCGCTTTTCTCACATTTAATTTAAAAGTAAATTAGTATATGGAATTGTCTTGTGCGCAAATGTCATAACGGATTGAAAGTTTCTTGAGATGAAAACTCAAACAATTACAACATCTTGTTATTTCACGTGAGCAAATAATCTGACTCTCATTTGCAGCTGTTTTCTATTTCCATGATCAGATCGTCTACCTGTTTCTTGAAGTATCCTATGGCATACTCGTCTGCGAATGTGAGGAAGTGGAGGACACCATGCTTGATGTGGTGGTCCTTGAGATGGTTCATCAGATGTGTGCCATACCCCTAGGAACAAATCAGTCATCAATAACATATACGTTTGCAAATTTATTTAAAAAGATATACTTTAAAAACAAACACCATCTTTAAGTTGGCAACACATAACAACATAAAGGGACCAATTATATGAAGTTTTTCACCATATGGTTAACTGGGTTTTGAGTAATTAAAACATCTCCATTATCATAATTCCTATGATTTCAATTAACAGTGTTATGTCAAGTCATTTTCACTCAAAAATCATATGATACCTGTTCAGAATTGCTGGTATACATGCTGGTGATTGAGACAAATATGTTTAAAAAAGTAATAAATGATGTGTAAAATTGCATAATGAATAGTTTTCTTCCAATAAAATGGTTAATTCTTTTTTATTCCTGTCAATTAAATTACATTTTTCTTGAAGTTTTGACAAACATTTTCCATAGTTTCCTCTAGATACATGGGACTTGGTTAAATACCACGCTGCTGTCATTATAATGTTGAGATTCTACCAACCTTCACTTGTTCGTTAGATGTGACAGCACAGAAGACAATCTCTGTGAAGCCCTGGGTGGGGAACATGCGGTAACAGATGCCTCCAATGACTATGTTGTTCTTGATGAGTGCCAGACACTTGTGTTTCCTGCAACCAACACGTGAGGTCAACACACTTGGTCATTGCTGGTAACACAGCCATCATATATTGAAATTTGAAAATCACCCAACAGTGGTCTTAACTGTCTATGTAACATTAAAGTACACATTTTGTTTTCCATTACTATGGCAACCTTGGACTATGCGGGAGCTTGACTAACAATGAGGTTCCATGGTTGTTAAAGAGAAAGGTGCAAGAACGGTGTGTGTGTGTGTGTGTGTGTGTGTGTGTGTGTGTGTGTGTGTGTGTGTGTTTGTGTGTGTGTGTTTGTGCGTGCGTGCGTGCTTGCGTGTTTGCGTGTTTGCGTGTGTGCGTGTTTGTGTGTGTTTGTGTGTGTTTGTGTGTGCGTGCGTGCATGTTTGTGTGCGTGTGTGTGCGTGCGTGTTTGTGTGTGTTTGTGTGTGTGTGTGTGTGTGCGTGCGTGTGCGTGCGTGCGTGTGTGCGTGCGTGTTTGCGTGTGTGCTGTGTGTGCGTGTGTGTGTGTGTGCGTTTGTTTGTGTGTGTGTGTGTGTGTGTGTGTGTGTGTGTGTGTGTGTGTGTGTGTTGTGTGTGGTGCGTGCGTGCGTGCGTGCGTGCGTGCGTCTGTATACAAATATATATTATATTATATCTATACAAAGTGTGTTTACATTTACAACTACTAATCACAGGTGATTCTACATGTAGATTACAATCAGCTGCGTGAACAACAGAACCTAGACAACTTACGGGTCAAACACGAGTCGTGTGATGTACTCCTTTGGCATTCTGGGTAGTTGGTGAGAGAAGACGTTCTGTAGGCCGATGAGCCAGAGCAGTGTCTGGCGGGAAGGCTGATGCTTGAGGGAGTTGGCGATGACGTGGAAGGAGATGCGGCCCTCCCTCTCCTCCTTGCGAGCAGCCTCATCCCGGGAGCAGTGGTTTCCAAACATGCCGATCTGAACACAGTAATGGGAACAGTCAAAATAAACTATTGCTGTTGCAGTGTGGCAGATTAAAACCTAGCAGGTTTTGCTTAACACATGTAGTGATGCTATTTCTGGCATGGTTGCTAAGCAACTGATGCCAGTGTATCATCGTATAGTAGCATTGCAACTCTTAATAGGCCATGTCAAATATATTTAATGTATACTCAATAGAGGGCTCTATAGTATAGATAAATATATTTCCCAATAATCACTTAAATGGACACACTTTATGAAAAATCTATAGTAGCTTAATGACTTATCCTAGACCACATTTATTAGTAACACTGTCACTTTATCATTAATTTTGACTGTGCTCATAAGAAAGTATTTTCATCTAGATACTAAATCAAGTATGTAATTAAATAAGGGATATGCAGCTTAGCTTAATGGTACTGGAACACTATATATATGTATATGTATATATATATATATATATATATATATATATATATATATATATATATATATATATATATAAATTATAGGAGACAGTGATATAGACCGCCTACAGGAGACGGCCGTATATTTTTATGTAACTGATTTTCCAATTATGTTTAATTGGAACATTGTCTGTAATACAAATACACACCACATACTACAATACTGTTATCATATTGTAATAAATAACATATATACACAAAAATTGGTCTCCTTAAAACATATATGCTTAGATGCCACGTACGGGAGACCGGTATGTAATCGGAAGTTAATTATTAGTTATACTTATTTGCAGTAGTATATATTTATCGCCAACCTGGTATATCCAAAACCCAATAAAACGATAACAATAACAACGTAAATATATATGCAGATACACAAATTTACAGCGCCACATTTAACAAATGTACAATGTATGGCTAGGAGATCCATAAAAATGTTTGTTTTATTAATGTGTGTATATATTTATTAAAATTAATACATACCAAACAATCATTTAATACACTGAGCACGGAATGCTAACCCCTCAATCAATATATAGTAAAACTTTTAAATAATAAGCATTTCTCTGCCGGCACCGGTCTCCTTAAAACAGCGCTCTCCCGTATGCGGTGCTATATACATAACTGGCCTCCCGTACGCTGTGTTTAACCTTATATATATATATATATATATATATATATATATTACACACACACACACATACATACCAACCAGTGCAACGTCTTACAAACAAACGAAAGTGCAATGGCCATCATTCTCAGTGACCAACAGTGACACCTAGTGAGCAGTACTTACATGTGGACCGAGCATGCGGTCTGGCTCTGTGATTGTCTCAACAATTTCTGCGACAACGTTCATTGCAATGTCCCCGTCCACTTTCCGTCTCTTGCTGTCCGCTGCAGAACTGGTGTCCTCCAGAGCACGCTTTTCACAGGCTTCAAGACAGAATGACACTGATTCTTTACTTAAGTCTATTAAATCAGTGCAAAATCACATTATTTTTATTTAAACTATTTTTAAACATATAATTTATGAAATTTATGTTTTACCCAATACATATTTTGTGTTATAAAATGTGAAATTAAAATGTCCAATTAAACATTGCCTTTATGTGCTTGTCACAAGTTCTGAGCCATAAAATGGCTGAAGTTATTCAATAGGTAGATGCCACTCCAACTTATGTCATCCAAGTTAAGTTGGGTGGTTTAGTGGGTTGCTGCAAAACTGCACCCGAGTCCTAATTGAGTCACGTTGGATCTTGTATGCAACCAAGTCATTGGCTGCTCAATCCAGCAACCAGAGATATTCCATGTTGCATAATGTACAGTGAGGTCCAGTAGAGTCAGATCATTATAAGTATACGTCACAGTAATGGGACGAATATTCACTTCGTATTTGAAATTTCGAATATTTGGACGGTTTGTCGCTATTCGATTCAAAAGTTCGCAACTATATAAGAGAATATCGCTCGAATATTTTCCTTCATATCCTCCGCCGCAAAATCGGTCCCTGGTGACTTTTTACTTTCTGACTTAACTGTGAAAAAAACTACAACTGCCAAACCAATCCTCACATATCTTATATATATATATATACATTAATTACTTAAACGATTAAACTTCACAAAACAAACTCACGTAAAACTCCTGGCAAGACATCTCGACACTGTTCAGTATTGTAATCTAATTTGGAACCACTGAATATTCTTATTCGATACGTATTAGAAATTTCGACGACATTCGATTCGATATTCGAATCGAATGAAATTCCAGATTCATCCCATCATTACGTCCCAGTCTATCAGTTTACATTGACTGGTTTTCTTTCTTCCAATTACTTTGTGTAACTCTGTAAGAACTCCTGATTTAAACACTAAAAATGTGGAAAAGACAGGGTCTGGTTCTCTACTCAGAATTAACCAGTACAGTAGTTGGTAACCAGAAGTCTGCTCTCAAGAATGAGGAAACATTGAACATCAAAATACATTGTGGTTAACTCGGCTCTCATAAGCATTATTGCCAATACCATTTGTTTTAAAGCTGGATGTTTTCCGGAATGAACGTGTTGTGCTGTGGAAATGTTCTGTAAATATTGCTATGAGGATAATAAAGTAACTAAACACAATCAGTATAATGTATCTATATATTAAATATATATCTATATATTATATATCTGTATTATACATATATATGTGTGTATATATATATATATATATATATACACATTATATAGGCTGTCATGTCACACAGCCTATTGACTGAATCAAACTGTCGTACACACCTGCTTCCGTTGACTTGGACCGTTTCCGTGTCACTATAAGGCCTGCTGTCGCATCGTCGACATTGACATGGGAACCTGAGTCACCATTTGTCGTTGGAACTGCCGTCTCATTGGTGGCTGTCGACTCAGAGTTCATTTCTGTCGTCACAGCTGCTGCTGCTGTTGCTACACCAACACCATAACAATTGTAATGATAATGTCATGACAATGGTCAGTTTTCTATGGTCCAGTGGTATTTTCGATACTACCATTACAACATGACTGTACCTATCCTAAATGATGCTGTATTCTTTATTATTATAATTTATTTCAATACAATTGAAGCCAGATTAGTGGAAATATATTCCTGCTATTGAATTCTATTAATTGAGAGATTGTGTTGTGACCTAATCATGTGCTATTCTTGAGTTGCATAAATGCAAATAAAATTATAAATAAATTGTGGACCGATTTAAATAAACTTTTCATACATCTGTAGTACTAATTCCTTGTGTAAATAGCCATGTTTGTGCTAGATATATAAATTTATTACCCATATATGAATTATCAAAGTTTGAAGAAATAAAAAATATTGAAAAACTGTTTTATTAAATAAATTATTAGTAATAATTTACGGATACTTGCTTGCCTATGAAATATTAATAAATTACTCTCAAAGCAAAACTGAAATAATTTAGTTTTTTGTGAGTGGATGTATTTTTCATATTTTATACAAAATGGTGTTCTTCGCAATCATAATCAAATGTGTAATCATACTGCAAAACATTCCCCTTCAATGACAGTGTTTGTTATAAACTCGATCAAAAAATTATATCAAAGTCTGAATTACTGAAGTTAGACATAACAACAACGTCAATAATTACAATGTAACCAAAAAACATCATCCATGTCAATGAGCTGTACATTAATATTTGTTTATAACAAAATAGACCACTTAAAAGTTAGCATTTAAACGTAGAAATTGCCAAGAGGCACATTGTTTTAGACAATCCGTGTGTACTTCCATGATTTTCATCCCAGCAGCAAATATTTGAATTTAACTTTATTGGCTGAAAATGTATTCACTGTGTGACGATCATGACAAGCAGTACCAGAAATGGAGCCCGACACCAAGTTCAACTACAAAACCGCATGGCAATTGATGCTAATATATAATATCATTATATGCGAACTGCCGAAATAAATTGTAATTATTTGATGACACTGTTTTGCGGTACGCAGTTTAAATGTGCCTCTGTACTCGGTCATTCTGGCCATGAAAGGCACTATTCAGGCATTCTGACCATGAGAGAATTAATAAAAAATAAAAAAATATTAGTAATGGAACGGTCAATGGGGAGTAGACATAAGTTTATACTTCATGTCTCCCATTTCAAACACATCATCAACAACTGTACGGAACAGAAATATTTCAATATACACACTGGTCAGACAACAGTGTGTCAGCAGTAGAGATATCAGGAACCACTGTTCAATCTAAATCACTAGCAGGCAATGCAAGTTGTGATCAGTGATTTCTCCAAGGGTCTCTTACCTTGACTCGGTGTATGAGGAGACGAGGGAACAGATCGCGTGAAATCAGGATTCCAAATGGGAGAGTTGGAACCGTAAACTTCCTCTTCCAACATCGACAGGAATCTATCAACCAAACTCACATATTCATGACAACTACATCATGGTAATGAAGGATAAAATATGTATAATTGTATTTTGATGATTGCATTCGAATGTTTGGTGGGTGCACTTTCAAAATATTATGTTTTTCTTCAAAATAAACATTGACAGTAAACCAAGCAGTTATTCCACTACAATACATACATATACATACGTGAAGTGTGAATTGATGGATATTTTACAATAAGTAACATACATCAAGGCATTGATGAAATATTCCCAGGATACAATACCTTGGGAAATGTGTGAGGACCAAGGTCCGCTTCTCTGGAGGCATCTTCTCTTTCTCGGCCCGGAACTTGTCCAGCAGTTGTTTGCGCATGGTCTGGAAGACAGACCGAAGTAACGTTCGCCCAAAGATGAGCGTTGTCTCGTAGCGTGGCAGACTGTCACAGAATGTCGGCACGTGACAGTAGCAGAGCCACCTGGTGGAGCAGCAAGAAGTACAAACATATGAAATGAACGCAGCTGAATACAGATACAAAACAGTGTTCAAGAATAGGAGATTCCTTATCAGACAAATACATCTAATTATTTAGTTATCTGCCAGGTGTGGTGAATAATATGTGCAACCAGACAAAAAGGATGTTTAACATTTTGAAAACTTGTCTAAAAATGGTCAGGCAGGATTTTTCCATAGCAAGACAGGTCACTTCTTACTATCCCAGCAAACACATTTTACATCTCGTATACAGTGTGTACCAAAACACACATCCATCTTTTAAAACACGAAATAAAATATGTGTACATTATATTTTGTCATCTTCCTGACTTCACTCAATGCACTGCATTTACACCATCTGTCAAAAAGAAAAGAGTCAATTCAGTCCAACTATCCTGGCAGTTCACCTCTATAATCGCTAAGCTACAGTCCTGTTAAAAACTGACCTTGTGTAGTTGACTTTAAAAATTGTGACGTCATCCGAGTGCTGTTTACGAATGGCAGGAGTCTCCAGCTTCCAGTGATTGAGGCAGTGAAGGAACATCTTTGCGAGGTCGTACATTGTCTGCCATTCCTTCTGAGCAAGGTGGCCAAACTTGTATAGCACAAAATTTGTGACACCCTAAAAACAGAAGCACAAAATGAATGTCCTTATTTTTACAGCATCATCTTAATATATCGCTTTAAGTGAGCTACACAAAACTGTCTCATTCAACATCACAAAACTTGTAGTTTCATCAACGCGTGGCAATATGTGAAAAAATTTTCATTCAAAAACGTTACCTGTACTTTACACATCATCAGACTACACAATAATGGAGATTTCATAGAAATACAGTTTTTATTTAAAAAATATTGTGCATATGCAAATAGTATGTCAAGATAAAACTTTGCTAAAAGTGGGCGGCAGGCCACTTTACAATAAATTATGAAATTTACATACCAGTCTATCTTTGGTGGTCAGAAAACTGATATATTACATACCTTGGCTATGCTTGGTTTTTCAAATGGAGGATTGCCAAGTGGTCCTTCCACGGATGGCTTGCTCATGTTCAAAATGCATTTTCTCAGCAGCTGACAGACAAGTAGAACCATTGGAAACACAACGCATGCGTTTCTTTCACAAGGTAACAAACTACAGGTACCCCATCAAATGTAAAGGTCTCAATATTTAACTACATACTTGAGAGTTGTTGTAATAAACATTATAGGTGTGATACAAGTTGTGACTAGGTGTTATAACTGTCATTGTTCAGTTATTATTTCAAATCTTTATTGTATTTATATATATATATATATATATATTATTTATTTTATTGTTTTCTTGAAACATAGACCTGAAGCTCAGGCAAGTAATGAGATAAAAACAGCTTGTCACTCATCAGAAATTGGTGCTTGCACACATCAAATTCATAGAAAAAAATAGACAGTAACAAAACAGCCTGAATAGTTTACAATCATTAGTACATAATTTAATGATTCACTAAGTACACTTCAAGAAATGTTAATTTAATAAATTAAATATATATACATATATATATAATATATACATTACCTTGAACAGGTAGAAGTACACTTGCTTCGTGTCTGCATCTTCCTCCTTGTGTACGCACATGAACAAGTTCTCTACATCAACAACGATACCAAGCAACCTGTTCAGTTCCTCTTCATCTGTTGTTTCCAAATGTGATACATGTACGCCTACAAACAGCAACATATCTAGTTCTAACATCTACTTGTTACTCTGACCAGTATTAGTTTAAGTGAAAACCAACTACAGCAAACCACTCAATAAATGTTTATGTTTTAAAGTGAGATTGTCTTTTTAAAAGTTGCACTATATAGGTTGACATTTTTTTGGATTCTAACAGTAGTACCCAAATAATGGTTAACGAAGCAGAATTAACTTTTAAATTCAATAGTTCAATGTCTAAAAAATCACCAAACTGTCAAATCTCTGACCACCAAGATGGGTCCTGGACCTGACATGTGACACAGCATTGTGCTATGTGATACACATAACTATGGGTCCTGGACCTGACATGTGACACGGCATTGTGCTATGTGATACACATAACTATGGGTCCTGGACCTGACATGTGACACAGCATTGTGCTATGTGATACACATAACTATGGGTCCTGGACCTGACATGTGACACGGCATTGTGCTATGTGATACACATAACTATGGGTCCTGGACCTGACATGTGACACGGCATTGTGCTATGTGATACACATAACTATGGGTCCTGGACCTGACATGTGACACGGCATTGTGCTATGTGATACACATAACTATGGGTCCTGGACCTGACATGTGACACGGCATTGTGCTATGTGATACACATAACTGTCTTGTCAATACCCGGACATAATCAGGCCACACAGTGTAAACTGTAAAGCAGAATGCTACCAGGTAAATACAATGTTTCTAGGGTATTTCTTCTTGAAACATTACTTTTTTAACAACAAGTAGTTTACAAACACAATTTTTTTTCTAATATGTTATAATAAAGTTTATAAGTACCATTATTTAATATGATTTTATGATTAAAACATATAGCCACCTCCTTTCAATGAAGAATTAAAACTTATCTCATGGGCTCACCACAAAAGTATATTTTTTTCAGGTTATACGTTTTGTTTACCATTTGAACATGTTGCAGGGGAATGTTTCAAATCACACACATTATTCCAAGCTAAATAAAGTGACTTAATACACAAATTGGCATACAGTAAACCATCAACGTGGATGACGTAGCAATAAGAACGTCACGCTAAATAAGAAATAAAACCTAGGAGATGGCAAACTCGCTTTAAATTGTATACTTTTCCAATGGATCTCGGGAGGAGCTCAGAAAGTAAGCTTACCCCAGGGCCCCGGTATCCATTAATCTGTGTCTGCCAACAGTAGATACACATTCAATAACAGACATATCTAATGGCCTAATTGCATTGTTTATGAAACGTATATATTTTAAAGCGAGTGTGCCAACTCCTAGGTTTTACTTCTTATTTAGCATGACGTTCTTATTGCTACGTCATGCATGTTGAAGGTTTACTGTATGCCGATTTGTGTTTAGTCACTTTATTAAGCTCGGAATAATGTGTGCGATTTGAAATATTCCGCCTGCAACATGTTCAAATGGTAAACAAAACGTATAACCTGCAAAACTATGTCAGGTCACCATTGCTATTATCAGTGATTGGTTGATTGCATTCAAAACAAATGAACTTTCATTAGTGTTTATAAAGATGAATATAGACTATAGTTACTGTGTTGATCTTACTTAGCGTGTGGCTGCAGCTTCTGCAGGCATCTGTTGGCGAGGCCAATGAATGGGTCAAGTCAACAGGGTTGGGTGTCGATGGCAATGGATTTGGGTTTTTCCAACCATTGCATTTGCAGCCTTCTGACTGAAATGTGAAGATAACTCTGTTTCATAACTTGTGACAATCAGTACTTTTGTATAAAAATGGGATATGGTCTGAATGCCATTCTGTCTGAATGACGCAGTCACAATGCTCCAACCGGGAAGTCGCAATGCACTCACATTTTGGAACACCGTAGTCGCAATGCTCCATTTTTGGACGGAAGGCCCACTTTCGTGATAGTCGTTTTTTATGGACTGTATTGCGACTAGTGCTGGTTCGATACCAGGTTTTGTTCGATACCGATCGATACCTGAATTTTTTCAATACTTGATACAGTCTGTACACATGTTGTAAGTCTAATATTCATATAGAATTTTTCGATATCGATCGATATGTTGCTGGTTCCAGGGTGCATGATACTTCTAGCTAGCTGGTAGTCTGTCATTATAGACAACTAGTCCTGCATATGTTTTTACCATGTACAAGGACTGCTCTTACTAGTCCGAGCTCTAAATCTACTCATCCCGGACGATCGGACCGGCCTTATTTTGCACCATGTGGTTCGATACCAGAATTCTTTGATATCAATCGATAGTTCGATACCAGATTTTTATTCGATACTCGAAATTCACATCCTAAGTCTAATTCAGTACAGTAGAGATCTCCACAGAAACATACTATCCACCTAGACTAATGGGACCGAAATGGAAATACTGGGAGCATGTGATAATTTTATAGTCATGGAAACAATGATTAATGTTCAATTTTCAAATTATTTAAATAAACAAACAAGAATTGTAAATGTTTCAATATAAATGATTACTGCTGTAAAACTAAGAAGTAATTGTAATATAATATTAAAACAATAAAGACAACTGCTATTAGTGCTATAAGATACCTAGCTGCAAATAAATTAATTGCACTGAATTAATTTAAATTAATAACAGTACTTCACCCCAACTGTTTGCAAATACACTATATACAGCAGTTTAATATCAAGTCAACGTGTCTCCTAAAGTTACTATTAACAAGTAATGCTGAAACATAACACACAAATAATATGTTATTGTTAAACACACCTTAGATCACTTATACTAGTGCCAGCACAGCTGAACATTCACTGTTGTAACTGTTTTATTTATTTATTGTATTGTTAAGATATTTGTGATTTAACATCAAAACTGTATAGACAATTACAATAAAATAACACTAATTAATAATAGAAAAAATATTAATTAAAATTACAATTGTACTTCCCAGTTCACACCAATATTTGTGAATAAAAAACTTAAATTACCACGTTATCAAGTACACATAACATGCCCCATAATGTTTTTGCAACTGTTTTTAAGACCAGGTCGGTTTATTCCTTTACCTCTGCCTCCCTGTTTGGCCAGTGACAGTAGATGCAGTAAGCGTATCGTCAATCAGTCACATCGTGTATGCCACTTCTTGACGCTGTGCCGCAGTAGTAAATTCGGAAACCAATGGCAATTCGCTTCGACTGTAACTAGATGTCCATTGTGTGCTCATTGTCGAATATTTCGATAGAACATGTTATTGAGTCATTGCGACATTGTCCATGACGATGTCGACGTGTCCTTCAATGAAAGTTTATCATCACGTTTTGATAGTTTCTTGAATGATGGACAGTGACATGTTTCGGAAAATTTGATGTATTTCCCACGCTATCTTGAAAACCTGCCAAATTGGCGATGAACGTCGTGTATGGCAAATGGTGGCGCCACCAAACAGCAAAACAGTGCCACCAAACGGAAACCGGATAAACAAAGCTTGCGCATCACACAAGTAGGGAGACAGATGCCATGTTAGTGCCACCAAACGAGAGAGGCACGAAACCTTGGTTTGGATAACGGAGGCTAAGCGAAGTCTGACCTAGGCTAAAATCGCACACAGAAAACAGTTATTATACAGACTAACTATACAATAAAGTTTTAGAAAACAATTCACATTTGATGCTATATTATTTTTTAAACAACACTGTCTATGTCAAGTTAGGCTGCCAGGTGCTGTTGTGCTAGCACCCGTAAACAACGATGTCATCGACAACGATGTTGCGCCTTCGCATCGACGTCGTCGAATGGACTCGATGTCGAAGTATCAAAAGTATTGTTGGTAACGAACAGTGGGCGTTCGATACTAAAAATATCGAAGTATCGCGATATCACTAAATATCGGTATTGAACTTTCGCGATACTTCGATGAATCGAACCAGCACTAATTGCGACTATACTGTTGGAGCATTGCGACTTCGCAGTTGGAGCATTGTGACTTTGCGGTTGGTGCATTGTGACTTGGCTTGGGGCATTCTGGTCATGGGGCATTCAGGCAGAGGGGCATTCCGACTACAATCCGTAAAAACTGTAATATGGCATGACAGCAAAACTGTGTATCAAGTCCTAACAAGAATTGTTACAGTTTCAGTACATCCTTGTCATTGTTGTCGTTACTCTTCTCATGTCTACAGATACTTACACAATTATGAAAATCATGCAATTCTTATTCTTTGTCAGCATTGCTGCAGAAGTTTATGTGATTATACCAACTCACAGACTTCAAGAATGTATAATGCAAACTTGCATTAGTCAACACAATTTGAATATATATGTGGAAATTCTGTGTTAACAAGAACAATCTGCCTAATTCTATGTCGGGTATAGAAACAACGTTGACTAACTATGCCTATGCTAGCAATGCCTATGGCCCAATGGCTTGCGGGAGAGCCCCGTTTCTTAACCTACTGGCTACACTACAGCACTTCAATTTGTCAGCTGAACTGGTGAACATGATTCTGGCTGGTGCACCAAAACGAACATCTCAATAGCAATCATTCAATATTTTGAAAACGATCTCTTTGTTCCGACTGAAACTATCTCCCGGTCCCTACATTGGACCCTGTGCTGTACTGGTAGAAATTCAACGCTGTCAACAGTCTGGAAAACCTACCTTGCATGACGAATAAACTGCCAGTTTCTCGAGTTTTTTGTTCCTTGGAAATTGTCTAACTTGTTGCTTTTTCTGTGCTATACGTTGTAAATTGTTTGGACGTCCAGTGTCTCCTCCATTAGAAGCGCCAGGACCAGAACGACTGTGGTTTTCCGAAGGCATTGTTGTTGTGTTTTCAGCATCTGCTTCCTTACCGGAAGCAGCCATATTTGCGCGTCCTCTGTGATGCTCGTAAGGGAATCTGTAAGTTGCTAATTGAAATGCATCTTAAAACTATACTTTCAGGAATTAGTGTTGTGATGGTGGCATTGTACATTGTTTTATTAAATTAATTCTCAAGAATGTGAACACTTGTGCACATGTTCGAGAAATTATAGAAAAGTAGTTCATATCGCAATATCTAATTTCCTTTTAGTCCCACTCCAGCAGACACAAAACAACAACTGTTTCTATAAAGGTATGGAAGGCGGTAGCACTGTGTATTACTTGGGGTGTTTGGTTCACGACCACAGGGTTAGATCATTTATCTTTCCCCCATAGACGGGTGTGTTCTATTTATATATAATTTTTTATATATGTTCACGACACACACTGTGTGGTGCCACGGCACGGTCGTTCGTTGGTCTTAATACTGTTGCGCTCATTGCATACAATGTTGACAGACTATCAATTATTTACCGAAATTGGTAATATCGCCAAAATGACACTCTCGACAGAATATTAATTTCGATGAAAATTAGTAATATTGCTAATTGCAGGACTCCAAAAACTGTTATGCACGTTATTTGCAATTTTTTTGTTAATAATAATATTTGCTTGCGAGGAATTTTTATGGTTCTTTTTCAAATTCGTGGTGCGGTGTCGCGCTTATACATTTTCCCGATCGGAATAAACTTTCCGATTGACGTTTCTGCGCATGCACGATACATGTAAAATCATCGACACGACAAAACATTTTTTGTATATATGCCACAGGCTGTTCGTTAACTCCCCTGTGATGATTACTGTGAAGAGTTGCTTAAAATGTCATTCAATACAATAACATCGTACGTTTGTTTAAATCACTGTCACGGATTATATATATATATATGGCGCTCTACAGTCACGTGATTTACGCTTTCTATCAAAACATGCCTCAAAACTTGTTTGCCTCGGGTTCATTTGCGACAAATAACTTTGTAGAGAGGTTATATACATTCTAACGAACAACCCGTAGTATTTATACCATAAATACATATTCTTCTTTCGCTGCAAATTAATTATTTTACATTTATCGCGCATGCGCAGAAACGTCAATCGGAACGTTTATAACGCCGGAAAAATGTGAGCTGCAAAAGTACCGAGGCCATAGATATTATAATACTCTGTGACCGATGCATATATATTCATGCAACCTTGCAGTGAGGCTTTTCAAAATTCTCCTTTTGCACCCCGGCTCTAGCTCCCGCTGACCCGAGGTTTGCCCCAAACTCCACCTTCAGTTCAGGCTCTCTAACAACTAGGCCCTATGCTGAAAATGCATCTGATTTCTTTTTAGGGGCTCGATCTCTTCAATAAATTATTGAGAGGCTGGCCTGGTTCAGCCTACAAACCCCCGATTTCGACGCTTAGAAATTCCGATGCTTAGATTAGATATAGGGCCTACCAACTACTACTGGACTAATTGCATGGCGTACCGAGACAAGTTTGCATAGTGAGCTTCCTACGTTTTAATTGTAGTTCTAGGTCAAGCTTTAATTGCTTCTACCCCAAACCCTGGTCAAAACGAAAACAGTGCTGCCATCTTACGGCGCCTGGATAATAGAAAATTCGTGCGATAACGTTATAATTATTATTTTAACTGTTGAATGCAATTCTATTCTGCGTGCAGTGACATATTCTTATTACTGGCATCTGTTTATTGGGGCAGTTAATCAAAGTCATGCAATATTCTATTTATAAGCTAGTTTCCTAGCACTTCACGGCGGCAAAAATAGCCAGTAAACTATGAATAGAGATAATAACACAACATACACAAAATATTTCATTTCCACGGGTAAAACATAATAATTGTTGCTAGCGTTTTTATTACCTAATTTCTGACGATGTAAACAAGGAAATTGAGGCGCGGCATTACTTCTGAGTGTTTACGGATGTGGCGGGTTATTACATTCGTGAGTACGAGCAAAATTGACAGATGAGTAAATCGAAAGACGCCGCGGGTACGTGTAAACTGTTGACTTATTAATGTGAAGTAAGGCGATCGGATCCAGTATAATGTCAGCACTGCCACTGGCACTGTTTGCGTATCGAATACTTTCGCTGACGCTGGCTTCTGCCCTGACAGCCCCCTGAAAATGTTCCCTGATAGTAGTCACTATAAGAAGTATAATGGTAGTTGTTTCATGTATTTAAGTGAACTATTAAGCAAACTATAAACTATAAGTTTAAAGTTACACATTTCATGAAATTTTCTGACGGTTTGCTAATATATGTAATTTTACTTATAAACTACACACATTTAATATTTTTCTATTTCCCCCTGGTCATAATCATTAATTGAAGTGCAACTGTGCTTGTTTCATGTATGTATATGAAATAGTAAGGAAACTGGAATTTTATGAAATTTTTAATTAAAAAAAGTCCCAAAATGTTCTGACAGATTTGATCTTGCCAATAAATCTTTAGAATTGCTTAAATTTTTTCTTCTGATAATACTAGTTAATTAAAATGCCTTCAAATACATAGATTAAATATTAATGAAACTGCAGTTATTTTTTTTATTGTTTTATTTTTTCTGAACATTCTTCTATTTTATTTTGTACCTACATCACAAGAAGAATACTTTTTTTAAATATAATGATTTTATTGTAAACTATGATGAAGGCCAAAACATACCATTTTATTCAATTGATATATAATGTATAATAATTTTTCAACAATGTTGTACAAATGACATATTTTCAAAACTAAATACTAATTCATGTAAAATTGTCATCAACGAATACCCCAGTAATGACATACAAAAGTCATGTTTAATATAATTTTATAAACATTAATGATAAATTATCATCAATTTTAATAATTAGTATATTTAATGTAGCCAAACACAAAAGTATGAATAGTATGCTAAAAAAGGAAAATAATACAATACCAATAAACAAACTAATATAAATCGTCCACACAATTCTTTACACTTCTGCATATGAATCATGCTGAATCCACTTAAATAAATAGTCACAAAACATCGTTAAACATAGGCCATTTTAACTGACTATTTAATACAACTTTTTATCGACGGATTATCATGATATTTGTACGATCATGTTCATTTATCTTTCTTCGTTATTTATAACTTTTCAAAATGGCCGTACTCATTAACATGATGTTGCAAATAGTTTTGAAAGATGGGGCCTGTCAGCGTGATCCAACATGGCTGCAGGCATAAACAATGAAAACCAAAAATATGACACAGAGAAGAAACAAATCATTAACCGCTCTCAGGCACCACAAAAAAATGAGCTATCAGCATAGAATCATGAACTAACATTATAACAACGTGAGAAAAATTATAAACGAACAGATATGTTGCGTGATAATCAACTACTGCCACTAAACCCGGACCCCTGTCTCCCAATGTTGTCAGAAGGGGCGGCAAATCGGTCTGACCTCCTACTACCTGTAGTGTAGTGCATGATCTATCTAACTGAGGGAGCTGATGACACTGCATATGACAGTAATGCAGTAGAAATTGACATGGCCGTTTTGAGTGAAAACAGTTTTTCTCTTAAAATCCCTAGATGCAAATAATCTAAAAGGAAAATTTAAAGAAAATGTTAACATACCATATACCAACCGCATAATTAATGATATCATACATGGGTGATTTTTAATGGTATCGATTTATTTTAATGTTTTTTTATATTGAAAGATCGTAACATGAGGATCAAAAAGACAAATGGAAGTACAGTTATCCAGAGTAGTATTCTATATTTTTATTATAATATTAAAAGATTAATAAAATCACATAAAATTGGAAATATTTCAAAACAGATGAAGTGTCATATATAACCGTAATGCTAGATGTATCCCTGATCAAGAAAAATGCTTTAAAGCATCTCGAAATACAACTATGTTCAATTATTGAGCATTGGATTTGGAATGAGTTGATAGCAATTTTCCCCTGTTACAAAGTCAAAAATATCACCCATATATGTACGTACGCACACAGGCACACACGCACGCGCGCGCAAGCACTCACACACACACACATAACACACACACACACACACACAGAGGCACACAATCACATGTTTGCTCCGTTATAATATTAATACTTGTTCTTGTTATATCTCGCGATCTTTCTTACACATCGTGCAAACAGCATCAACATGCTGTTTCATGCTCATGTGAATATCAAATTAGATGCCACTCAAGATTTTGCTGACTTATAAACCATTTAATTGGTCATAGGCTGCATATGTCTACAGCAATTGTGATCATCAAAAACATGCATTTTGTTCTCAGCGATGCCCGCGGTACTTGATTACCTCGTCAAACAAAACCGGCCCTACAGTGCAGTCGATATACACAGTAACCTGCACAAAGCTTATGGAAAAACGGTAAATTTCACATCACAACTTGTGTACGAATTTAAGTCTAGCCACATGATCTGTGTTACAAAGTGCTTGGTAGAATGAGTGCTTGGATTACATTCTCATTTCTCAAGATAGGTAAAATTCAAAATTTTGGAATATCGATTGTTCACAGGTGATTATAAATTTTGTGTTGTCTTTTTTGGTATGTGGAGCTGCTCACTTCAAATGGTGAATTGCCAATATTTGGTCTGTGTTGATTTGCTTAAATCTGCATCACACGCAGACACCACATAATGCTGTGAAACTATGGTCCTATACACACATTCATCTATAATTGAAGAGTGTTTATTATACAATTCCATGTACATTTTATTGTGATGTGGGTAGTGTCCTGACATGGGGTCAAATATATTTGTATTTGAAGTATTTAAATACTTTTTACAAAGTTTTAGTATTTGATGTTTAGGAATTAAATGTATTTGTATTAAAATTGTCAAATTTTTCAAATACATTGCCAGTATCAACATTTCTGTTTCAAGATCACATGTAATGCCTGTCAAATGTATTACCTTCACTGCAACTTCACCCAACAGTGCTACTTACTGATGTAGACTCCTAACAGCAGATGTCCCCCATGGCCTTGGCAGTGACCATAACTTTTGTTTGCTCAGTGCCAGAGGATAGATTAGCATCTTACAGTGACCACACATCAATATCCGCTTTGTTCTTTAGGCAGGCTCCAAGCTGGCACCAGGCTATTCTAGATCCTAGCAGCCAGTAGCAGTGTCTCTTCTGAGGGCAACATAGGCATTTTATTATGAACCTCCTGGCTTAACATAACAAACAATCTGCTTTCCATGAGAATCTCTCCACATACGGGATTAAAATTGAATTTATGCTACAAATGTATGTTTTATTTGTTGAATATTGTCATATGTTACATGCAATGTTAATCTTTGTGTACATGGAAAATGGATGATAGTGATTTATCTAACCCACAGGTAGCTGCAATAGTTTGTATTTTGTTTGCATTGGACCTGATGTTTACTGTCAGTCAAGCCTTCAGGCAGGATACTTGTTTTACTACTCCATGTGTCTTTGTGCATGTGTGTGTACTGAGTACAACCCAGTCTAAATGATCGGTGGTTGGGTCTCTGTGTAGAGCTTTGCTGTCATGTTGCATTCAAGGTAAGTCATGTATACGTGTGCGTGTCTCTGTTTACAGGCAGTGATCAAGGCGTTGGAGACGTTGGCAGAAGAGGGAAAGGTGAAGGAGAAGACATATGGGAAGCAGAAGGTGTATGTGGCCGACCAGGTGAGAATGGTGTCTCAGGGAGACCATCTTCAATACTGACAGATATCCTGATAATTACAGGGCTAAGCATTGGCACTGGCCCAATGGCCTGACACATGTTTTGAAGCTGTCGGGCCACTTTGAGCCACCAGTTTTAAAATTCTACAGGCCCAACAAGCCACCGGTTTCAATCCGACTGACCGGCCACCGTCAGCGTTTCCCGCATTCCGTAACCCCACTATTCATAGAAAAATGGCACAACCCTAATACCTTAGTCTATTTTATATTTCAACCAATGTTTGTTTTATTGTTGTCTAAAATGCAGTTGTGCATATACATATTCTTGTACACACTGTTGTCGTTTTGAACTTAATAGTGTGTGTGCATACACTTGATTGGCAAATAGCGGGGCTGTGGGCATCACTAATTATTCAGCCAATACGCTATCTTGTTACATGTTGGCTATGGGTGGCAGGCCATATTGCTAGTGCACATAATGAAAAATCATTAAGGCAATTTATTATACATATAATTATATTATATTATGTTTGATAGTGCTGCAAAAGACAATGGCTCAACTTTTTAATATGATCTTGGAGGAAGGAGTGGAAGGGTTTTGGACAGTGTCCACTGTCACTTTCTCACGCGAGCGTTCGCTTACCCTGTGGCCATGTGAGCCTTAGGCTTCACACACTGACGGAGCATTGTTTACAATTACATAGGCTGGCCAGTCATTAAATGGAGCACATTGTGTGTGCATTTATATGCAAACATGTCTTGTACACCTGATCCAGGCAATAACAGCATTAGCATTGAGCCTCACGCACAACTAACACCAAGAAATGCTTTACTTGTGCAGAAGACAGCTTGCTAAGCATAACATTTCAAGCCCTACCCAGTCCCCAGTATACATGTCAAAACATCTAGTCAATGTCACAAGCTCATCTTGCCTGACTTTACTTTTGTCTCAGTGCAGTTAGGTAAAATAGAATATTAATAGAAGGTGTCAAAGAATGAGTCAGTTGTCAGTATTAAATATGACGAGTTTTTATTATGTTCGAGCATAAAATGGCCTACAATTAAGGCTATCATATATTATAGTTTTATGTTTTCGTTTTATAGTATTTTTAATTTTAAACCTACTTTATTGTGTGATGTATAGACTGTTGTCATTGGTGCAGATATTTGATTTCTCATAATATGTAATAATCCATGTAATAAAGTTCTTGCATTAATAGCAGACTGGCACCACGATTAAAAATCTTAATATAATTTTGTGTTTTCTCTTCTTATAGTCACAGCCTTAAATTTTAGACATCTATATGCCACATAAGCACTTCAGAAAAGTCTGTGTGATGTCACTCCTATCGAACGTTGGTCTTGCAAAGCAACGGACACCTCAGTATCAGCATATTTTGGTTACAATATTCAGGCCATGAACTTTTTGGGCGGACCTGTAACTTTTCAAATCTACTACTACAAAACCTTAATGTCATGGCCAGAATTACAAACAAACAAAGTACCACACTTGTACAAACAACACATGCAACAAATCTACATGGCAGCAAGCTCAAAATTATTCACATAAACACCGTTATGTATTGGCTTGTTGTGCAAATAACACCCAAGTTATGAATTGATTTATTGATTTGCAAGACAAGTGTAGAGGAGAAAGTATTTATGCAAAATTATCATGTGTTGATGCAGCAACATTGAATGCATATGAGCTCAAAAAGAATCACTTTAGATATTCTCATCTGGCCATGTTGAGTACCGGGTAGTGACTCCTAAATTTTCCCCTCTTTCAGTCACATTTTCCAACAGTTGATGATGCCAAGCTTAAAGAAATGGATACAAAGATTGCAGCCATGACCCAGAAACTGAGGGGCTGTGAGGAAAGACAAAAACGACTTGAGACAGGTAAACTACATGTGCACATAGTCATTGTTCGCAGCAGTGTTGTGACAGATAGGAGGTTGACAGAACGTAATGAGACTCTCCGTTCCAACACCGGGAATCATCCTTGAGAATCAAGGGTTGTAATAAGTTGTATTAGCAGAAATTTCATTGAATCAACTGTGTTTCATCCCACTTTCTGTCTCGAATGCATCACACCACCATCACATGCCAGGGGTGGTCACTATACAAACACTACCCCATGTAGATCTCCAATTCATTTTATAGAAATTAGCTAGATCAAACTCATAAAATTGACTTCACCAGACAACCAGTGATAACACTGCAGACTTTGCTCTGACCCTAGCGCAGTGGCTCAGGGGTAGAGCATTGGACTCTCGACAAAGAGGACTCGGGTTTGAATCCTGTTCCAGCGAGTAAAGTGTAAAAAGCGCTTTGAGCAATCCTAAAGATTGGATACTGCGCTGTGTGAGAACTTACCTTTTTTACTCTCACCCCCAGAGAAATTGTGTATAACTCTGAGAGTGGCACCGTGGCATCTGTGCCACTTGGTGATGCCACTCATGTCTTCTCTCAGGAGAGAGACGGTGGTTTGAATTTTTTTTAGCATTTTGTGAGATTAGGTGGAATGCAGTAATGTTTCGGGTTTATTGTGACTCGTTGAAATACGTTACAATATCATCCCACTGCTACTGCAATGGTAAAGTTAGGTCAGTCAAACTAAAGTGTAATCTCTCTAATCTCGTCCCTGTACACCTGCTTCTAGAGTTGCGGGACCTGTCGAGTTCCCTCACCACGGAGGAGGCTCGTAAACAACTCACAGAACTCACAACACAGGTAAATAGGACAACTACATTTTATTTTCCGATTTATTTCCATGCATTTTTCAACTTGAGATCAGAAACATTGCAGCAGAAGGTATCACAACTGTGTTATACTCAGTGAGGTGTCCTGTATAACATACAACAAGTTTACCACAATTCTTCAAGGAGAAAGTCCTTTTATTAGGGTAAATATATTCACTTTTTACCCCATGTTAAAATTTTATTTTCCTATATAGATTTTTTAAGTGATGTAGAAAAAGAGAATGCAACATTTTAGAATAAAAGTTGTAACATCTTTTTGTGTTTTGACCCGCTGAATCCAGAATTATGTGTTACCAAGCCTGATTTTTGTCCCATCATTTTAAAAATAGCTCGGTCACTTTCATTCAGTCTACATTATTTCAGTTTATTCAGCTGATTGACAATCTGGCTACATCAGTGGTGGATATTTGTATATAAATAGGCTTTGCACATTACACAATGACTGCATGGATGAATGCTTATCAATATCAGATAAGTCAAGATGTTGTTTGACTAAACTGTTTTAGAGCAATTCCAAAGACTGGACACTGTCCAACATAAAAATGTACCACAGGTGTGGGAGCAGAGGGGGCAAGGGGGAGTTGCCCCC
The DNA here is from genome assembly GCA_025642075.2 of Ridgeia piscesae. Taxonomy (NCBI): domain Eukaryota; kingdom Metazoa; phylum Annelida; class Polychaeta; order Sabellida; family Siboglinidae; genus Ridgeia; species Ridgeia piscesae. The sequence continues at coordinate 160,601 of JAODUO010000787.1, forward strand.
TGGAATTTTCCTGGATGGGCAGACATGGTTCTGTCCCCCCAGTAAATCAGACGATACAACGGTGCAGTTATGAAAAACATGTCAACAGTTTTCAACTCCACCAGTATTAGTTTTGTTCCAATGCCACTGGAAGTTACTTTTAATAAGTAATTGTTTTGGTTTGAGGTTATGTTTAATTGTTGTAGTGTCAACAACTGGTGGAGAAGTTGAGTGGGCTGAAGTCAAACAAGAACAGTGTCTCTCCTGAGGACAGACAAAAGGCAAGTGATTGTTTCCTTTCCCTGCACAAGTCCTTGCTTCTTCTGTCTATCTTGCCTGACACAAGACCACATTTGACTTTCTATAGGTGTCCATTATAACATTTCCTTCGTTTCCTGTTGTGGAATAGGTCTGTTTATTGGAAATTTCGCAGCATATTTATCTTCCATTGCCCTGGAAAATTCAGGAAATTTTAATACCTCAGTTTCACATAAACCATTTTGAAACCTGACACCCCTTCATGCTAGAATCAGACAATGATCTGTCATGTTGACATCACCGTATATGACATCAGTATCAATACCCAGAAAAACGTCAACTGACATCTGTTGTGATTGGACAGCTCTGATGTCGTGCTGCACAAAAAACATAATTTCTACTCACTCAGTGCTACACATGTCCTCGCAGAAACTTAGACAACCTGCATAATGCAATTTCTATTGGGTACTCTTGTCAGTGGCAAACGAAACCCTTGTTGTGGTCATGCATCAACTGTATATGTGACTTGCATACTACAATGCTTGAAGGTAGAGAATTAGTCACATTGTGGCTGGGAAAAAGTTATTTCTAAATGTGTTTGATGAATGCTGATTTGCACGAACTGATTATCATGTTTACACATTAATACATTGTTTTTTTAAACTTTAAATACAACATTACACCAGAGAGTGCAGTGGTAGTTTCTAACAAAATCATGACGATGATCACCATGAGGAAATTACAAATATTATGTAGCCTCTCCTGACAAGTTTACTAGGAGAAATAACAACTACTCGCTATTGATTATGTACAACTTGGAGATTTGTTGAAGGTAGTCATTCACTGTGTCTCTTTATCTGATGTCACACAGGTGATGGCAGCACGGACAAAATATGTGAAAGAATGGAAAAAAAGAAAACGGATGGTGTGTAGTATATTTAATTTACACAAAAAGATTGTTATAAGTGAATGAAAATCTTAATTTAATATTGAAATAACCGAATACATCCTCACTTCACCCTGTCATGTGTTTCCCTCCAATCCTAACAAAACTTATTTTTCAAAATTATGAATGTCCTACAAACTTTGACGTTTTATTAAAAAAAATAACAACCTGATGATGGTTCTAGGTATCCCATCATGCCACGGTTTTGCTCGAACCTGAGCCAGAGTTTTAAATTCCTTGGATACAAGACAATGAAAGAATTTGTTGTATCATTGTGAGTGTGCTAACTTTGCACACGTCTGAAAGCATCTCCTCCCTGGCGCTGATGTCCATTTTGTGTGTCCGTTTGCTTCCTTGGACCACTGGCTTCTACCAGTCGGCAATGTATTTTTAAAGCACAAAGATAGTTATTTACAGATGTTGAGTCACTCGGGTTCTACTGTGACTTTATGTAAACTTTACCTCAATGTATTTCACATGTCTTAATAGGCGACTATAGAAAATATGTGGTCCCTAGAAACAAGTTATTTAAAGACAAAATGTACCTATGCAGTAGTAATTATAGTTGCAGTGTTTTGTTTATTGCGCCATGGAGGTAAGCTAATATGCATTATTTTGTACAAGTACACACTAAATGATTTGGTTTGCATCTAGGCAACCGATATGTTGGATGCTGTACTAGAAGGATATCCAAAGAAAAAGAAAGACTTATACGTAAGTACATACATATTCTGTTGCTAGTATTTAACTAATGAATATAGCAATATGAAAGGAATTAAAACTTTAAATAATTGTACTTTTATTAAACGACTGCTTTCTGTAACAGTTTATGACTTTATTAATGTCTTGTTTGTTTATGAATAATAGTATCTTATTTTAATATTATATTTCAAGACACATTTCCATTTATAAAAATAATTTTAAATCACAGTCAGAGGTAGTACTTACAACAATGGGAAACACTGTATTGGTAATTGCTAATAAAATGAAGGGTAGAATGAGTTCTTTTTTCTTACAACGTGATGAACTAGCAAGCATTATGTAAATATTAATGTAACATAATCTTTTTATGTAATCTTTGGTTGTAGGAAGATATTGGCATAGAAACAGACGACGATTGCAAGGCGTCTATTCCAGAACTCTAAACATCAGCATATGGTGCATGAACGTGTCAATGTACATACTAATTTAACCCGCTTAGCAAATTTATTGTATTATTGAAAGTGTTTAAAGAATAAAAAAATTATTATTAAAAGCCTCTAATTCGTGTCTATGGAACTGATTAATGTAAGTTAATTTATTTGCATATGAAAACATTCCAAAAATTGTCTTTGATGTTTACAATGCAGCTGATAAAATAGGTGGGAGGAGATTTATCCCTTCTGCAAAATGTGGAGGATAGCTGTATCAAAATGGCAATTAAGCAAATTAACTTCGCCAGTCACAACTGAATCAGCCATGAGAACAGTGCAAATATCCACCCCAACTTGAAGATTGAATGAGTATACATTCAGAGTTTTGAAAAGAGATCAGCCAGGGTTGTGTGACCTAGTACTGACATAATCAGCCAGGGTTGTGTGACCTGGTACTGACATAATCAGCCAGGGTTGTGTGACCTGGTACTGACAATCAGCCAGGGTTGTGTGACCTGGTACTAACATAATCAGCCAGGGTTGTGTGACCTGGTACTGACATAATCAGCCAGGGTTGTGTGACCTGGTACTGACATAATCAGCCAGGTTGTTTGACCTGGTACTGACATAATCAGCCAGGGGTGACCTGGTACTGACATAGAGGTTGTGTGGCCTGGTACTGACATAATCAGCCAGGGTTGTGACTGGTACTGCAACAGCCGGTTTTGCCTGGTCTGACTAATCCAGGGTGTGACTGTACGACATAATCAGCCAGGGTTGTGTGACCTGGTATGACAAACCGGTTGGTGACCTGTACTACATAATCAGCCAGGGTTGTGTGACCTGGTACTGACATAATCAGCCAGGGTTGGTGACCGGTACTAACATCAGCCAGGGTTGTGTGACCTGGTACTGACATAATCAAGGGTGTGTGACCTGTACTGACATCATCAGCCAGGGTTGTGTGACCTGGACTGACAAATCAGCCAGGTTTGACCTGTATGACATCATCAGCCAGGGTTGTGTGACCTGGTACTGACATAATCAGCCAGGGTTGTGTGACCTGGTACTGACATCATCAGCAGGTTGTGACGGTACGCATAATCAGGGTTGTGTGACCTGGTACTGACATAATCAGCCAGGGTTGTGTGACCTGGTACTGACATAATCAGCCAGGGTTGTGTGACCTGGTACTGACATCATCAGCCAGGGTTGTGTGACCTGGTACTGACATAATCAGCCAGGGTTGTGTGACCTGGTACTGACATCATCAGCCAGGGTTGTGTGACCTGGTACTGACATCATCAGCCAGGGTTGTGTGACCTGGGACTGACATAATCAGCGGTTGTGACCTGATGACATCATCAGCCAGGGTTGTGTGACCTGGTACTGACATAACCAGCCAGGGTTGTGTGACCTGGTACTGACATAATAGCAGTGACCACTGCATATCAGCCAGGGTTGTGTGACCTGGTACTGATATAACCAGCCAGGGTTGTGACCTGGTACTGCAAAACGCCAGGGGTGACCGGATGACATATCAGCCCGGGGTGGACCTGGTACTGATAATCAGCCAGGTTGTTACCTGGTACTGACATAATCAGCCAGGTTGTGTGACCTGGTACTGACATAATCAGCCAGGGTTGTGTGACCTGGTACTGACATAATCAGCCATTGTGTGACCTGGTACTGCATAATCAGCCAGGTTGTGTGACCTGGTACTGACATAATCAGCAGGTGTGTGCCTGGTACTGAATCAGCAGGGGGAATGCACATCAGCCAACCTGGTATCAATAGCAAGGATGTTTTTAATTTGTTTGCCTATGAACATCCAGTAATAATGTCAGGTATCCTGGCACAGTGAATGCAGTAGCCAATATCAATAAAGTGTATGAGTTTTTGCTCTACAGTTGACTAGAATAAACAAATTCTGTCTTTGTCAATTGTCACTTACAGGTGACAATATATTTTTAACCAGTAGACACCAAAGTCACATCATTTTAAAGATAATAATATTAAACAAACATCAAAATACACACAACTTGCGAATAAAATCAGTAGTTTCAATGAAGGACCTGATTAACACATGCATGCAACTGTCCAGTTTAAGATGAATCTACTGGGTGATTGTTACAACCCCTACCAGTAATAGGGAAGAGCATCAACCCTTACACCCACCACCACTAGGAAAGAGTAATTAGTTACGCAGTCGGCCTTATACATCTCAACAAGTGAGTGTAAGACTACAAACGTATCTGTAAATGACTTGTCAACCCACAGGTGGATTAAGATCGTGAAAGAACTGCTGGCCTTGTGTGAACTACTATCGGCATGTGAGCTATTACATAGTCTACCACTGAAGTCACAATGGACAACAACTCTGATATGCTACATCATAAGCCGGTGATGATGTCCAGAGTTCATGGAGTATGACGCAAATCGCAATATGTCATTGAGATATCTCAACCTGCGTTCTTGCAGAAATGGCCACCCGTGGTTCTGTCGGTGATCTCATCATGGATATGTTACGTGCCCACACAAAGGTAGTTGTCCTCCTGGGCCAATATAGGTCCAAGCAGATATTGTCAAACATGGGTCCCTCTCCAGTCTCCACTATGTGTCATAACATGTGGACCTGAAGACTTGTATCAAACGATTATCAACTCCATAATATATACTCTGCTCCAGGATGTGTACACTGCTCCAGGATCTGTACACTGCTCCAGGATCTATACACTGCTCCAGGATCTGTACACTGCTCCAGGATCTGTACACTGCTCCAGGATCTATACACTGCTCCAGGATATGTACACTGCTCCAGGATCTGTACACAGGATTTGTTAAACGAACCAGACAACTGCTTTAATCGACATATATCTGGAAAGCCAAGAGAAGCCCTAATCCAGTTATTTGTGGCACTGCTCATAATCTATCCAGTGTATACTGGAAGATACACTTGAGTCCTTAACTAGACACTACTCATATGCAGCGCACGACAGAAGAGCCACGTACTACAGGTCGAAGGACTAGACCTGATGGTGGTTCTCACAACAGGAGGAAGCTACAACTACCAATGCAGGTGATTTGCTCGGAGTAGCTTTGACACTGCCTGTCTTCGCGTTCAGGAGCACTCAATTCAACGAAAAATGTGCACGTGAGCTTATATTTGACAAAATATTACTAATGCAATAATCAAACTAAAGGCAATATGATAAACTGTTTATACCTAATACAACGAAAACAATTGTTGTTTTCGTTCCCAGGTGCTACATAACGTGTGCCTTTGTATCTCTATATGTACCTTATTTAATCAAAATTAATATATTTTATGTGGGAATAATGTGTTCGGCTACCACATTTTCCTCACGATCGTTCCGTTTTTTGCGTTATATACCATATTCTTTGATCGTTTTTTCTGTTTTATGACATTGTATGGTCTTACGGATGATACGACAATGAAGAGATGCGTGATGTAGGCCTATGTGTTTTGCAGTATAACCTAGCACAAACAGGTGACACAGTTACTCAATATCTAAAAAACAGCTGCTTATTATTACACAAGCGCATGAGAAATATATGTTATGGAAGATGTTCTTGTTGTAATGTGTTGCTAAATAAAATGCTGTCGAAAACAAGCAACCGTTTAGGAAATCGGCCTGTGAAGACATGTCAGAAATGCAGTACTAGCTCGCAAATAGCATATTTTAGTTGCCCATCCAATTAATGAAGACAACTCACGAAAGTCAAATATATATATATATATATATATATATATATATATATATATATATATATATATATAAAAAAATTTTTATACTGTCCATGGGCTTGATGAGGCCCGCGAGCCACGGTTTGCGGAAGGTTGCCCTAAATATATACCTTGCAAACAAGCAATGCCATCAAATAACCAGCCAGCACGTCGACACAAGCCTAGACGGACGGAGGAAACGCGGTACGGATTAGCTCGACGTTTCAGCTCAGGACATGACAAGAACACAGACGACGCTGAGGGAACATTATTCTCTTGGATTACGAAACGGAGGAGCCAATTCTTGGGGATAAACACGGATTAACACTGCCCGTGCAGTAATACGGTAATTTCCTTATCAGCGGGTCAGTTATACAATGAAAAGTTGTATACATGTACACAGAGTACAGGACTGGACTGTAGACTAATGACATATACGAAGATATTAAGATGTTCGTCAACTGAACCAATATACCACAAATCAGCTTAGCGCACCCTCCCGCGCAAAAAGACCCCTTTCTGGATGACTCCCTTTCTAACACAATAATGCTCGAAACGATCTCATCGCCTTTGTTTGTGTTCACGATCTGTTTTACTTGAGTACCACATGAATGGCCGGAAGACCGGTGCTTGGGTGAACGAGCGCTGTCAGATTTGCGGAAATCGATAAAGACAGTATTCATTCTTTTCGCGAAATGTCACAAATAATTTGTCATAACAACTGAGAGGGATCGTCTTCGGCCGACTGTCTGTCAACTCGATCGCGCACAGGCCTTGGGTTATTGTCATGTAAATACGTGCATTGTGTGACACGGTGTATTATTGCTCCGTATCGGGTACGCTTTCGAACTGCACAGTAATCGAACTCTTTTGTGTGTTGACGCTGTAGGCGGCACTGTTTTGTCGTCAGCACGACCACTTTGCATGAATCCCTTCTATGCACTTTTTTTTTAACACGATACCCTGTCGTAATAAATTAGCACATTTATTTATATTTATCACGAGGTTTTTCGCCTGCATACGGTTTCAATACAGTCTTTCGAGGAATTTGATGTAATGTAACACATGTAAAAATCAATTCAATTCGTGGTAGACCTATGTCATCTAATATCTGGATAACTTGAAGAGCTGTAGCTAGTGGTTGCTGACACCGTTGCAAGACAAGTCTAGTGACGTGTGGTCTGTTTCAAACAGCAATGGTTCCGTCCATGCTTTTGTAACAGTGCCGCGGCTGTCTCTTTTAAACAGTGATACATGTATATCTCTATCTCAAAACGATCTCACTTTAAATTAAACAATAATTATATGCCACTTTGTTGTTCCTATTAAGTATTTTTCTACATCCGTGTGTGCACAATACTTATTTAGTCTGAACATTTAACACAAATTGGTTATCATTCTAAGCTGCCCGCTCTCTGAACGGAACACGCTACCATAAAGTCTGTCACATTTACATGTTACACCGTTGCTTGCATATTACTCGTTGTTTTTTCGCTGGCTGACAGCCCAAGAAGAAAAGTCCAGCATACAATGGCAACAATTCATGTTTAATTGTCAGCAATCTCGAGCGAGAGGAAACCAGACGATGCACTGGAATAGGAGCGGGTGTAGGGTAACGCGCCAATGCGGACTTGCCGATCATAGACACACGCACACGAACGTACCCACACGCCTACGGACATTCTTAAGAACATCCTCGCGCGCACGGGCTGTGTGAACCAACGCCTCGAGCTGATTACAATGAAAGGATACCGGACTAGCTCGAGCTACTGGATGGACGGCGTTGCTCGTCTGTCTGTACGTTGTTGGGTAGCCATACAGAGACAGCACACTTACGAAATACGACCAAACTCCTGCGGCTATACTCTCCTGTCCTCCAGTTTAATGTGTCACCCACGAGACCAAGTGTTTATGTCAAGTAAGCCTGCCTATATTCATGCCGTAAACAATATTTTTTTCACGGTTAAGAGTCATTTCTGTTATGGAATATTATGGTGTCGGCTATCCTAGCGTACCGCTCATTATCTTCACTTAGATATAATATGCGTTTCGACGGATGGGCCATGGCGCATGTGCAATACAACATATTATTATATTTCGTCAGTAAAGTTAATTCGCTTTTCATACGTTCGGGGCATGATACACATGTTAAGTCGAGCCTCCTTATCTTCGGACCATTCATGCAGCAAAATAAAGTTTTACTATTACATAATATTGCCCAATAGAAATTAATATAAATAATACATAGGCAGATACACTTTGCAATGCGAATACTACAAGTGGAATATCTGCATATCGACTCCAGTCTTAGTCGCCCTCGAAGCATGTAGGAAATCGCCAATATCTACGTCATTACACAGGTACTCCACATTTTGTTTGCATTTTATAAGCGTGACCGTACATATGGAACCTTAGCTTTAGGTTGTGCTTCAAGACTGTCACAGGGTCTGTCCGTATAATTTCGTAATGTAAACCAATATACGAATAAAACGAGTAATAAAAGAAGGAATCGGCTGGCACGGAAACGTCATGCAGAATGGGAAACTCATACATAGTGTCGACACTTATGGGAATATCCTTTCCGAATGTCGCATGGATCAGACGATTGGTATCGCTACATGGATCGATTACATTTTACGCATCATCGTGAGAAAATACTCATTGTTTAGCCGTTTCCGTTCAACCGTTTCCACAAAACCATATAGTTTTAACACTTGATCCAAGCAGATTTCTTCACAACACAACAGTTAAAGAATGAAGCACTTCTTGCATTTCCAATAAGTTCCTTCTTGTGATTGCATCACTGGAGTCTCTAGACTGAATATCCTTCATGGTTCACGCATTCCGCATCTCAGCATCAGTCAAACATACAGACTAAGGCCGGCCATAAGTCCCACCGACTCATTATCATCATAGCATATCGCTCCGCGCCGCAAGTTCCTCACGGACGTTAACCCGAAGTCGTCATCAAGCGGCGACGACTCCGGCATCGAGTCGGACCGGACGACGTGACTGCCCGGCCGCCAGCTGCTCTCCTGCAGGCCGTCGAAACACTCCATGCTCAGACTCCTCATGATGGGCGTCAGGTCGTACGGATCGAAACAGTCCACCTGCAGCTGACCGTGACACACGTCGTCAGTGGTGTAGTGGCGGGACGACGGAATCGTCGCTTTGCACCCGCGCTTGTGACCGTCATCACACTCGCGCTTGGCCGTTTGGCAAGTCACCCGACTGTAGACGAACACGGGCGTCGAGCGATGTCCTCGCGAACTCTCATCGGTCACGTTCCCAGCCGCTGTGTCTTCAGGAACAGTCTTGGAACACAACCCACCTGGA
>JAODUO010000787.1:180000-190000 GCA_025642075.2 Ridgeia piscesae
TTGTTATTACTATTGACACAGTATAATTAGTTAGTTGACTATCTTAATATTACTACTTTTCAACCTTTCTACCTTTTCTACTAATGTTGTTAGTAATGATGGCAGGTCTGTTTTGTTGTTGTTTTCCCTATTCTCTCATCCACTTTGCATGGTCTTTTTTTAATCTGTCAAATTGTAATTAATTATATAGATGTGGGTGTCCTCGCCAATGTCTTTGGAGGACGGACTTCTGTTGGTTGATTTATACATGACTTTTTTTGTAAAACACCACAACAATTGTGGATCTGGTAGAATAACACATTAAATTGTACTAAGCTGTACTCACCCCTCACACAGTGAGACACTGTATACTAAGTATAAACCTGTCGATTTGTTTCGTTCTGGCATGTTAGTGAGGCAACCGTTTGAACGCATTTTACACAATTAAACAACACTGGCTAACTGACGTCAGTAAATAAATAACGTGATAATTTTGTAGAACACTTGGCGCAGTGCTATGTATGTACAGGGACTGCAGTGTCTTTCTGCCTGGCAGTAGCATGGCTGTCACCAGCCCTTGTTGACTTCAAAGTATCATGTGTCAACTGATAGCGGCCGAGCGATCTTGTTCTACTGGTGTGTTCTATTTATATCTATGTATGCGAATAACAACATAGATTTCAGAAATCCCCCTATTAACATTTAGGTTAGCCTATGCATGCCTTTTAAAAATAGGGAAATTGCCACCGAAACATATTTCCTTTTCTTACAATAAAAAGCTGTAGTACTCATTCTGATCTGACCAACTTGTTATTTACACAAGTCGTTGTTCTTCAACATATTCATTTCAGTAACATTGCAGATTATACTCTATAAAAGTTCTAAAAACATTTCATTCTAAAAGTTTACAGCCACTTGACAAAATGGCGCCACAAAATAAGATTCACATGTGCATGTTTCTTAAAAACATTAACCTACGTTAATAGTGTGCCACATTTTATCAATGTGACATTGGTTTTTGTTAAATAGCTTTCCACAAACACGTACGTGGAAACCAACTGGATCCATTTAGTAAGGCTTCACCAGAAACTTCCAAATGCATATAATTAATAAATACCTATAATTTGCAAAATTGTGTCTGGGATGCCGAGTTTCATACAAGTCCAAGAGAGGTGGTAGGCGAATTGTTAAAGTTTTATTTTTGTTTATAATATTATAGGTAACAGAGTAATGTAATGGCGCAGTGGCTTCCACTTCAGACTCTCGACTAAGAGGACATGGGTTGGATCCTGTGTTGCCGTGTCAAATCTTGGGCAAGTATTTTCACTTTCCGTTGATCCAGTTCACTTAAGCTAATTTTTTTATGAATGTATATCTGGCTATAACCAGTGGTGGCTATTTGACATTTTGTGTACGAACTGTCTTTCCGCTTTAATTGCACCATCGCTGGGTGCTTCCCTAGGGAAGCCGAAATGATGTTCCATTGAACAGGTTTGCCAGGGAGAAAAGTGTAATGCGCTTTGCGCAGTGCTGATCAAGGATTGTATACTGCGGTATAGAAGAACTTACCTTTTAATAAATACTAGTATAACTAGTTAAAAAGCAAGTTAGCTTCACACAATTATGCCAAGCTTAGGAGCCCAAGTATCTTTGCTTGTAAACCATGTGCCATTTTAAGGATACTTGTACAAAATAAGCAACCATGTTTTAGTAAATTACCAAAATAATAAATAGAGCTATTATATATTTTTTTATATTATCTATATATATATATATATATATATATATATATATATATATGTGTGTGTGTGTGTGTGTGTTTGTGTGTGTGTGTGTGTGTTCACTTTTGATTCAACACATGTAATAATGTAGGAAATGTACCGACACGATGTTAGGCCGTATGTGTCTTTTACGGGATTTGCGTTATACATTGCTGTACGTTGTGGTTTCGATAAGCACTTATATCTGACAAGTTGTCTAAATGCACATAATCATAGCACATTTATACGTTTGGCCCAAACAGGTTGTACTGCGCGAAAACTGGTATTCTTCATTATTACTCAAGATCGCCAAACACAAGTACTTGCCGCTATTGCCATGGCAACCACCATAATAATCGGTTAAAATTCATGATTTTCGTGAACATTGTCACCGGCAAGTTGTTCTACTGCTTCTGCTTGTAACAATCCTTCAGACAATATAACTGAAATACGCTATTTCGGAACAGTTCGATTATTACGACCAAAAACAAAACGAAGTCCTATATGTTAACATGGAGTATATGGACCTCCTGCCCCAATTGCCCCAGCCTCGTTTTCGCGCGCGAGACTTGCACGCCCTATAGTGACAAGGTCCATTGTAAACACAATAGCTGGCCATTTCCGGCATTCAGTAATATGACCCCCCACCCGTCGACGGAAAGTACACATTATAACGTCATCATAACGTCGTAACGATAAGTAACCCAAGCGTATTCAAATGCCTTTCAAACGGTACCACATTAGCTATAGCTAGAAATAATTCAGTTGATAGATTAACTACTGTTTACTCCTACCCCATAGTTTATTATTGAAACCTAAGGATATACCTCCGCATCTGGCACTCTAGTCCACCAGTCGGTAGTTTTAAAACGCCATGTTTTCAACACCCCAAGGATATGGCTATTGAGATACACACACCAGACACTTGAATATGTCAAGCAAATAAGTTACTGTTGGATATTGGACTAATACGAGTGGAAGGTCATATTTTAAAGATAAATGTTCAGGTGTGTTAGCTGTGTTCTCTTATCATCTCGTATGTATTATTCTGAGATTGACATGCGCTCCGAGTCTTTCTCTGAGTAAGTAACCGCATCTCGATTAACGCATGTTTACGACAATGACACAGAAAATAAAAATAACTAGCTAACCCAGCTAAGTGCAACGCGACGTCAGTTCTTATCTTGACCGCAAAAGCTTTTGAGTAGTACGTCATAGCTTTTACGATCCAATCGTTTGTACGTAAGTGGTATAGTAGTTTCAAATCATTTGATGGTGGCGGCGGAGGAACTGTGTGAAGGAAGGAAGATGACAGAAGGTCAAATGTCAACGTCAAGGTTAATAAGTATGTCAAGGTCAAAGGTCACACAGCGCCACCTTGCGGATATATGGTGAACAAGTGGCGTTCCTTGTGGATAGGTCGTAAACTAGTTCGGTCAAAATTCGTGTCTTATTTTTAAGAATAGATCATATGCGTCATAGATCATGCAGCGCCCGATGGTGTATAGGCGATGAACAAATAAACTAAACTAGGTCTAAAAATAGTCGAAAGGTCAATTGGCGCCCCTGGAGGAGATGTCATCAACTACACAATTGGATATCAAACATAAAGACCAAACTACAATGGTGAAGGTTAAGGTCAAATGTCGTTATCACGTTCGGCATGTTCCTCTCTTATGTCATCTACACATCATTGCGCATGCGCAATATTAGAATTAATGTTGTGTCTCTACCAAGAATACATCATAGATAAACACCATTGTTGCACAATGTTACACTTTTCTATCTATCGTATGCTGTTTCCCGCGTAGTCCAGTTTCATACGTTACTGCGCAATCCAACCAGACACGTTTAATCACGTTTCCGACGGGGTTGTAGTAGTGATCGAGGAATGTCAAAGGTTATATATTATTGTGTCTCATTTTTAAACTAAGTCTAAAAATTGTCGAAAGGGCATGTTGCGACCCTGGTGAACATGTCATCAACTACACAATTTGGTAAAGGTCAAACATCAAGGTCGAAGGTTATACATTACTGTCTTATTTTAAAAATATGCTAAACAGGTCCCCAACGCAGCGCCCTATGCGGCGTCCATTCCCATGGTAGTTAGGTTGTGAACTCAAAACATACATACGTACAATAAAGCTACACTGTTTGTCTTCAGGAAAACTGTCATCCATTTACCCTCTAGCTACGCCATTGGCAGGTATGCATCGGACCAGGGACAGTGCGTGGATTCTGCGCCTGAGAGCGGCTGGGCGGGAGGCTGGAAGAGATGAACTGCTGTGGCGCTGTAGCAGATTCATCTTGGTCGTCTTTCAGGACTCCCCGCGTTGAAGACACATCCCTTCCAACACCTTCTGTCCATCATGACTGTCTGCAGTTCACTTGTGTTTCCCAGCCGTGTATCTTGCAGCAAGTTGTCAACATAAGTCATGTTTTGCCTTCCCCGGATTGCATGTTTGTTGGACAAGTTTGTTGGCGACTTCGTCACCATGTCTGACACAATGCCCAGCGAGCCGCATTCTTCTTTGTTGTACTTTGGTGGATACTGGCGGCAATTCACCATATGTTGGGTATGTGTTGTTTCCATGAGACATTAAGTGCCAGCCATAGCATTCTAGTGTAACAACCGTCAAGTTGCTTTTTCATAGGTTGTGTTATTGTCCACGTTTCCGCAGCATATATTGGAACTGATTCGACGGTAGCAATAAACAGTCTGATTGTTATCCTTTATGAGAGTGTTGACGTCCATATATTTCGTAGTTTGTGACAGGCACTCCAGGCAAGAACTTTTCTTACTTTGAAGTATTTGTCTGTGATCTCCATCCATGCTCCTAAGTATTTAAAGTTTTCAATGATTTTTAATATTGTTCCATCCCTTGAGTTTACAGTTATCGGTGTATCATGGTTGAATGCTTGAATTTCTGTTTTCTTTGCATTGTAGTGTAGGCCGATTTTTCCTGCTTCTTGTTCTAAGCGTGTTAGTACTTCTTGTGCCTGCTGTGTTTCTTCAGTTATTAGGGCGTCTGCGAAGTCGAGGTCCGTTAGTATTGTTGGGGGAACGCGTTGACTTTGTCGGTTTTGTAAGTGAAATCCAAGTTCTTCCTCTCTTCCCTGGTATGTTGTTCTAATGACGTAGTCGAGGACGATTGCACAAAGGTACGGAGCTAGTGTGTCCCTTTGAAGTACCCCGAAGTTGATTTGAAAGAATTTTGTTTCTCCATCTGGTGTATTCACTCTTGCTCTTGTGTTCTCGTACAGTTTGTTGATTGCTGCAAGTAGTCTTGGTGGAACGTCATACGCTTTCAGAATTTTCATCACCATGCATCTGTGTATGGAATCAAATGCCTTCCTGAAGTGTACATATTATATGATTGCTTTTTTTTCCGGGTTCTAACTCCTTCAATTAGTCTACGCAGTGCAAGTATGTGTGAGGTTGTTGACAGGCCGGGTCGGAATCCGTTTTGATTTGGGCGGAGATGTTTGTCGATTTTTTGTTGCAATCTGTTAAGTATCATTTTGTTGACAAGTTTAGCAACCATTGGGGATAGGCTGATGCGTCTGTAGTTTGCGGTGAGGCTCAGATCTCCAGATTTAGGGAGAGGGAGCATGTAAATTTCTGACCATTGGTCTGGTTTAATGTTATCGTTTAGTAATTTGTTGGCAAATTCAAGAAGAATGTCGTCCAAATCGCATCTTTTCAGAACTTCTTGCCGGATGTTGTCAGGCCCGGATGTTTTTCCTTCGCGAAGGTTGTACTTGGCTACTTTCAGTTCGTCGAGTGTAAAGTCGTCGTCGGTTATATGAATGTCATTTAGGACTTTTGCTAGGTCTCCTAGTAATACAGGTTCCTTGCCGAGGAGGTTGCTGAAATGTTCGAACCATTTGTTTACTCGTTCTTCTTTCGTGTTGCCCTTTAGGATTCCTCGCTTGGCTGACTTTCGTCCAGTGATTGTGTTGATTAGTTGCCAGCTCTCTCCGTACTTTCTTTTGTTGTCTGCCATCTCTACTTGATTAAGTACCCTTTGGCTGGAAAATTGGCGGATGTAGATGTTTGAAATTGTTTGTGTATAAAAGTTGGAAAACAAGCGGAAATATTGATTATTAAGTATTATTCTTGTGTTAAGGTTATTCATAAAGATGTTGCAAAAAATGCTGTGTAGTTTGTTTTGCTGCACATTGATGATTTTACATTAATCGGGCATGCGCAGAAACGTCAATCGGAAAGTTTATAACGACCGCAAAAATGACGCGACATCGCATAGCTGGCATTTCCGTCACAGACGCCGGTTGCTAAGCGACCAGGCCGTGACGTGGTCGGTCGTAGCAGGGAAGAGGCGAGTTTGTCTCAAATAGCTGAACTGTGTCAATATGTAGGATGTGTGCAAATAGTTCCGTGTGATTTAGAGCACGGATGAAACTAGGTACGTAAAGTGACGTTTATTTAAATGATATACCGTGCGTGTGTGTGTGTGTGTGTGTGTGTGTGTGTGTGTGTGTGTGTGTGTGTGTGTGTGTGTGTGTGTGTGTGTGTGTGTGTGTGTGTGTGTGTGTGTGTGTGTGTGTGTGTGTCTGGGTGTGTCTGTGTGTGTGTGGTGTGTGTGTGTTGGTGTGTGTGTGTGTGTGTGTGTGTGTGTGTGTGTGTGTGTGTGTGTGTGTGTGTGTGTGTGTCTGTGTGAATGTGTCCTGTTACTAGTGTTAGCGCACATGACAATCATTCCAGAGTCAGATAATGCGATGGACAAGAATGCTATTATCAATAAATTAGAGGTGGACGGTGCCCTTCTGTCAATTGGCTATGTACCAATGCATGATTTTCCCAGAGTGCACAATGCTTTTTCAACAAAACACTGCTATAACAAAAGCTTTGTTATTACCTGCCTGAACAGGGAACGTCTTTGCTCTCAGCCTATGCATGCCTTTAAACAATTGGGAAATTGCCCCCGAAACATCCTTCCTTTTCTTACAATAAATAAACTGTAGTACACATTCTGATCTGGCCAACTTGTTATTTACACAAGTCGTTGTTCTTCCACAGATTCGTTTCAGTTATTTTCTACAGATTACACTCTATGAAAGTCATAAAGACATTTAATTTTACAGCCACTTGACAAAATGGCCCCACAAAATAAGATTCACATGTGCATGTTTCTTAAAAACATTAACCTACGTTAATAATGTGCCATATTTTTTAATGTGACATTGATTTTGGTTAAATAGCTCATTTCATATTAAAGTGACTGTATTTTTTGCACTAAAACTACTTAGATAACAGTTCCAAAGAAGAGAGCAATTCTCATTATTTAGAGAATAGCAGAGTTGTTTTAAAACATTTCAGAAATATATTTAGTACATTTCTGTAAGTTACAAATGGTAAAATTTCAGTTAAAACATTATCTTTGATACCTAATGTGAGCTCAGTGTTCCATCTTATACAATATCTCTCATATAATTTAATAAATATTTATGATTTTTAATGTTCTTGTTGTCTTTGAAATGTTATTTATATTTCAAAATTCTAAGATACCCTTTTATGTTTCGTAGATGTACCTCGGTATATAATGCAGTTATTGCAGGTATTTTGGTAAACTATCTGGGTGGGACTGGACTTTCTTGTGTTTTGTCTTATTAAGAATGTTTCGTGTAAAAGGCGTAACATTCATTACATTTTGATAAACAATCTATGTTTCTTGCTATAGTGTAATATTGATATTGTTACCAATCCAGAAATAAGTCCTCATGCGGTAAAATCGTGACGTCAATTTAAAATGCAGCAACTGAGTTGTTGTTGGGTTATGCTGTCATGAATTTCCTGAAATGCCTTCAGTAGGATTCGATCAAATTAAAATGTCTTGTGTCGCACTACAACGGGAAATTTGTATGCAAAATTAGACCCACTTATTATTTAGTATGCATGCTCTGTCTATTTTTGAATTTATGGTCTGTGAACAACAAACATATGTTGATGTTTGCAGATACATATACTTGTGTAAATTCCCAAAACAAAATTATTTGTCAATGTTACCAACATGTTATCAACAATACTATTGCTAATAGTAATAATCTTCTTAGTTATGGCATGCGAATGACAACATATTTAAGCAAAACCCCCTATTAACATTTAGAGCTTACAGCCAGTTTCATGATACCAATAATTTAGCATTCGCGTCTTAACACATCGACGTAGAATTGACCTAATTAGGTCGTGGTGGGGAATCCCTGTATTTGTGGTGTATGTAGACACCCTTTTTTAGCTGCCGCCTTTGCCGTTCGTGTAGCAAATGACAAGCTGTGGTGAATGTACAGGATATGCAGTGTAAACATTAACAACAATAAGTTAAGAGTGGGCATCAACGAACTTATGGAGCATCATGCAATGTGGAAGACAGTGCATAAAAGCCAACATGCAGTTCACAATGCCGTGCAATTGTAGTGGATGTTGGATTGGGTGGGGTGGGGGTGGATGAACATATTAGGAGTTTTCAATATGCTATGCCATAATTTTGAAATCAATAAACCAATGTTTGAATTGGCCAACACTGTCCGTTTTACAGAATATATAAGAGACATCTTTAAATCGTTGCCTCCAAACATCTATATTTCCACACCAGCTTCAAAGTTCGACGATACATAGATCATAAGACATAGGGATAACACGCTCTCTTAAAATACAGAAATAATAATGTTTGATGGGGTCATCTTTTAGAATGATGGATAAGGCAAAGGTAATTCACACAAATACTTCGGAAAATGTTGTATTTTGCAATAAACGTTTGGTCAAAACCACGTGGAAACATTGCCACGTGTACCGTGTAAACAGAGGCTGTCCACGTGGACACATGCTCGTTACTCATTGGTCGAAACATGCCCTCTTGCGGAACCTACCTGGTGAGTCAAAACTGGCAGCCGACTAATTGAATAGACTGTCTTCTCGTCGAAGTTACGCAGCTGAACAAAAGTCTATTAAGCGAGACTGGCCACATAGCGGAAATGGAATGGATGACAAGTACCATCGACACCACCCGAGCAATTAACAAACGGCGACACCGCTCAGCACAAATACTTAGTTTTGTTTAATAATAAAAGGTAGATTCCTATAGTAAGTGTCATTGAAAGGTGGCGGGCATATAGATCTCTGTTCAATCAACGCCTCCATGCATTCATAGGCCAGATGTTGCGCGTGTAACATAAACTTGTTGGCGAACAGCGACTTGCGTTTAATCAACGCGGGCAAGTCGCCTATTCCGAACACGCACACACTTCGAACCCACTTCCCGAAACACTTATTTGTGTGACCTTTCCACGTTGTGTAACTCGCCAGCCATGGTTTTCCATCAGGGATACCTTGAGTGGAAGAAATACAAATTACATTGCAGAGATACAACACAAAGCTAATTAATCTCAGAGCTGGTTTACTCCATTTGATGCCATTTTGTAATCTGACGGCGCTCTCACGCGGATGACCTACCAATTTGGTTTTACATTATGTATTCAAAATACATGTTTATGAAATAGCTAAAAATATATGTTATGATGTACTAAACAGTTTCTTAAAAGGATAATTATAAGTATTTGAACATAACTTTATACTTGTGGCACTTGTAGGATTGTTTCTCCCGTAGGTATTGGTTCCACCCGTGTGGGACCGCTGGTCAATTTGCAAAATGCTTTCTCCATGTTAAATCCTATACTATCCCAGCTCCGGTCAGGTTGGTATGTGTAATTGCACACCGGAGAATGCTCAGAGAACCAGAATGCTCTGAGGTGAAACGTGAATATGATGCATAACACGAGTGAGTCCAATGAACACAACGACGATTTATAGATATATTATTCAAATGAATCAATCGCCCTGCTCACCGCTGTACGAGCCAGGCGTGTGGAAATGTGGATTTCGGTAAGTGTGATGGAGCGTCGACCAGTAAAACTCGTCCGGACTATACGTTTTCCGGGACCACTGCAGCAGGTCCTTAGCCTTGGTGTCCGTCAGAAGGAACTCGACGAAGGCTCGGCTGAAGGTCCCGTAGGCGCTGCCCCGCACGAAGTCGATGTGATGGGGGAGCTTGTTTCTCTGGCCCGTCGGGACAATGCTATTACGTACCTCCTTGAATTCCCTCTCGAACCTACAGCGTTAGCAGAGTCACGATGTAATGATACTTGATTAACCCTCGTGGGCGAATTCATTTCAAGTGTTAGTCTGTCAGAACGTAAACTAAACCTACGTCCTGTAATCATAGTATCAAATAAAATGAGCTATA
>JAODUO010000787.1:192500-207500 GCA_025642075.2 Ridgeia piscesae
TCGACGTGTATGCAATAGACGTTCTGTGGCCGGTAGATGGCGCGCAGCAGTCTCTCCACCTGGCGCCAGTTAATAATATTGTACCTGTTTTTCCCGTTGTACATACATACACACATGTCTGATTACACTATGTCATTGTCAACTTTATTGTGGTGGACAGTGGAACAGGTTGCAACTCTTTAAACTAGATTCGCAGGGGGCATTCACAGAGAAGCCAAATACTGGAGGCACAGATAAGGACAGCAAAAAGAAATCAGCAAAGAACAGTTTGGAAAACTCTACAACGCTTGGTTATAAATGTGCTTATTTAAACGCAAGGAGCATAGTAAACAAAATAAATAACTAAACATTATTGTAGAAGACATTGACCCTCACATAATAGATATAACTCAATCATGGGCCACCACCGATATATCAGATGCCGAATTAGGAAAGACAAGACATGCCATGTTTAGGAAAGATAGAATAGGAAGAAGGGGAGGTGGCGTTATTTATATTTAAAAAATTATGTATAATTATTGGGGATTTAAACCATGTGCGTATACAGTGGAACTTTCTACAGAGTACTGGGAGTGAGGATCAAAAGTGTTTTAATTTAGTACAAGATACTTTCCTTACTCAACAAATGTTAGAACCAACAGGGGGACAGAACGTTTTGGACATAGTTTTAAGCTCACCGAAGGAATTTGTTGATAATGTCAAGGTATGTTAGCCACTGGGGTGTAGTGATCACAACCAGATATATATTATCATCAAAGTAAAAGAAGAACGGAATCGAAACATACGATACAGGATATATTTTCACAAAGGAAGGTATTAGGACATGAGGAAATATTTAGCAAAGATAAACTGGAATAATACACTGGAGAATAAGACAGCTCCAGAATGCTGGAATATCTTAAAGTGAAATAGACTGCATTGTCGATAAATTTGTCCCCTTGAAAAAACAGGGGAAACGGTCAAAAAAGAAACACTTATCGAAAGAAGCCATAAGAAACATCAAGTACAAGCAAATGATGTGGAAGATATATAGACATACTGGAAGTGAAGAAGGCTATGCCATTAATAAAGAAGCACTTAGCCAAGCTACAGCTGAAATTAGGAATTCAGAGAGAAGCTATGAACACATATTTGCTTTTACTATAAAACATGACAGCAAACGTTTTTATGCGTATGTTCGAAGTAAAAAGGAAGTTCAGGATAAGGTCGGTCCTCTAGAAGGTAGTGATGGAAACATGATAGCAGTGGGATTCTTAATGGCAGAAAACCTAAATGTGTACTTTAGTTCGGTGTTTACCAGGGAAGATGTCAGTGCATTACCAGCACCAGAGACTAAATTCGAAGGGAGAGAGTCAGACTATTTAGGACAACTAATTGTAACACCAAAAATGATAGCTAAGAAAATAAGGGATATGAAGGATAGTAAATCACCTGGTTTGGATGGGATTCCATCCAAATTACTACTGAAAATTGTAGAACAAATTAGCATACCGTTTGCAACAGTGTTCAATTTGTCATTAGACGAGGGAATAGTTCCGTTAGAGTGGAAAGAAGCAAACATTATACCATTATTTAAAAATATATTATGTTTTTGGAAGATGTCACAAAGTGGGTAGATGTGGGATCACCAGTAGATATAATAACGTTAGATTTCAAAACACCTTTGATCAAGTGCCACATCAAAGATTACTACTTAAACTAAAGGCCCATGCATAGGAAATGGTATGATTAACTGGATCGAAAAATAGCTTATTGATAGAAGACAAAGAGTAGTAGTTGATGGGGAGGTTTCAAACTGGAAATCCGTTTTGGGTGGAGTACCGCAGGGATCAGTACTGGGACCTATTTTATTTTAAATATATATATCAATGATTTGGATGATGACATAACAAGCAAGGTGTACAAGAAAAAAATAACTAATAATACCGCTGTACAAAACAATAGCCTCATTTAGAATATTGCATACAGGCATGGAGGCCATATCTCAAGAAGGATATTGATGTACTAGAAAGAGTACAAAGAAGAGCAACCAAACCGATATCAAAACTCAGGAATATTAGTTTTGAAATGCGTCTAAAAGAATGTGGATTAACAACACTAGAAAACAGTAGACAGATAGAAGTGTTAAAAATATTGAATGCGAATGAAAATATTGACAGAAATATTTTTTCTCGGTTAAGGAAGCGAGAAGGATTAGAGGACATAGAATTGCATTAGCAAAGAAGTAGTGTAGACTAGATATCAAAAACACCTAGAACAATACATGAATGGAACAGATTATCAGCTGATTGTGTAGGTGCTAGTAGTTTTAATATGTTTACAAATATAATCGACATATACCTAAGAAGGGCGAGGTACATTTAGATAGATAGGTTGGACTCCTGCCATCTAGAGGTGCTTCTCTAGGAGGCAATCTTATTAAAATTGGTTAAATCCTGTTAAATTTTCGAAAACAGAAGAAGTCAAGAAACGCTTATTTGTAGTCTGTGTGTAGATAGATGCAGATGTCACTTCGTGATTGTGCAGGAGTATGTGTAAAGCACTGCGTGGTATATATGTAGAAAACACGCAGAGAGAAAGCATTTTAATTAACACAATGTGCGGTGGCACCTTTCAAATCATGCGAGTAAATGGTATTTAATCCTTATACATTATACTTGCTCTCCAGACACGACTTTACAGGATAATGTTGTGGTGATATTGCTTTGTGGTACAATCATACTAATCAGCATGATGCAAAGAGAAAACAAAAGTGACACGTAGAAGGGTGACGATAGTTTCTGTTTTGAGTAGGTTCCTACCTGTTCGATATGTCTGTGCATGATGATATTATACGCTATGGAAAACTGGGCTTCCTCCTGGTCAAGCGGGCTGAGGTGGTAGCCACGCCGCCTCCGGAAATCAACGCAGTCGGCCGTCAACTCGACATACTTTTCGTCGTCTATGTAGGACGCAGGATGAGCCGACATTATCTCCCTGGCGACTTCGTAAACCGTCTCGTTGCCGCTACCAAACAGGATCTGTTGACAAGTGATGTGTTTGACGTTGCCATCTCGTTTCTGTTCCGAGACGAGCCTCGGTTTGGAAAGTAGATCCGCCGTGCATGTGACGGGAGACAGGTCCTCGGGAGACATCTTGCCCGGAAGCGACATAGACAGGTAGGTGTAAAGGGTGAAGGAGTAACGCAAATACAAGTAAAGGTCCGCGAACAGTAGCGTCATTAGCAACCAGCAACATTGGCGCCGGCGACGACCCACGGGAAGCTTCGTCGTATCTGGCGGAAGTGGAACACATGGATTCGTAATGGCTGCCG
Organism: Ridgeia piscesae; assembly: GCA_025642075.2. Classification (NCBI taxonomy): domain Eukaryota; kingdom Metazoa; phylum Annelida; class Polychaeta; order Sabellida; family Siboglinidae; genus Ridgeia; species Ridgeia piscesae. Next base: position 195,814 of record JAODUO010000787.1, read on the forward strand.
ACCAATTAGATTAACCCACTTTCCCAACCATCAGCATCACGTAATCAAGTGAACCTACTATTTATGTTAGTGGTTAACGTCTATTACAATAGGCAAGTGGCAGTCGTAATTAATTGTCATAATTATGTCTACAGCAATGTGCTGTCAACAAGTGATAGTTATAATTTACTGTTGTATGTAATGTTACCAAGTGACAATAATAACGTATTGTCACACGGACCACTCTGTTTCAGTGATTGTAATAACATAATATTAAAAATAAAATAAAATCCTCTAACAACGACGAGTCAACATTATCTATCAGAACTATGTATTTCATCAATGGCATGCAAGCATAATGTCAAATCAATTGTTTGTAGTGGAATATTTACGATATAAGGCTTAATAGCTAATATTCGTCGAAATACGCAATCACTTGACGCGTCAAACTGAATCACTTCGGTCACAGCCTCATCGAGTCCAAAATGATCACTGTTTGACAAGCCGCAAAGCATTCATAGCACAGACGTAACGTGATGTTCTGAAACTTCCCTGTAGTGATTAATGTGAATAGTTGCTTACAATTTCGTATGATAATTCGAAAAATTATTATTGTTTACATTACTGTCACGGATTATGACGCACGAATTCATGTGATCTGCGTTTGCCTTGAAAATGCGTTTCAAAATATTGTTTGTATAGTTTATATTAGTGACAGACAGACCAAGCTGTCCAATATATGTGACTAAAGATGAATTCAATACGCAAACACGAGATGTAATCACAATGGCCGACTTCGATTGAGCTACACGTGTTACTGGCGTAACCCCAACGTGGTATCCGGTTTATGATCATTTACACTGCGCGCGCAGTACTACGCGTGTAATCCAACTGAACAGCGATCATGGTGATCACGGACATAAATCCTTTAGGTAAATAAATAAAATTAAGTAATCAGTTGTGACGTTCATCTTCTTGGTCTTAAATTATAATTCATAGAATATGTTGTCATACTTATATGTAGGAACTATGTTATGTAGCTCTCCAGTAATAAAGAGGGGTGTGAGTTGGTTGGTCCGTAATAGATGGCTACATGAGTACGTGTAAGTTGCTTAGATGATTGAACACATCAATATATCAATGAACAATCATTACATGGTGGCAGCTGGTACTGCGAAAAGCTCACGCGTTGTCGATGGAAATATCGACCGCTGTGCAGAAATGTAATGTGTGCGGGTAATGCGTGAAAATGTGTGTTATTGCCTTCGGGTAAATTCGGTGAAATAAAAATGGCGACACACAGCGTTACATGCAGCGCCACGCAGTAATACAACACGGAAAGTACGGTGGCCGAAGATGGGCAAAAAGAATTTCGCTACAATACGGAAAGTAAGGTGGCCGAAGTGGGGCAAAAGAATTTTACTACAACACGATGTCTAAATAACCTACTATGGACTGGGTGTGCCCTGATCTAGCTGAGACATTTATGCTATTTAAACAGCGAATGACACTCATGCTAGCCGATGAGGTTGTGAATACTCCGGGAAAACAAGTTGTCAAGATACAAATTGCAATAGAAAATGAGGGACTAAAACGGATAAACGCGTCGACATTGACGGATGAAGACAAACAAGATCCAGAGAAATTATTTAAACTGTTTGAGGATCAGCTAAACACCAGCGTCAACTTCCGAATTCATAGGATGGATCTGGTGACCTACCGGCAAAGAGGTAAGTGAAACCACCGATGAATTTGTCAATAGGGCGCGACGCAAAGGCAAATTGTGCGAATTTGACGAAAGAATCATAGAACTGATCATCGCAACAACCTCAATCGAAGTCCTCCAAAAGCACCTACTCGACCAGGAAAAAGGATATAAAGTCGATCTACTACTGGTCGAAGCCCGGCAAGTACGAGGCGATGGCAGCAGGACGAGAAACTTTACAGAATTTAAAGAGCACTCCACACATAGTCACGGATGAAATACGGCAACGGCAGTTATGCCGCAGATGCGCATTAACGCACCAGCCGTGCAACTACTGCAATGACACTGGACACTGGGCAAAGTGCTGTCGAAAGAAGAATCGACAGAAAGCAGACCATCGACCGTCGTGGATCAGAAGGTGAAACCTACACAAAGTCGTTCTACGTTGTCACCGAAGAACACAAGAACGAACTGCGTAACGAAGCGTATGCCAACCTCAACATCGTGTGCGCTGATATGAAGGGTGTTCACGAACTTAAAGTCGACACCTGCGCTTCAGCCAACACCCTACCCGTGCGTGTGGCAAAGCAGATGTATGGAGAACTGTGGCAGTCCAAAGTAGATCCTGTACCTCACACAAAGCTAACTGCTTACAATGGAGGCCAAATCAAATGCTTCGGAACACTGAAGTTCCTATGTCAGTATAATGACTCTCAGTGGGGCAAGTACAGGTTTTATGTTGCTGATGTCCAGGGACCATCGATATTGGGCCAGAGGGCATGTGAGCTGATGGGAATAGTGACAATACACGCCATCAAACATGATGTAACACAAATCGCTGCGAACACCGGTACACAGCATGCAGCAGTGAACTCTATTGAGGACCTCAAGATGCAGTTCCCAGAACAGTTTGATCGCATCGGTAGCTTTAAAGACAATGCTACTCTGTTGCTAAAGGCAGAAGCGAAACCGTCAATCGATGCTCCACGAAAGTGCAGTATACATCTGAAGAGTAAGCTACAGCAGGAGCTTGACGCCATGACGAATGACGGAATAACCAAGAAGATTGAGCACCACACTGACTGGTGTTCATCCATCGCGACCAGAGTAAAGCGAGATGGGAGCTTGAGCGTATGTCTCGATACAAAGCGTCTCAATGATTGTCTCAAGCGATTTCCATACCAAATTCAGATCTTACAGGAACTGAACCCTGAGTTTGCCGGAGCACGTGTATTCTCGAAGATGGACGCCAAATTAGGATATTGGTCAATCCACCTTGACGAGACAAGTGAAGAGCCTTCTGCATTGACAGCACAGCGAGTCATGTCTAACATATTACAACCCACAGAAGGAAGCAGTTCTAGACGCTGATGCATCAGAGAGAGGCTTGGGTGCATACCTTCTTCTGGACAACAAACCTGTGGCGTTCGCGTCAAAGACACTCACACCGACACAGTCAGCGTACTCTAACAAAGAGCGGGAGACGTTGGCCATCGTTTGCGGGATCCAAATGTTCCACACGTACCTCTTTGGAAAACCGGTTTTTGTCATAACAGACCTTAAGCCTCTGTTAGTGATACTTAACAAGCCGCTGAAGAGCGTACCTCCACGCCTACAGCGACTTCTGATCAAGATCCAGGGGTACGACTTCCAGCTTGTATACCGACCTGGCAGCCAGATGATCATAGCGGACACCCTGTCGCGACTTCCCAATCTGGAAAAAAATGCGGAAATCCCGTTAGACGTAACATTGGCGGCATCCTGACAGTCGAAAATGATGAAAGGCTCCACAACATGGACCTCATCAACTTCAGCACCGGAAACCGAATCCAGCTCAGAGAGCTGTCTTCATCAGACCACACAATGCGCGCTCTGCAGCAGATGGTATTCAGCGGTTGGCCAGACACAATTAAGGAAGTACCACAAGACTTACTGGTCTTGCCGTGACGAAATCGGCATCTGTGATGGAGTCATCTTCAAAGGGAGACAAGTTGTCTTACCAGTTGGACTGAGACGGGACATACTACAACAGCTCCATGAAGGCCACCTCGAAATTGAGAAGACACGACGACTCATGCGAGAGTCTGTATACTGGCCAAACATCCATAGGGACATCGCGAAAATGGTCAAATCATGTGCAGCATGCCAGGAGAATCAGACGGAACATAGACAACAACCTCTTGTTGCTCATGACGTGCCATCCACACGATGGACAAAGGTAGCCAGCGACATGTTCGAGAGCAAAGGTGACAATTACTTGATCATCACAGACTATCAATCCAAATTCCATGTCGTTCAGAAGACAACATCCACGACAAGCAACACGATTGCACACAGACGGCCGAGTGGTTCAGCATCTTGGGACCATCGCTGGAAATAGTCACTGACAACGGTACGCAATACGTAGGCAAACCATATGAAGACATGTGCCGAATAGTCGAATGGATTGGTGGAACGACAGGTGAGGACTGTGAAGGGGATCTTAAAGAAGTGCAAGAAGACTGGAAACGACGCGCAAATAGCACTACAACATCACCGATGTACACCGATCGACACCAGTGTGGCAAGCCCTAGCGAGATCAAGTTCAACCGTCCAATACGTATAAACATGCCCAGCCACCACCCAATACTGCAGAATCAACGGGTGACGAACGATGGAATACATCAACGCAGAGATCGCATGGTAAACTACCACAACCAAGGTGCAGGACCTGAGCTGGCACCACTACATGCCGGTCAGCGAGTGAGAATACTGGATAAGGAGAAGCATCAGTGTCATCCAGGAGAGGTGATACGTACATGTGCAGAACCGATATCATACTTCGTGCAAACGCCAAACGGTACGAGACTGCGCAGGACCAGGTCGCATGTCAGATAATTACTGCATGACATCCGTTGCAGAGCGTTATTGAGGACGTCGCAAAAATACCACACTGGGCGATATTCCAAGAATACATCACCACGGTCCGTGTATGGTCCGTGTATATATCGTCTTTTCCTTTTTCGTCTTCAAATTTGCGAACGAAAAACGAATTCCTTTCTCGTTTTTCGTTTTCAAAAGTAAAGTAAGAAAAACGAAAAACGAATTCGTTTCGCATTTAGGAAGCTTCGGCCACACTGCCATTTCGGTAAAAGTTGGTAGTTTCGGCGGGATACTGTGGTTGCACTGGCGGCGTTTAGAAAACAAACTCGCAGAAATTGCATCGGCGATATGGTATATCTAAGTACCTGTAATGAACGTTGATCGTTTCGGCGCTGTTTTTATGTTCTGACAATTTAATAAACTATACTCAACCTGCTGTGATAAACTATTGTAACATATCTATCTATAGATACATAAATCGATAAATGGATACATCGAGAGTAGATGTATTTATTTTGTAACTGCAACTATGTTATGCAATAGTTATTTAAATTTAGTTTGTAAAATGTTTGGCTTAGGAGGCCCATATTGTGACTAATAAATATAGTCGCTATCATAGGGGCCACAATGGGTTTTGAAATTAGCTATCTTTTATATAATTATATAATTATTCAATTCCATTGACGGACCATTACGGATAGCCCAATTGTATTTAAGAGCATTTATATTCCTGTGTACTTTTTTATTAACATTTGCTACTTTACTCGTATTGTAAGTAGAGGATGTGTGGTAAAATATAATATGTTTATGGCTGAATGTGTAGCTAGAGTTAATATTAATTCATTATTATTTTGCTTGTGTATTAATTTACAACTGCACAAGAATGTTTGTATCCGTGGGCAATATGCTGCTTTACTTAATGTATCAATCTTTTTAAACTGAGTGGTTATGTTTTGATTAAAAAAGTAGGTATTATTTATTGTGTGTGGCGGACTATATCTAATACTTTTTTGGAAATTTTTATTATGTCCTGACTGTATGTATTCTGCTATGTGCTGGTGTGAAATGATTATGTATATTTCTGGTTTGAGTTATCTGTCAATCTTTTTAAACTGTAAGTGGTTATGTTTTATGTTTATATTTATAATAAAAATATAATATCATTATACTACGTAGGTAATAAACATTTGCTTAAATAATAGTTCCGTGTGGGAGCTATGTTTATTTGAAGATATTAATCTTACAAGTTTCTTTTGCAATTTGTTTATTCAGTTACATGTGTGTAGATTAGTAGATGGTAATTAGTGTGAGGCAATATTATTGCATTATAGAGTGTAATTTTTATACCATTTTGAATAATTCGCTCCAATTTAATTATAATTCGAATTGTTCGAGAACATCTATTTGGTATTTTATCAATATGTTTACTTGGGTTTAAATATGAGATTAATGTAAAGCTCAGAAGGTAAAACTGGTTAACTCTCTCAATATATACACCATAAGTTGTTAACGTTAGTTCATCAATATGGTTATTAGGCATTTGAAACAAAACGTTTTGTTTTATTAATATTTTAATGATAATATATTTAGTTTTAGCCATATGTTTATTACATGTAGTTCTTTATTAATCAAATATTCATTATTCACTGTGTTTGTGTCATCTGTGAAAGCTTTAATTGTACTTCGGAATATTTGTTCGGAAAATCATTGATTAATTATAGTAAATAACAATGTCAATGGCCCTCATATTTACCCTTGGGAGACGCCTGTTTTTATAGGTAAAGTATCTAATTTCATCTCTAGTCTTACATACTGCTTACGGTTAGTTTAATAGTATTGTGTTAGATGTATTGCTGTGAGCTCCATTCCAATAGCTCCTGGCTACATCACTGATCCGCTCGCGTTAAACTATAGTGTGTATGACTGTCACACCTGTAACTGCACAAATATTTCTGTCAAGAAGTACAGCTTGTCTTCAGGCCAGTGTAAATTTGTTGACAAGTTTGCAAAACTTTTGAAACTCCCGGAATGTATACAGAATGCAAGCAGTGTAGAAATCTTTAAAAACACACATTTTAACGGATTCTCATGAAAGATGTACACACATGCAAGTATTTCATGATATATATGCCTGAGTGATGGTTTGCATTTGGCAGGTAGATTGTTTAGATTAATAAATATTTGTGTGGTAGTAGTGATGGTAGTCATAGTAACGACTTTATCTCTGACAATCATATTTTTATTGTTGGTATTACTATTATTGTTATGTAGACGTGGATGAGTTTGAGCAGTTTGCCAATCGAATGTGGACTGTCGTTTAGCCATGCCTTTTGGGATGTCCATGAAGTGCACATAATTTTATGTCATTATAATTAAAGATTTAACTGTAAGCATAATTATTTACTACAATTATTTATAATCTTTGTTATTCATGTTTCCAATATAATATGAAACAGTGCCACCTGAATGCTTAATAACATCTGAAATGGAATATGTCGCAGTTGCAAGTGTGACAAACATGCACCGTATTGTTTAACGCAACCCGGTCAGTGAAATAGCCAGGAGCCGTTGGAATGGAGCTCACAGCAATAATATTCAACTAACTGTCAGCAGTCTGTAAGATTAGAAGCGGTACAATGATATACATTAACTATAAAAAGAGGCGTCCCCAAGGATACATTTCAGGGCCACTTGCATTGTTATTTACTGTAATTATATCAATGATTTTCCGAAAGCCAGCATAACTTATGCTGATGATACTTGATGATACAAGTACAATTAAAGCTTTCACAGATGACACAAACACAATGAATGTTGAGTATTTGATTAATAAAGAACTACATATAATAAACATAAGGCTAAGACTACATACAGATGCGTTAATTGTATTTTATTGTATAATGTTAATCCAACTCAGTTTAGTTGGCAATATAACTTGTGTTAGTATTATACATTATCATTAAAATATTAATAAAACAATATTTTTCAAATGCCTAATAAATAGTTTGATGAACTAACATTAACAACTGATGGTGTAGATATTGAGAGAGTTAACCAGTTTAACATTCTGGGCTTTACATTAATGTCACATTTAAACTGGAGTAAATATATTGATAAAATAGCAAACAGATGTTCTCGAACAATTGGACTTATAACTAAATTGGAGCATATTATTCAAACTAAAATTAACAATTACTGTATAATTCTATAATATTGCCTCACACTAATTACTATCTCCTGATCAAGGGACACAAATGTAATTGAATAAACAAATTGCCAAAACATCTTATAAGAATAATATCTTCAAATAAACGAATTCCTTTTTCGTTTTTGCATTTAGGATGCTTTGCCACTGCCACTTGGGTGGCCGGTAAAAGTTGGTAGTTTCGGCGGGATACTTCGGTCGCACTGGCAGCATTTTGAAAATAAGCTTGCAGAAATTGCATCGGCAAAGTGGTATATCTTAGTACACAGAGGTAAATATTGGTAGTTTCGGCGCTGCTTTTTATTGTTCGACAATTTAATCAACTATACTCAACCTTCTATGATAAACTACTGTAAAAATATATATTTTATATATATATATATATATATATATATATATATATATATATATATATATATATACATAAATTATAGATAGATAAATCGAGAGTAGATATATTTATCTTGTAACTGCAACTACGTGATGAAATAGTTATTTAAATTTAGTTTGTAAACTATTTGACTTAGGAGGCCCCTATTATGACTAATAAATAGTCGCTATCATAGGGGCCACTTTGGGTTTTTTAATTAGCTGTTTTTTATAATTATTGAATTCCTTTGACCGACCATTACGGATAGCCCAATTGTATTTAGGAGTATTTTTATTAACATTTGTTAATTTACGTGTATTGTAATTAGACGATGTGTGGAAAAAATAGAATACGTTTATGGCTGAATGTGTGGCTAGAGTTACTGATAATTCATTATTATTTTGCATATGTAGTAACTTACAACTGTAGACGTATGTTTGTATCCGTGGGTAATATGCTGTTTTACATAATGTATCAGTCTTTAAACTGTGAGTAGTTATGTTTTGATTAAGAATGTTAGGTATTGTTTATTGTGTGTAGGGCCGACTATATTTATATATATATATCTTTAGAAATTTATATTATGTCCTGAATGTATGTATTCTGCTGTGTGCTGGTGTAAAATGATTATGTATATTTCTGGTTTGTGTTATATGCCAATTTTGAAAGTATGCGGGAAATGTTTTATGTTTATATTTATAATAACATTATAATATTATTACACTAATTAGGTATTCAATGTTTGCTTACATTTTAGTTCCATGTGGGAGCTATATTTATTTGAAGATATTATTCTTACACGTTTTTTTGCTGTGTGTTTATTCAGTTATATTTGTGTCCCTAGATCAGTAGATAGTAATTAGTGGGAGTCAATATTATAGTCCAATTTTTATTTTAGTTTGAATAATATGCTCCAATTTAATTATAAGTCCAATTGTTCGAGAACATTTGTTTGCTATTTTATCAATATATTTACTCCAGTTTAAATGTGACATTAATATAAAGCCCATAATGTTACACTGGTTAACTCTCTCAAAATCTACACTATCTGTTGTTAATAATAGTTCATCAACCTATTTATTAGGCATTTGAAACATTGTTTTATTAATATTTTATGATAATGTATAATCATAACACATGTTTATTATATGTAGTTCTTCATTAATCAAATATTCAACATTCACTGTGTTTATATCATCTGTGAAAGCTTTAATTGTACTTGTGTCATCAAGTATCGGCAACATAAGTTATGCTGGCTTTCGAAAAATCATTGATATAATTATAGTAAATAACAGTGGCAGTGGCCCTAAAATTGATCCTTGCGAAACGCCTCTTTTAATAGGTAAAGTATATAATTGTACCTCTTCTAATCTTACAGACTGCTTACAGTTAGTTGAACATTATTGCTGTGAGCTCCATTCCAATGGCTCCTGGCTATCTCACTGATCGGTTTTGCGTTAAATATTAGAGTACACGTTTGTCACTCTTGCAACTGCACAAATATTCCATTTCAATTGTTGATAAGCACTGTTTCATATTATATTGGAAACATGAATAACAAAGATTAGAATTAACTGTAGTAGATCATTAGGCTTACAGTTAAATCTGTAATTATAATGACATAAGATTACCCCTGGTTATGTACACTTCAAGGACATCCCAAAAGGCATGGCTAAACGACAGTCCACATTCGACTGACAAACTGTTCAAACCCATCCCCGTCTACATAACAATAATAGTAATACCACAAATAAAAACATGATTGTCATAGATAAAGTCCTTAGTATGACTACCACTACTACTACCACACAAATATTTATTACTCAAACAATCTACCTGCCAACTGCAAACAATCACTCAGGCATATCTATCATGAAATGCGTGCAAGTGTGTACATCTTTCATGAGAAACTGTTAAAATGTGTGTTTTAAAGATGTCTACACTGCTTGCATTCTGTATACATTCCAGGACGGTGTCCCAACGTTTTGCAAACTTGTCAGCAAATTTATACTGGCCTGAAGACAAGTTGTAATTCTTGTGTTTTAAAGATTTCTACACTGCTTGCATTCTGTATACATTCCGGGATAGTGTCAAAAGTTTTGCAAACTTGTCAACAAATTTACACTGGCCTGAAGACAAGCTGTACTTCTTGACAGAAATATTTGTGCAGTTACAAGTGTGACAGTCATGCACACCATAGTTTAACGCGAACGGATCAGTGAGGTAGCCAGGAGCTATTGGAATGGAGGTCACAGCAATACATCTAACACAATACTATTAAACTAACCGTAAGCAGTCTGTAAGATTAGATATGAAATTAGATACTTTACCTATAAAAACAGGCGTCTCCCAAGAATGAATTTGAGGGATAATTGACATTGTTATTTACTATAATTACATCAATGATTTTCCGAAATCCAGCATAAATTATGCTGATGATACTTGATGATACAAGTTCAATTAAAGCCTTCACAGATGACAAAAACACAGTGAATGTTGAATAATTGATTAATAAAGAATTACATATAATAAACATATGGCTAAAACTACATACATTATCATTAAATTATTAATAAAACAAAACGTTTTGTTTGAAATGCCTAATAGACACATTGAAGAACTAACATTAATAACTTATGGTGTAGATATTGAGAGAGGTACCCAGTTTTACATTCAGGGCTTTACATTAATCTCATATTTAAACTGAAGTAAACATATTGATAAAATAGCTAATAGATGTTCACGAACAATTCGAATTATAATTAAATTGGAGCATATTATTCTAAATGGTATAACAACTACACTCTATCATTCAATAATATTGCCTCACACTAATTTCCATCTACTAATCTACACACATGTAATTGAATAAACAAATTGCAAAAGAAACTTGTAAGAATAATATCTTCAAATAAACATAGCTCCCACATGGAACTAATATTTAAGCAAATGTTGATAACCTACTTAGTGTAATTATATTATAATTTTATTATAAATATAAACATAAAACACAACCACTCACAGTTTAAAAAGATTGACAGATAACTCAAACCAGAAATATACATAGTCATTTCACATCAGCACACAGCAGAATACATACATACAGGACATAATGCAAATTTCCAAAAAAGAGTATTATATATAGTCCGCCACACACAATAAATAAACCTACATTTTAGCAACTGTTTACTCCTACCCTAGTTTATTATTGTAACCTAAGGATATTCCTCCGCCTCTGGCACTCTAGTCTACCACTCGGTAGTTTTAAAACGCCATGTTTTGAACACCCCAAGACACACACCAGACACTTGAATATTTCCAGCTAATAAGTTACTATTGGATATTAGACTAATACGAGTGCAAGGTCATATTTTAAAGATAAATATTCAGGTGTGTTAGTTGTATTCTCTTAACATTTCGTATGTATTTGTCTGACATTGTACGTTTACCTTCTTGGTTACTAGATTCTTGTAACGCATCCATGTCGCTGACTTGCTTGGGATGTTCAAAATATCTTGAAAATGTGTCGAGAATGCTGCAATGGGAGTAGACGGTAGACGGACAA